>VWPW01007599.1:0-164065 GCA_013389825.1 Crypturellus undulatus
TCTGTGATTCTATGATTCTATGATAAAGAATGGGTCAATTTGACCCAAAAGGATAAATTTGTTCCAGTATCAAATCTATTGAGAGAGCATATTACACTTTTACTTTACATTGTGATTTATAACAGGCAGCTGGCTCACAGTGGTTTAGCTTTTTAAATTATTTCTAAAGAAAAAACTTATATCCCAAATCAGAATGAAAGTTAATGTTAACAATGTACTATACTGGGGGAAGCAAAAACTCTTCATATGCGACCACTGAAGACATTGGTTTTAAGTAGTATTCTCAGCAATCACATCATAAATATTCCTGGAACCAATAATGCACACATTCTCATTTATAATTTATTTACCACATATCTTTTTTTCTACAAACACTTAGATGAAATATTACAAGACTCTGCCCCCAGAAACAGAGATACTACCTTATTCCATTCACAAGCATATCAGAAACAGCAGAAGAGAAACCATTTTTTCTCAGAGCACTATTGAAATATTGTATTTTCAAATAAAAGAAAACAAATATTCCAACATGAGAATTCAAGCAGCCAAATTAGTAACTGAGATTATTGTAAATCTTTGCGATTAAAAAAAAAACGAAACAAACAAAAAAAAACCTGATCTGTTTAGCTTAAAATAGAGACATTTGAACACCTGAATTTGAAAATAGTATCATCAGATGTGCATTGAGAGGGCACTTGAAGGAGGGGATTCATTTTGGACAGAATAAACCATTTTTTTAATCATGATGCAATTATCATGCAACAAACCAGATTAGTGAGATCTATCTTGTGACTTCTCTCTCCTCTGACATGGTGCCTATAGCAGGAAAAGACAACAAAACCTACATAGGCAGCATCCATTTTCACCGCCAGTTATTAAAATAGGTAGTTTGGAAGGTAAAAGCACAGAGCAAGTAGCAGCAAGATTTAAGTGATGTTAAGTAAATCACTCAATAAATCATAGTGATGCTCTCCCACTTCTTTGCAGGCCACTAACTCTATAAGTTGGACTTTGTTCCACGAATGAGTTTTCCAGTCTCTGGTGAACTAACAGCACAGATTTGTTTCCTCCACAAGCATAGCAGAAAGGAACAGGAACAGAAGGAAAGCACAGAAGAGGAACAAAAGCTCATAGAGAAAAACACAACAACATGTGGTAGCATAGTAATTCCCAGGATTTAAACAGGCAGTAGGAAAGTAGACCAAACAGAATTGGTAGATAACACTTCAGACTAACAGCCAGTGACCTTGATTAAGTTGTGTATTTCAATGCTTAATCCAGGCTAAAGAAAAATATAAATTAAAGCAAATAGCATTAGGTATGTCTTACCTTGGGCTTTAACGGCCTTTCAAATCCTTCCCAGGCTTTGGAAGTATCACTCTGACAAAACTCAAAGTTACCTCAGAGAGTAATAAAAGGAAACAATCAAAAGTTGGAACGGTTGTTTTACTTGTTTCTATAATGCAAAGGAAATTATTTCAGAAAGGAATTTCTCCTGAATCACTCTGAAGATCATTTACTACGTTAAAATATTTCACAGAATCCCAGAATGGTTGAGGCTGGAAGGGGCCTCTAGAGATCCCCCAGTCCAACCCCCCTGCTCCAGCAGGGACACCCAGAGCACGGGGCACAGGGCGGCATCCAGATGGGTTTGGAAGATCTCCAGAGAAGGAGACTCCACAGCCTCTCTGGGCAGCCTGTGCCAGGGCTCTGGCACCCTCACAGGAAAGAAGTTCTTCCTCACATGGAGGTGGAACTTCCTGTGGTTCAACTGACACCCATTACCCCTTGTCCTGTCACTGGCCACCACTGAGAAGAGTTTGGCCCCATCCTGCCTACAGTCACCCCTCAGGTACTTGAACACGTTAATCAGATCTCTCAATCTTCTCTTCCCCAGGCTAAACAGGTCCAGCTCACTTAGTCTTTCCTCATACGATAGATGCTCCAGTCCCTTAATCATCTTTGTTGCTCTCCACTGGACCCTCTCTAGAAGCTCCACGTCCCTCTTGTCCTGGGGAGCCCAGAGCTGCCCCCAATACTCCAGGTGCGGCCTCACCAGAGCTGAGCAGAGGGGCAGGATCCCCTCCCTCGACCTGCTGGCAACGCTCCTCCTCATGCAGCCAGGATCCCATGGCCCTTCTTGGCCACGAGGCCACATTGCTGCCTCATGGCTAACCTGTTGTGAACCAGGACTTCCAAATCCTTCTCCACAGAGCTGCTTTCCCCTAATCTGTCCTGGTGCCTGGGGTTATTGCTGCCCAGGTGCAGGACCCTGCATTTGTCCTTGAGAGACTTCTGAATGTCTGACTTCTATAACATGTTTCCTAATGACCAACATTAAAAGATAAATCCTACTGCTTAGAACTACTGTTAAATAATGATGCTGCTGACACCAGGTACTTATTTCTGCTAGGAGACGAAGCATCCCACTATTTTTTAAAAATTAGTATGGAGAACATGAAGTGTGAAGACTTTGAAATAATAGTGGAAGCGTAGCCTGAAAGAGTTCAGGGATTTTCAAAGAACAGATTTATCGAAGCCAACTTCATATACAAGGAAAACAGAGGGTATGATTTGTAATGCACAATTTATTTGACAAATATTCTCTTTTCCTTGCAAATTGCCCACTAACAAATGGCAGCGTTTTCAGACATTCATTATTCAATATTATTGGTGAACACAGGCAGCTAATAATTTCTGGTGGGCACATTGTTTTGAGCACTTCATTTGCATTGCGCTGCTCATGGATATAGCAGACATTATACTGTCTGTTTCCTAATAGAATTTATGTAAACAACTTAAAATTCTCACCAGTAATGGTTATGTACCTGAGTGCAATAGTCAACATAACAGTAGTCTAAAATTCGCTTTGTGGAAATACCTAAGTTCTTTTAAATAAAAATTCTCTTGAGTACTTGTGGTAGTAAACTTGTGGTGCTATGGTGCTTTAGAAAAATATAGAAATGCAAAAAAAAAAAAAAAAAAAAGAAATAAAATGAATTAATTAATGATGAATTAATTTGAAAAGCTAATATTCATTAGATATTGATCAGCAGTTTTGAAGTACGGACCATATTTCCTATATGAAACTGAAAATGGAGAAGTCATTTTTCTTATCTAACGAATCCCAATCTGAGAGAGCACAGCCTAGGACTGAGATAACAAATATGAACACAGACATACATATATTTCCCTCCACAGAGGTAAGGAAACATTAGCATAATTTATTGTAGAGGTATATTCATATATTGAAAGATTAAAGTTTAATGAACATAGAAAAATTATGTCTACATTTCTCTTGAGCATATAAGGAAAATTAAAATAGTCTCTTTTATTAAGAAAGGAACAGACGGTTACAAAGAACTTTTATTGTATTATCACTGATATATTATTTACTTTTTAATTAATTAGCTTAGAAAAGATTTTTGATATAACTTTTTTTTAGAAATAATCCAAAACTCAGTTTTTCTAAAGGCTAGTTTTTCAATACAGTCCTTTGTGGGATATTTTGTTCCAAATTTTATCCTACAGGCTAAACTCTTTTAATCTATTGAAGTGATTTTGTTTCCAAAGTTTTACTTTTATTATAGGATTGCATAGGTGATTGGTACTACTCATTATCTGTATCTCAAAACTGAAAGCAAAACCAAATAGAATAGTCAAGAACCAGCCACTAAAAACGTTTCTCCATGTCCCATCCCATTCCCAACGGGGCTCAAGGATAATCAGTTTTTCAAAATTATTAGTTTTTGATAAAACTTTCCATAAAGTAAAAAGTTTTGATACCTTGAACATTTCAGTATGTTCAGGCATCCTATGTTCAATATTGAACAACCAGATCATAAACACCAAAAACTCAAAACTTCAGTTAGTTCTTTTTAAAAACATCCACAATAGAAGGATAGATATTGTGCTACTAATGTGTGTATATTTTAAACATACCAAAGGTGAAAATTACTAAGTAATTGTATTTAAGTGATATAATTAGTAATTCCAAACAAACAGAATGAAGAGGACATAGTGCAAATCATGAAAGCAACCTTGAGTTCAGTTCAAGAATTGGGTTTGTTGACCAATTTTTTTTTCATTCTTATATTTTTTATGTTCATATATGATAAACATAGGCAGATCAGTGCCTTTGAGTCCCCCATCATAAACAATTCAAACTAATCTTGCTTCAATTCTGTATACTCTTGGAAAATTTAGACGAGTGTTTCTCTGCATAATTCAGAATCTCTGAGCGCCTCATGATGAATAATTAATTCTAACTGCTATTGACTTTTTTTTTTTTGATATCCCAGAACAAGAATTCTCACTTCGGTATGGAAGAACAACACTTCATTTTAATATTTTCTTATAAATATTTGTAGATTCTATGACTCTTCTAATATAGTTCATTTCTGATTACTTAAATTTTGGCTAATTTAACCATGGAAACAGAGTTTCCAAGCTGGCTGTCCACCAGTCAAATAATTTGCAAAAATTCCTAGTTCAGTAGCTCAGAATGAGGCTACTAAGGGAACAGAACAGAACAGAGAAAAGACACGATGGAGAAATTCAGTGCTGGATAGACTAGCCAAGGACAGACACACATACCCACACACGCAGACACGCATAAAAAGACAGAAGAAATAATGACCTTATGCAAAAGGAAAGGAGCTTGGATTGGAGAAAGATGGAGACTAAATAGAGTTATCAGAGATACATTGTAATATGAAGACCAGGAGGGAACATATGAGGTTGGGTCTAGCAACTGGGAGAGAGATGACTGGAAAGATGTGAAAAGACACATAGCCAACTACTAGAAACAAGACAAACAAACAAACAAAAATTCTCCTTCATGTCTGCCCATGGAGCAACCATCAGCACCATCAGTCATTTGCTTAACAGCAAGCAGTGCTTCACCCAGCAAATGCCCAGTTAGCACCACACTGCACATGGGCCACAGAAAAGTCAAGGCAATAACCTTCCTCCCTTTCCCCTCTCTTCTGCTTTATATAAAGTACTGTCTTAAAAAAAAGTTCCAAAATAGTTGTGCCAGGTTTGTATGCAGTTTATCTGCACAGAAACTGTTTTGCATGCATCTTGCAAAGCTAGAAATATGTGGGCATAAACTGTCCTTAGAACCTTTGTTGAAGACCCTCATTGGCAATTACCTCTTCTAGCAGTGCAGCTCACAGCCAAGTTCCTATGTATCACCTGACAGCAGAATATTGTGATTTAATATTTTTATCATTCTCTGGAGTAGCACACTCAGCTTTTTTAAGTGTTAAATAATTAGTAGATTGATCCTCTCACATGCATAAATTTCTTGACAAGTGATTTGTATGAAATGGGAGTATATTGCTTTTCCTTCTTCAATGCACGCCAAGTCGCCAGTAGCAATAGCTAACTCAGATCACTTATGATTTTGATCTCCCACACGATAAACAAAGGCTAAGCTTACTAGTATTTGCTCCTATCATGCCCAGTGTTTCTTAAAACAAGATTTTGCCATTTTCCTACAGTATTTCTATAGGAATCTTTAGTCTTCCTTATGAACCAGGAAATCTAGCCTAAAATAAAGGGTAGGTCCAACAGTATTTTCATGTCTTAATTGATGTAAACGCTGTCAATAGCAAGTATGCTACTGATAGAGTGACCATGGCATAGTTTCACAGTGTCAAAGACTTCTGGCTTTCATAAAACACAGAAAAGTACATATTACACTTTCATGCTAGATTTAGTCTTCTAACAAACTTATTTTGTATTTCTTAACCAGTTAAATGTAGCCACAAACTAAGCACGCACGTCAGCACCAGATAAAACCAGTTCACATGCAACATCACGTACCTTCGAAAGCCTGCATACCTGATTCATAACCTTTATGTGCTCTGAATTTCCATAACTGTTATGCCTGGCTCCAGCCCTACAGCCCAACTTCTTTGCTAACTTTCTGCTGGATTGCAACCATTCTGTTTTCATTAGCCCTTGCTCGGCTGTTTAATCCAATCTTCTCTTCCAACACTCATCATTTTATCGTGAACAGGCAAACCATACAATTTCTTTTTCAGACACAAACACATTATCTTAGCTACCAGTTAAGCCACAATTATATCTACACAAAGATAATCAGGCTTCCTTTTTCCAAACATGAATATGTAATATGCCATTTCAAGTCCAAGCTTTCATAATGTGGCTTGGCCTCAGTCTACATATCATTGTTTTGGTCTGTCACTCTGGAAAACTCTGGGCATTCCGCCCCACAATGAGCCCAGCTGACCAGTATTTGGTCACAGCTACGAAATAGGAATAAGCCATTGAATCAAGTGCAGACTTTTGTTAGGGCAGTTATTAATTAAATAGGTCAAAATGATTTTAATATATATTAAAGTGATTGAAGCACAGCAAAGGGGGTATTGACCATGACAAGATCAAATGGATTAATATAAGTTGCAATAATAAATTATTAAAATTTGCAACTAAACTTATCAAAGAGCACTCTCTCAACCAATGTAAGAATATTGATGTTTTTCCACACTGACCTCAAATTAATGTTTAAAGGAGAGCATTTGCATAATACATTACACAGCACATAAACAGAGTTACTAAGAGCTTATTAGACCCATCCTATTTCCCCACTTCGGCAGAAGCAGAACAGCAGCTGCTTGCGTACCAGCTCCATAGACAGTGCAACACTCCCTTAGTACCGTTGGATGAGTGCAGGGCACACGCTAGGCTTCCTTGGAAAGCCTGGGATACATAGGGGTCACCTGCTGATTAATACAGTTCATTCCCAGGTGTATTTGTTTCAGTAATAGTCTATAAACAATGACATTTTTGCATTTGATCTATTAAATGATAGAGTTATTGTAACGTACATCTCATTTAATGTTGAATATTACTGTGATTTACTAGACAGCCTTCTGTAATGTGAAGAGCTACAAAAATGTTTACTGTTGATATAAAATACGTAATTTATTGCTTTTTTGTCTCCTTGTTTTACCATTGTGCTTTTTCTTTGTTTTCTACCCTGCTTATTCCGGACAAATGCTGTTAACTCTTCTCTCTTTGCTTTTGAAATCTGCTCCAAACGGGCACTTTTTGTGCAGTTTTGCTCCAACTCATGCCCTTGCCAGCAGCCTCAGGGACAGCTCCCCTTCCACTTCATACCTGCAGCAAGCCTCAAGCACCCCCCACCCACAGCCCTCAAGCTTTCACTGACCAAAAGATGAAAAAAGTTCCTTTTTACTGAAGGAAAAAGTTGCATACAAGGACGCAGTTGCCATATAAAAACTACAGTGACATTTTGTTAAGTCATGTGGCTAAACATTTCAGATCAAAATATGAGGTTTTTGTGTGCTGCTCATTTGTCTTTTCAGCACATTTTATGAGATAGCTTAAACACATGATTACATGCCATTTTTTTCCCTGGGATCCCCAACCTGGCGATCCCCAATTTATTCACTGCACAGGATAGATGCTGCTTACTTAAAAAGCAGTTGTTCAGGATTTTATTTTTGCTGCTGTGTTCAGTGGTTATAATGTTATTCAAGCCCCTCTCTGAAGCTAGAATTGCTAATTTCCCTTTGGACTCCTTCAGGTCAATCAGCACTAAATATCTGAATTCCTTCATGAGTGCATTTCACCAGACCCTGGCACAGTGAGAGTAGTGCTTATCTGGCTTAGTCAACAAGCCAGTACCACAGGTCCATGAGCCTGACTTGCTGCCTGGGAGCCAGGGGAGAGCTCAGGTAAAAAAAATAACCTGGCAGGACGGCAGAATTAAAGAAGAATAAAAAAAAAAATAAAATAAAATAAAAAAAAAAAAAAAAAAAAAAAAACACAAACAAACAAACAAACAAAAAAACTTATTTTTAACTTACACTTATTCCCTCTCCATTTCAGTAGAACCTTTGTGCTGCAGCAAGCCAGGTGTGAGGAATGGAGAGGACCCACTTCCTTCATGCATTGCACACCTGCAGTAGCACATTGCACACCATAACTGCGGCTGCATGGAGATGTTTGAAGTAATTGCACCAATTTTGAGGACCTTGTTTGGGTTTCTCCCTGATGATATGTAGCCTGTTATTGAACATGTTGATGTAACAGACCTGAAAACCTTCCCGGCAAAGAATGGAAAACAAATCATCTCAAACTACTGAAAGTTTCCTTTCTTCTGGTAGGAAAAACTACACATTCAAGCTAACAGTATCAGCTCAGTTGTTTTCAGATAGCCTGGAGCTGCTGCTCTTTAGATTTTGTGGATATAATGCACAAGTTTCCTCATAGGTGAAATATTATGGAAAGTTGCTGTGCAGTTAGAAGGATTTACTTTTTTTTTTTTAATTTCTTTTTAATATTCTAAAACTGAGAAGACTCTACAAAGCAGCTTTAAAAAACACATCAAAATGGCAAAACTTTCAGAGAGATAGCTGTTTCTAGTCAGGCCTGATTCAGAGCTCTTGTAGCAACTTTAAGGATCTTCCTATTCATGATAAGAAAATACATCTTACGATAGTCTCATATTTCCTATTTATTTTATTTCTCATTCACAAGAAAATAACTGACTAGTATTTCTTACCATTAAGCTACAAACAGAATCCTTTTACGTTTTAGTTAGAAGAAGCCAGCTTTGTCAGCTGGGTGACAGTTGTAATTAGTATGGAGAGATTTCTTTAATACCCCAATGCTCTATTTTTTGTCTCAAGGCTACAAAGAGTTAGAAGATTCTTTAGTCAAAATTTCTCTTTTTAGCCATTTGAGATGCTTGCACAGAATGTATATTTGTATATAATGTATAATTATATATATAACAAACAATCTGATGAGTTTGTAAATGATGAGTTTCTTTGCTTAAAGGTAGATTTTTGTAAAATCCTTAGTAAGATATCTGCTGAATTCCCCTGCAAGTACCAAAACACAGTACTGCAAAAGCCTTTGTGACTTTGTGACACATAGGAGGTCCTTATTAAAGAAGTAATGATAAAGCAGTCATCGTAATTAAATTGTACTAGACAGTCAAGAAGTCTTGACAAGATTACTTTGAATTCTTCAGTGCTGTTGCAATCCCTCCTGACTTGGTGCTGCCCATAGATAGTCACTATGCCTTCTCCTTCCATCATCCATACAATAAGCAAAATATTGACTAGTACATCACTCAGTACTGTCCCCAGTAGAATCCTACTCAATACATCCTTTCTTTTTGACAATGAAATATTGATTATTCCAGCAAGTTTCTGATCAAGCAGGGAATCCCATCTTCGAGAGGACTGTAAAAGCGTTTCACAATATGAGATTGTTACAGTCCCTGCTTCCTTTGTATCATTCCAAATCCTACCACACAGTATAAATAATTTATCTCATTGTAACAGCTGAAAGGAAGCAAGATGTTAGGATCAGATAAGTAACATTTGACTGGTGTACAGAGGTGACACGAGACAGAAGTGGTCATAGTGTGCCATCTTGTTACCTGGGGTAGGATTCAGTATTTCCCACAGATGCCTAGCCTTCCAGGTCTTCTGGAAAAGCAAGAATCATGTGCTGAGCTGTAGGAGAAGTACTGAACATCACGTAGTGCTGCTCAGAGTCCACTGTATAATGGCTTCATCTGCCTTAAATTTCCACTTCCTTAAATCCACAGTTGCTGGAATTCTCTTGCTGGAGTCATTTATACTCATGCTTACTTTAACACAGGCAAATCAGTCCTGATGAACTAAAGTGGTGCTACCTAGGCAGGCCCAATTCCAGATGAGGAAAAGGAATGTGAATCATCCCAACCTCCTTTTTTGCCCTAAATTCATAACTAGCTTCCCTAAACCCACCGCAGACCAATGCCAACCCTGCCTCTTCACTTTCTCACCCTGGCATAGAGAGTTCTGAGCACTTTATCTTGTCCTTCTTTGCCAGCCTAGCTCATGCTAGGGGCAGGAGACCATAGGCAGAAGAGCTAGGAGTTCATCTTGGGTTATTTGAAATGCAATGGCAAGATATTCAACACTAATAGTTAAGGTAAAGAGACCAGAAGATATATGAATTGCCAAGCTAAGTTAAAACTAGCAGAGGACATTAGAAGACAGAATTTCTTTATACTTATAATAAATGCAAAGATTTAGAGATGGGAAAACAAGAGAATACACTGTTAGTTGTAATGTCAGTACAGCTGAGGAGCTGTAGAGTAATGCAGAATCCTGGTCTCAGAGTAATGGTGGGGACACTGAAAGCCAGCAAGCTGATATTCCTTCCACTTTTGTTCCTGAGAGTAGGCTAAGTCCAAAGTGCTTTCCATTCACAAAAATTTAAAAGTATAAAGTAAATATCTCTGAAAAAAAATATTTCACATGACTTTTTTTTTTTTTTTTTTTTTTTTAAGATGGATGATTTTTAGCATGTAAACAAGAGTAAAAATTCTATTTTTACACTGAGGTGCTTTTGATTCCAAAAGTCTGAAAAAAATAGGAAATGAAACCATCTATCTAGAATTCATAAGAATTTATTATAAATTCTTAATTCCAGCAAAAGGTACCATCAAACAGGAAAAGAGAACATAGTACCCCTTAGATTCAAAAAGGAGGTGTTAGAAGAGAAATGATCTGGGAAAGTGCAAAACTAGCATTTGTATATATAATAATTATGTAGGAGTTTAATGAGTCTTTCCTTGAAAAATCTGTAGATGACTGGAAAATGAACTAAAAATTATGGCCACGGTATTAAGGAGTAGATTTCCACGGATTTAAAAAAAAAAGTATACTAGACTGGAATTCAGTGAAGCATTTTGACACACTGGCATGTAGGAATCCCTCAGTACAAGTGGAGAAGATGGGAAGTAGTACAAGTATAATAAAGGGATGAGTTTTTTTACTGTAGGGTAAGTAACAAAACAAACAAACAAACAAATAAACAAACATAGTGTAGAAACGTGATTAGTAGAATCTCCAGAAGCTTTAAGAGCAAATCTGAACGGAGTATTTTCACTGATGATCTTGGCATAGTATGCTACTATTTGCTTGGGAAACAGAGTTTGGAGATGTTCTCTATACAGAAGGGAAATGGAATATATCTCAAAACATAGAGTAAGGTATAAGTGTCACTTATTACTGTGCATTTGCTCACAGAATGCCAAATTCTTATGGTTATTGCTGAACTTGCCAAAAAAAAAAAAAAAAATGTGTAGATCTACTAATTTGGAACAGGTGTATTAAAAACATCAGAAATACTTAGAACTTCTGTTATCAGAACACTGTTGATTGATTTTTAAGAGTGGACAATGTTGCATTCATTTTGCGGGTTGGGGCTGTATTATAAAACAAAAACAAGAAAGTGTGTGTGTGTGTGTGTGTGTATAGATAGATAGATAGATAGAAGAGTCAGCCATATGGTTTTTCTACATATTTTAGCATGGCCTCAAGGTTAGTCCCTTAAGGACATGAAATGAACATACCAGAAACATGAACCAGTTTAAATTTCTTCACATCTACCACTGAAATTATTTGTATACCTCAGTCTAGAGTGACAGACTGATCAGCAACATGGCTCTGCATATACCCATCCGGTTCTGGATCAGAGTCACGTAAAATTAGGAGCATTACTGTTTCTTCCCCTTGTCATTCCGAATGTACTGGTTTAAGTCCATACATGGTAACAATCACTTATAACTAAAAGAGTAGAGCATAAAGGAATTTCAGGTGCAGAGCACTGGATAAAGAGCAAAAAGTATAATTAAATGAGCTGATCTAATCATCTTACAGCATTTCCTTTCCAAACATTGCCTTGTATGATCCTGCTAAAAATCATATATTTCTATGCTGTCTTCTGGTAGCTTAATACTCAGGTAGTAGACACAACCAGTTGACATGTTTTATCATTTATCATACCAGTTTTATCATTTTTTTCCAGTTTGTCATATTATTTCTATTTGTGAAGTTGAACATAGCTTTGATGGCTGCATAGCTGATAGCTTTAAGATATGAATGTGACCATATTATGTTTAGAATACAGAAATACCATAACAAAGTAGAATTAATAGTGGAAAGCAATAAACTACTTATTATCCTTAGCCCAGTATGCAACATTATGTGGAGTTTGTTAATATAGATATTCATAATTCTGCTGCTTCTTTTCTCATGCAGAGGATTTATTGTCAATTATTTTGGTTTAAAAATAAATTATTCAAGCTATCTTAGAACAAAGATGCAAAGGAATACACATTGTTTACTGTAGAAGTTAATCATTTCTCAGTAAAACAATTTCTTTGGGAAAATGCCTATTGAGCCTTAATTGTTTCACATGAAACATCACAATTTCAATTATCTTTTACCAACCCAGGGTTGGTAAAAGAGCTCTTTTTGGAGTACTTACAGACAGAGGCTCTAAATCTTTTAACTTTTGCTCCTAGTAGTCCCAGTGGCAGCCCTGTTCTAGGTCTGGGGCCTTGGGCTCCATTGGGCTTGGGGCTCCATTTCCCAGGCCATGGAGCAATCCCTGACCCTCAGGACTCCTGCCACGCTCCCCAGGTAGATTCCAGTAGCCCAACAGGTAGATCTAACTGGCAGATAAAGCCAATGACCACAAAAGCATGAGGGAAATTCAAAGCAGCAGGAAGTTGCCAGGACTCCCAAGTGCAGCCAAGGCTCCTAGCTGCACAACTGAAATGCCAAGAATAGAAATCCCAGAAGACTCTGCTGGGCCCTGGTTCCCCAGCAATCTGGGCAGCATGCCTGGCTTAAAGCAGTGCTGCAAACTCTGAAAAAGAGCCAGTAAAGTTGATATGATTTCTGGTTTTGTTGCTGGCAATAAGTCCAGGGTGCCTTCAGTCCACAGAAAATTAAAAGAAAATATTTGTTTTCTGTTCTGTAACAGACACACAAATAAACAAACAAAATCCCCAACAGTAACTACCACAACACACTGGAAATTCTTCTGTCATACTTTCTAGCTTTGGTTCAACCTAAAGCATTGCTTTTAAAAGTTCTAAGGGGAGAGAGAAGTGGATTTGAATGCAACTCAGCACTCAAGCAAAGCAATAATTTGTGATTTTTTTTTTCTGTTGATAGTAGAACTCATATCTCTTGCTTATAGTTAATCAAGGTTAAATGCAATTTGCCAGTCACAGTCTTCTTCATGAATCTCCTTAGCTTCAAGGAGCAAAAATTCTCCAGCCACTGCATTAGAACTGACTAAGCCTTTGGAAGAAGAGAAGCCACCTTATTTTTGTCCAACGTTCTCCAGCTATGGGCTTCCATACCTGTAGCACAGGACTTTTGTAGTACTTTTATACTATGGCCTGTGTCACAGATGGTCTGCCTCATCTCTCCAATGTCCTCTTGGAATTTTTTTTTTTTGCCTCATCTGCTTTCCACAGCTTGTACTCTCAATAGTCTTTCATTTAAATTTCAGTTTTGTTCCCATTTGTCTGTGTTGTATAGCCAGTCGCTCTCCTACTCAGAACAAGGATTTCAGTTCTTGGGAACTTTTCATGCCCTTTTTTTTTTCTTGATCAGTCATACTACCATGTTTGTCCTTTGATATGTCATTTTGACTATAGACATTTCTATATTATTTTACATGCCAGCTGTATTTATAATACAAGTCTATAAACACTCTTGCCAAAGTACCAAGTAGGTTGTCTCATCCAGAGATTTTATATAATTATTATAATACAATAACCTCTGCCATTGTCATTTGAAAGAACATGATAGTACAATGAACTCTGAGTGCAGAAAGGGATAAACACAATGAAGCTTCCCGCTCCTATCTTAAGGCTCCTTTCAGTAATGAAACATGGCCATTAACAGGAACATGCTTAAACAATGTTAGGAAAGCAGTCACCACTTAGCCTTCATTCACAGTGCTACAAAGAAGAAAATATGTGCCATTTTCAGAAGAAAATATCTGAGCATACCTGAAAAACCATCTTTGAGAGAACGCTGGGTGAGAAAAGTCAAACATGAAGAAAGGGGATATTCTTCTACTCCTCACTTTGTTCTTTGTCACAACCAGCATCCTGTATCTGATCAGCAATTTGTAAAGCTCCTTTGACATCTTGGTTGTGAATACTTGCTGTGAGTGTCACAGCTGCACTCAAGACAGGAATTAACACCCTCAAGGTCAGGCAGCTGTGGGGAAGAGTCATATACTTCCATCAGCACTTACCTGCAGAGTAGCCTCCTGGAAAAAAAAAAAAAAATCTTTATTCTGTAGATAATGTGCATAAGCAAGTCATTTTAATTTCTTTTTCAATCTTGCATTTCTAATGCTACTTGCTATGTTAGATTGCAGCCTAAAACTGCCTTAGTCAGTAAAGGATTTTCAGTCACTCTGACCATGCTCTGAACCAGGTCCCCAGGCTGAACAGCTGCAGAAGTTAATCTAGCTTCTCAGTAATGAATTCACTTACCTCATTCATATGCAAGTCATGCATAAGTACCACAACTTTAAAGTAAGACCAAAACCAATCTTTTTAAATAGAGTGAATGTACAGTAGACTAGGACTGAAGAAGCCTGTACAGAATTCACAAAGGATTTGCTGTGTTAGTGGGGGAAGCTGTGCACATTGTAGTTAGATAAATTCCTTTCAGTACTGCCATCTAATTTTCTTGCCTGCAAAGTGGTATCAGACTTTGCTGTCCCTGGGGCAGAAGGATGAGCCCTGCCTTCCAACAGCACCCCTTAACCTGGGGCCCATTGAGGGAGCCATAGAAATTAGGACCTATCTCTTCCTTGCCTCCTGCACTCTAATCTGGATGGTGAAGCTGCAAATCAGTTGTTAAGTGGGAATATCCCAAATGGTTGCCGATACAGCCCTGCATCATCTGTCCAATGCAGTGCATTTCAGCCATGCAAACTGACTTGGGGGTACTTGAGTCTGGTACCGCTCAGGTATCAGACAGAGCATTTCTGCAACAGGCTCGTGCTCCAGTGTGAACTGGGAGTGCTTTATAGCCTCAAATTTTCTTATTTTCACCAGTGGAGAAGCCAAAGCTAAAGGAAGAATAGTCCGAAATAGATAAGAAAACAGTACAACTAAAGACACTCCAATGCTGGCATTATGCGTTTTACACTTACTGGTAAATGGGCTGGTGGGGGTTATGCTACTATATTCATGTCCCACAAGGTGCTTGACATATTTGCAGTAATAAATGAAGAGTGTTGCCACGAACTGATCTAAATATATCCCTCAAATACCATTCTAGTTAGTCCTAGGCTTACAGCTGTTACACAGAATATTCTTTCGCCCACATCTTTTCTTTCTTATTGCTGCCAGTGATTTCTATCCAAAACAAAGTTGAAAAGGTCATTACAGAACCTCTAGGGCATAGTTTTGTACCTCCTATTAATCCACAGCATCTTGAGTGGTATGGGGCATTTCACTGTTTGGCTTGGTATTTGTGTTAGACTAAATATAACCATTCTTAAAAGAGTGTATCAAAGCTTGGTGAAGAAAGAACAGTTAGTGGAGTCCTTTGTCACTGCAGATGCTAATGCATTAAGTGAATGAATAGTGTTTTTCTTTAAATGTCATATTTTGAAGAGCAGTAGCTTCTTGACCTTGTAAGAATTTTGTTCTACAATTTAGATTCAGTGCTTTGTAGAAGACTCTTTTCTCCAGTTTTTGTTTCACAGCCAAAGCTATCTACTGTAGAAATCCTTTAATGAAGGTCACTAACCTGCTATTAGGAAAATTATACTTGTTCAGTCTATTCTGTATGTGCTGCATGTTGCAAACTGGTCTAACAAAATACCAATAAAATGCAGCATTTATACTGGGGTTTGTCCTATTTTCAGTCAAAACTTTAGTGCTTTACCTACATAAACTACTGTTTGAACAAACGCTGAAATGGAAAATCATTGTCATTCTAACATGATTCAGCAGGCAGGGACTGAATGGCGTTTGTTTGTCAGAGTTACTTCTGTTGCTAGGACAGTCTGTCTAAAGATGTCAAAAGACAACACACTGAAAGGACAGGATATCTGGACTATCCTGAAATCTGTTTCTTGCTTACTAACAAAGCGAGTTAGTAGGGGTGATTTCCCTCCGTCACTGACTTCATCAGGAACAAACCTGGCTGCTAGTTTCACTTAGGCACAAGCCCATAAGGCTCCTTTGAGACACTGTTAAGTTTCTGACACCAGAGGCACAGCTGATGTAACAAGTTTGCTTCCAGTAGCATCTGCAGTTTCTCTGGACATAGCCAAATCATCCCCAAGGGAAACTTATAAAATAGTTCTGAATAGGACTTTGCTTTCCTTTGGAATTTTCTCAGATGCGCAATATTTTCCTGGAGCAAAATCTCTGGAAATAACTTTAATACTTTCTGTAACAGATCAGATACTTCAGTTGACAGCACAGGATAAAATTGAGGCCCTGATCCTGATCTTCACTTCAGGGGACACGTGCAGGAATCTTTCAAAGACCTAGAGACTCCTGAGTGAAGCTAGGAAAATTCAGATTAGAAGAATGCCACAAATTCTACTGTCAGCAGTTTAACTGTTATTACAACTTTGCCGAGAATACGTGGAACTGTCTTTAGATGAGGAAAACTGGATTTCTGCATCAGAGACATGCCATAGCTCACTGACAGATAGCCATTTTTGTGGTTACAATGTAAATTAGTGCTCCACCTGGCCTTTCCTGTGACTCACTGTGCAGTGGGGAGACAGAGAGGACACGCTCAACTGCGCTCCCCTACCCAGCACACTATACTCAGCTGCCTGTGCTGCTGCTCTTTCCTCATTTTCTCTTTACTGCCACTCATTCCCTCCTCGCTGCTAAAACTCTGCATCATCTATTGCTCCCTCCCACCCCCAGACAAACACGTCCTCGCAAGCCGCCCCAGAGGCTCCCTCGTGCTGCCGCTTGGCTGTGCTCCTCACACTCATGCCTGTCCCTGTACCACATGCAGCCCCAGCCCAGTCCTTGCAGGATCCATGGCCACAGCACACCCCTCTCCCTGCAGGCACACATTTCTTGCCAGACAGAAAACTTTCTGTTTTTCCTTCTCGACCCCAGAAAAATAGCCACTAATTGTACATGTTACATCCTCCCTCCCTGCTCTCTGATGAAGGCAACTGTGAGGAAAAGTCATAAAGTGGTATGTGTGCAGCAGTCTGTTTCTTGACAATTTGGCTGCTTCTGCAGTCACCAGTGGTTACAGACTTGATTCACTGCATCAACTCTATGTACTTGCATTGCAAGGCAGTGAGCAGAATAACCTTGACATTTGTGCACCTCAGTGAATCAGACTTCAGGCTGAGAGAGCATGCAGTCTGTGTGCTGTGTCTACCCCAGGATTCCCAGGTATTTGCAACTCTTTCTTCTGCATCTCCTTTTTGAGTGGTAAGGGGTGGACACCACACAGTGTTGTCAGTGTCATCAGATTTCAGAAAAAAATACAGATGTTCCCAGGAGATGCCCTTGAGATTGCACTGCTTAGTTGGTGGCGGTGGCACCTCTTGTTTTGACCATGAAAAAGTGTTTTTGCTTCAGACAGAATCAACAGGATTCATCTTTTGTACAGAAAATATAGCCTGAGGTACAAGAGCTTATCATAGGCAGAGTGAAAATGTTTAAAGGTACATTTATTAAAGCAAAATACTGGAACCAGAATAAGGCCAGGAGTGCTCTCTTTTATTCCATGTAGTTTATATCTGTAGTATAATAAAACAAGCCTAATTATTTCAATTCTCCTCAAGGAGTCGGAATCAGTCATTAAAGGTGGAAACGATTACCTTCTCTATATTTAAATATAGCACTAGCATTCAAGAAGGCGAATCATTAATTCATATCTGTGATTCATCATAAAGCACAAACAATCAGGCCTTCAAAACATCATGTTGTCATTAGTTGTTACAGAGCTTCACTGAAACCCCACTGAAAACAGTAGTGAGATTCGCACTGAGTGAACTTTGTGTCATACTCTTATAAAAATACAGCTTTTTAGAGTCCTCCCATGGCAATAATGGAATGGAATTATTTTCCAGTCTATGGCATATGAAAAATTCTATCTAGAATGTGGTAAAATAAGACTGTATTTGTTGTGGGGCTATTTCTTAAAATTTTGTACGAACAGTTTAAGTTTTGATATTGCTCAATATATGCTTTCAAGACATTTAGAACAGGCATCAAAGCCTGTACTCTGTATTAAAAATGCTCTTTTCTTCTGGTCTTCATTGAAAATATAGTCCAAAGGAGCTTATAATCAGTCACAGATGTAAAATATGGTTTGAAATCTACATAATGGTGGTTAAGCAAAATTGTACCGTCAAAATATATTCCTCAAAAAATATCCCTATTCCACCATGACATTAAGCAACCATTCCATCCAGGGTCATAAGAGAGTCATTAAAAGTGAGTATTGTGCATAGTCTAATTGTTGCTATGTAATGGCAGATGTAAGTGCAGAACAAGAGACAACACTTTGAATCTAATATGAATTTGGTTTCTTGATAGGGAGCTCTGAGGCTCCATACCATTCTTTCTAGTGGAGGATTTAAGTATCAGGATAGGATATGACCAAGATGACTTAAGATACATCGGAGAGCTGCTGTGTTGCCTAAAAACTGAAGCTAAAATATGTCTGAAATTTGACTTACAAGAATAGTACTGGAACTTGCTGTTAAAGTTGCAACAGAAGTATATTTAATCTAGCTGGTGTTAAATACTCTGCCTTCTACAGGTTGGACTATTATGATTGCTAGATGGTTACAAGCTCCTTGTAATGTAAGCACTTTCAGAAGCAATGACTGCAGGTGGCTAGTTTTATTATTATCACATGCCAAGTTATGAAGATAATTGAGGAAAGAAGATCTTTGAAATCGAGAGTCTTGGATTGCTCCAAGTAAGTTGCAAAAATCAATAAATTCTAGTCTACCCACAATACTTAGGGAGTTTTTTTGCTGTAATTATTGCAATACTGGCTACATTTATAAGTGAAAAATTGAAGGAAAAGATTTTATACATATATGCCTAAGGTATATGCCTCTGTATCATGCAAGGAAATATATTGCAAAGATCCCTGGGCAAATGTGGAATACGTGAGCTTCAAAACTACTTGTATAGTCTCTTCCTTTCAGCACTGTGCCAAAACTTGGAAATGCAGTGTTGATTACATGGCAGTCCATTGCATGCTGAGCTAGCACCTGGGGCCCTGTGCTCCGGGCTGATGTCCTTCATAGACACAACCCAAAGGTAATCGCTACCTGAGAGCATCTACAGTTCAAGATATAAAACTTGACTTTTATGCAAATGTAGGCCTGAGAAGAGGAACACCGTGCCAATGCTTTCAAAGCCAAACAATGTTATTATCATACTCAATTTATAGTATGTTTATTATACAGTCAATTGATCACAGTGCCTCATGGCAAACAGTAAATAGCAAATGAATGCAAAAATGGATAACAAGGGAAAATGGACACAATTAACAAAAGGAATTTTTTTATGTAACTTCACATCTTAATTATTTTATTTTACTTAACAATTTACAGCGTGATATTTGTAGGTTGATCTGAATTCACTGCACAGACAGTCCAATCTCAGGAATACTGACACATACTCATAAGAAAATAGGGGAAAAAAAGAAAGAAACTAGAAAAACGCAGAAGAATAGGAAAACCAAACTCCATAATTTAAATTCAAATTTTGGAAATAAAGCTTGGTAGCTTATTCTTATACCTGAGTCTAAAAAAAAAATGTACAAATGTACATAAAATTTATTCAAACAAAATATGCCGGTTAAGCGATCTAGTTACAGTATCAGATACTCTGCTATAATGATTATCTTTCCCTGAATATTGAAGCATGCATGTATTTATAAATTCTAAATTCTCTATTAAAAATACCCTTCAAAACTTAAACTGACCACCCTTTGAAAACAAGAATGATCAGAAAACAAGAAATTGTGGTTTTGTTTGGCTTTGGATTAGTTGTTGATTTTTGTATCCTAAAAAACCAGACCAGGAAGAAATTTTCCGTTACATAAATGGATGACTTTAAGCATCATGGTCTAAGCTAAATCTGAGAAAGATTTAAACATTTAAATGGAGTTGCAGAATCCACACTGACAGGTTGGAAGAACAGAGACGGCTTCAGCAGCATGGAGTAAGGCTTTCAAGGTGCCTAGATGACAGGAGGGGAGTTACGCTCCTACGGATGCTGACTTTATGGCATTTTTAAAATACCGTATTCATCCACAGTTCACTCATGCTTCCTACCCATCTCTTCTTTTATATCACACTATTCATTCTCCTCCACTTCCATGTGCTCCATTTCCTTGTTTTGCTTTTCCACTCTTGCTGTTCTCACATTTCTTTTGTTCCTATTCCCCATTGCACTCCAGTTTCCCATGAGCAGATTGCAGATATAATCTCCACCTCATCCTGTGCACCTTGCCCACCTGAAGTGTCACTATCTTCATTTAGGGCCATCACATCCATCTGCGATCCAGCTGCCTTCATTTCCTTCTATCCTTTCCTTGCTGCTCCATATCCTTCTCTCTCAGTTTTTGGAATAAACTTTCCATCTTTAAAAATTCCTAACTGCTATTTCTGAAGAATCAAGTCATTCATGACATGTCAATTACTGTGATTCCTGGATTTCTGTGTTGCCACAGTCTAGGCTCATCTCAACTTTTTTTCATACAGAAAATAATTTAGGTACTGAATCTCTTCATTACTTTCCACTGCTTTGCAACTCTCACTTCCCAGACTCTTTTGAGCAACATCTGCAAAATTTCTTCTCTCCATTTGTTCTCATACATATGGCACCTATACTACAATGCCTCTCCTGAAGTTAACCTCTGATTCTTGGAGTTTTCTCTTCTGTGATCCCAGTGATGTCATCTTTCACTCCAGCAATTAATCCACTAACTGCTCTGCACAGTAACTCATCCTCATATTTTAACAACCCCTGCAGCTTCAGTCTCTCCTCCTCGTTTCTGCCATCCTCTTAGTTAAGTAGTTCTGTGTTTCAAACATAATTATGTTTGGCATCAATAAACATAGACTGCTTTTAAACTAACCTTAACTGTATTCTTTGGTTCCTCACCTCCTCCTACCTTCCCCAGAACCCATAGTTCTTACCCCAGGGTATATGTAAGCTGCTGCAGTTTTTTTTCTTCTCTCATCTATTCTTCATTTCCCTTCTCCACTCCTACAATTTTCTCTTCAGTCTCCCTGCTCACAGACCTGCACAGTTTGTCTTCCTCTAATCATTCCACCTATCTACTCACTGGAGCATAGGTCACTCTTTTGGTCTAAAACTCGGTCATGCTTCCCAATTCCACTCCTTTCTGCTTCTTTTCTGTATCAGTCTCTGGCTCTGCCCATATTGTTACAAGTCTTTCTCCTCAGCACTTGTATTTCTGCACGATGAGCAATCTTGCTGATACATACATACACAGATACGTACATACATATATATGTAAAGTAATATTTCTGAAAATCATCTTAAGAGGTAGAAATTGGCCAATATAACAAAGCATACTTATAATCAGTATTTGTACCCATATTATTACCTCTTCAAAGTGCATTTCTTAAGTGTTGTACTTTAGGCATTTCCAAAGCATTATTTTTGTCTTTCCCTGCAGGATATAGAAACATAGGTCACTGGCTAGTCATAAGCTCGCTAAGATGGGATGAAAACTCATTTACAGATATTGGCTGATTTGTTATCATCTCCAATAGCACCTAATCTTCAAATAAATATATTCTGAGATTTAGTTATCCCTTGAGAGAGCACAGATCATTTTTTCTTTTATTAACAATAGAGCAGCAATAGCACTGTATTTATTTATATGCACATTTCCAGGCCTAAAGCTTGTCCCTTTAAAATTACTAGTATTAAATTCTGATCAGCCCTTGATAAAGAAAGAATTATGGGTCAACAGAAACCCTGTTAACATCTGTGTGTGATGCATATTAAAAGGAAACATAAAAGTCTAAGAGGGTTTTGCAAAGTTTATTGGTTTCTCTTCCAGAAGTAGGATGTTTTAAGTGTGATAAATTACATTGTCCTTTTTAACCGCACGAGTTGTAGAAATTAGAAAAGAGATGTATCCTGTTATGGCTTGTTATACCGGAGTTCCCATACATATTGTAATGTGCAGCTGACCTTCCTAAGAACAATGAATGTTCTACCACAACACCTCATGTGATAGTAACCTCTGCTTTGTACACCAGCACAGCAGACCTGAATCTTAAGAGTCTTTCTCTGTACCTTTCTCTCTACTTAATGCACATTGCTGGTCCAAGCATTTTTTTCCAGTTAGTTTGGTATAAATCTCTAAGCCACAGATTCTAAGGCATAGCAGGAACATATAATGGTAACTAGATTGAGTTACAGTTATGTGATTTGGTGAAATCAAACCCACAAAGCAGAAACTGAAGAGAAAAATAGACAGAAATATACTTTAGAGAAGCCAGGTATGTGTACACAGTCCATGTCTTGAAATCTCTGCTAAATCAGGAGGAACCAGTCCCACTTACCTTAGCAATATGGGGTCAAGGCTTGCATGTGCAGCTTTGAACTTCATGTAAGAGTCCTCAGTTTGTTCTCCAGCTATCAGCTTTCTCTATGCAAATAACCTCAAGTTATTTGGAAAAAAAATAAAGAACTAATATTGATAGAACATTATAGAAATTTATCTTGTAAGTATAGATATATTATTATTATTATTATATCATTTAATGGCTACCTTGGAATATGGTGTAAATACAAAATAGTGGTGTTATGAAAACTCTTGACTTTGAATTCTGGATTTTACAACTGGAAAACTGTCTCTGCTTTTCTTGAAGAGAATCTAAGGTAAATGCAACATGGATATAGAAGGACCTCTGACCTCTGAAGTCTGCATTATCACTGGCAACTGAATCTTTCAAAAAGCTTTGTCAGAATGACCAACATGTTATTTGTTGGAAGACAGTGCAGATGGTTGTAGTTAATGACAGCAAAAAAAATCAAAACAAGCCCAAAAGCTACATTTTTCTTTCTTCAGTCCCTCAATTACTGATATAATAGAAATATTGGCTGAATCTAGTATCCAGTCTCCATACATAAGAATACAAGCATGCCAATAACTTTTGAAGGAGATTTCCTGTTATTCCTGAATGTGTGAGCAGGAGCAAAGAAAATAGTTCATATGGAAAATATATAAACTGTGAATGGTATGAGGCATGCAGAATGATTATGATAAGTAAGAAACAAGTTCTTAAAGATAATATGACCTGTTCTTTTGAAAGCAAGTATAAAACAACTCTTTTCTATGTCTTTCAGCAGTACTATTTAGTGACTCAGCTTGAATGTTAGAGTTGGGTGTTCCTACATACCTACAGCAGTACATCATCTTTAAACATAGGGCTGTCATTGCTTCCAGTGACTGTCTAGACTTGAGTAATTGCTTGCAAGAACCAACACTTTAAACACAGGTCTGATGATTCAAGTGGCTTATTCTGGATATTAAGTTAGCAAAGTGTAGGAAGTCTTCACATGTACTTTTCAACACTTTACCCTTGTAACTTTAAATGAGTTGAAATTTATTATGTTTCTGAGGTCTAATCAAGGATAATTTCTCTGATAGTTTAAACTAAGTCTAGGCTCCCATTCATGAAAAGCTCTTGGCACACAGCCCTGGATCTGCTTTAGATCCCCTCTGCCACTGAGTCTCCTGTGACCAAGGCTCAGGCAGAGGCGTCATCACTCTTTGTTCAACCTTTCTAACCTCTTTGTTAGGATCGCTTTAAAGGGCTTGCCAAGATAATTATAGCTAACGCTCAATTAAAAACTACAAAGGTATTTAAATTTTTGGCACCATATAATGACTTTTGACAGAAAGAAACTTAGCAATTCCTTTTCAAACAAGAAGAATGCCGAATCTGATTGTGTGTCTTGTTTGAGAATGGTAGTTATAACAATACAGCCTGCTGGGTACCTTGTAGCAGTCTGTTTATTAATTTCCATTACCTTCCCTGGAAGTTGAGGCCTTCACTCTTCTCAGAGGGGTACATGATTTAATATTTTATTAGAAATGGATCAAATATTTGAAAATATCTTCTGAAGATCTTTTAGAGTAACAGTTCTTTTTTTTTTGCACATTGAATATTTCTATTGGCATATCTCAAAGCACTAATAAATACTGGTCAATTAAAACTCGTAAAATTTAACAAAATGAATACTTTTCTTTCACAGTACAGCATAGTGCTATAAAAAGAAATTTTGTGACTTCTCCAAGGATTTTCAGAAACATGAATCTTCAGTTCTCAATGCTGTTTTTATTCTTTAACCATTTATAACCATTTCCAGGACCCTGTCTAGATGATTAACTAGTTTCAGATTCCGTTAATTTCCTTGCTAACATTTTAATTTTCTTCTTTTTTAGTTATTAACAGAAAAGGCTCAGGTATTTTTTTCTAATACTGCACAATTCCAAGGAAGCTGATCCCTTGATAGTTCAAAGAACAGAGTAGAACATAAAGCTTCTTGAGATTACTGGAAGGTTGTCATCACCATCATCATCATGATCATTCTAGAAAGGTAAACCTCTCTTTTGGATTCTGATATTTCTGTGCAAAAGATGGCACAATTTCTCACAGTTCTTTTTTTCAATCTGAAATTGTTTCTTTCTCAGTAAAAACAAGATCTGCCAGTTCAGGCTTTTTAACCAGGAAAGACTGTAAGTGTAAGTAAGTAAGTTTGATCTCTGTAAAAGTATATAACTTTGCAACCTTATGACTGTGAAGTACTTTGATTCAGTCTTTTCTGTGGAAAAGAATTATCCCACTTTGATAAAGTCCCTTCCAGTTCACTATGGAAAACTGCTAACTTCCACATTCATATAAGATGTAAAGTTGATAAAGCATAAGCTAAATGGGGATAACAGGTTTATGTAGTGCTACACCACTAAACTTGTTCAGCATATGGGTTTCATTTCTTCTTTGAATTAGTATAAAAGATCCAAGTCCCATAGAGTATGGTCCCAATTTGTTTGTTCAGCAACAGAATAGACCCATGTAACTTATATGCAGTAAAGCTCTTTTGCACTGGAGAGGTCAGTTATTTGTCCAGTTAGTGGTCAGCATTAACCATCTCTGAAAGCAAGAGCCTCGTATTGCACGTTACAAGCTTGCAATGCTGCCCAGGAGACGCAGATGTCCCTTGTGGTAATTAGTTTACACCCTGAAGCAAGAAGCTTGATTTCCCCAACATAATTAAGTTAGCTATGTCTACAAATGTAATTAATGATCTTAATGTGATCCTGCCTTTAGAGAAAAAATAGTAACATTGTGAGTCAGTAATGTCCCCAGGCTGATGGCAGTGTATGGAGCATAAAGCGTTTTCTTCAAAATCTACTGCTGTTTGATATCAGCAAGTGCATCTTTCTTCTTGAATTAGGGAACATAAAACACCTTTATCACTGTACATATCGCTGTATATATCAGTGTCTAATGTAATGATAAGCAAAGTCCAACTGCACACTGCTCACATCCACATTGGTGTTAATGATACATAAGCAGAGACTCTTCTGAGTGCTGCTTTTTATTTAAATCTTACCTTTGAGCAAGTTTATAACTGATGAGTGAAAAAACCTGGATACATGACAATAGCTAGGACATGAGAGCGTCTGGGCTATATCCAGGCAGATCTGAAGAACCTGCATGCCACTTTACACATTTTGGTGCAATATACAAGCATGTGTGTTAAGTCCAGACCCTACAGTTAGTGGCTACCACAACTTGCACATACCTGAAGTTCTCAGGAGCCCGTTTTCTGCCCGTGGGCACCACTAGATGGTGGCGCCCATGGCACAACCAAAACCAGGCACAAGTAAACCAAACGAATGGGACCACCAGTTCTCAAAAGGGAGAATGCTTTTAAGATAGCGAATCCACAGTGAAACCCTGTTACATGGACAGTCCACCATTTCCTACGCATACCTTTTGTTAAATGCCATGCTGCTTCCGAGTCGCATGTTATATGGGTGAAAAACAATGTATCAAAATCTTTAAGATTACCTAAGCTGGATATTGATTAACTGCAGGAGTCTTTCACAGGTAGATGAAAATGTGTGACCTTGCCTCATTCAGATTCTATGGCAGAGACAGAAGCTAGTCTATAGCTACATCATTTTAACCTGGGGACAAATACTGATGAAGTGGTATCAGAAGAGTAGCATTCCAGTGATTCTGCATTTGAAACTATTTGTGCTTTTCTTTTTCTAAAATCTTTGGCTGATACAGATATTAGTGATGACTCACCTAAATACAATAGTTTTATTTAAAGACATAAATTAAAGGAGCCAAACTTTTTGAGTCATTGCAAAAACAGGATCTCTTTAGGATTGTTCTACAACAACTATTTGCATTTTCTATGTAGAAACAGTGTGCTGATCATATGCAGTTGGTAGGTTTGTGTTTTATAACTTGGTTTTAGTCCTCAGGGAGACTGAACAAATCCCAAAGTAGGAAAGTTGCCTTCTTTAGCTTAGCCAGGCTTCATCTCTTCATAATGTTTGGTTATAATTCATTTACCTTCATAATGGATAGAAAAAAAGTAGCAGTACTCAAACTGAAACTCTACCTTGCCTCCAAGGAGGAGGCAAGGACTAGCAATTGCTTTGAAAATAAATAATTTCCTAATCTCTGATTGTGAATTATTGGAAAAAGTCTGTTTCTGCAATTCTGCCTTGGAAAAGGAAGAATAATTTGTGCTAATATGGATGTCACTTTACTCCTAAAGCTTGTCTTCTATGTGTCACTTCAGGTACATGAAGGAAAATGTGAGTGAACCCTGTATAGTATGGCATTTAATGCTTTTCATCCCACGATCACCTCAAGTAAATATCCTTCTATCTAGGATAAATAACGTTGAATTTTTGTCTGCCTGTAGCTTTTCAGCATTTAATAGTTTTTGCTTCACTACTCTGAAGTAATTTCTAAAAAATTCAGGCTTTACAGATATGGTTAACTGCTTATCCTGGGTAAATTAAATTAAGCCTCTGGCATATGATGAAAAGTTTGTTTCACCTAATTGAGCATCTAATGAGTATGGATGAATTCGAGCTACTCATAGAAATTTTGTTTTTCAAAGCTTTTGATTAACATCCACTCAAATGGGCAGAGAAATACATTCAATTTATACATGCATAAGGTTTTGAAATAAAGCTTAAAGTTTTAAAAAAGCTTATGACCGCTGCAGAAATCTTCATCTTAATATATTTTGTCCTGTGATGATATCTGTAGTTATTAGAGAAATACCCCAACCCACTTTTCCTTTTGATACAGGCAATTGCTTCTTCCTATTTCATTAGGCCTTTCCGTACAACGCTGTGCACATTCACTAAGAAACTGCACTATTCAGTTTTATGATTATTCTGATCAAACAGGCATGTCATTTTTTTTTTCCTCTAGAATACACACCTGGCAACTTGATGCAACTTCTTTGCCACCAAAATGTCAAACAACCAGGGAAAGAGGCGTCAGGATGTAATTTTGGCTTCTTTTGAGATTACTGAAAGCTTTATACATTTGACCTCCCTCCATTTGAGCATATCGCTCTATGAATTCTTCATCTTAACAGTATTGCGAAAACCTGAGATGGGCACTTTATTCTTTTATTCATTACTACACATCAATAAAACTCTAGAATATTTCTTATCTTTTGGGTTAGGATAAAGGAGGAAATTCTTGTAATGTGAAAAGGCAAACTTTTTATCTCAGAAATATTCTCATTTTGAAGAAACCTGCAGTCTTCTAGACAAAGGATTTTAAATGAAGAGATTGTGTCCGAAGAAAGTTCACAGTGAGCTTCTCTCACCACACAGCTTGGTCACAGTCTTGTTACTAAGGGCTCGTGTGGTTACCTACACTTGTTTCCTTCAATTCCACATTAAAAAAAAAAATCTCTCGTACAGCAAAAGCCTGATTTGACCACGACTTTTTGAAGCTTGCCGTAGCTTTTTTCCTTCAAAACATTTTGTTCTGCCTTCCCCTTCCTTTTAAATCACTAGCCTTTTTGATCCTGCCTACATCCAGACCCTAATCTCTTTGTGCAATCGCCCTACTGCTTTTGTTTGTACAGGCTTTTCTTACCATTTCCTTTGTCTCTGACTAGGTGCTTTCATTTAATGCCTTTATACCTCCATCCATTTATCCTACGCCTATGCTGAAATTGAAGCTGCGATTGAAGCACACGAGGCATGCCCACACTGGCTTTAACCCACCTGGCTGTAGTGCATGATTATTGCCTTCAGGCAGACCTGCCAGAGAGCTGAGGTACCCACTCAAGCTGTGAGCCAGCCCCTGCAGCACCCTGAGGTCTGTGGCTTCCCCTCCTCACTGCTTTGCTTCCAAACTGCCCGGGTTAGAGCTGGCATGGAGATGCATCCCAAGGTGTACCAAACACCTCAGTGTTGTCTGCGTGGATTCACACACGCTCCCTCTATACCCCAGAGTTCTGTGTGACTTATCACAGCAGGATGGTTGTGCTTCTTCCCCAGAAAGGGAATCCTGCCGGTCCTCTGCTTCCACATGCTGACAGACTAGATTTTCATTAAGTAAAGTTTCTTTCAGTTCCTGTGAGTTCTGCCTGAAAGGGCTCAATGGTGTATGCAGGAACTGATGAAACCAATAAAGCTTTTTTTCCCCTATTCTCAGGCAGAAATCAGATATTATTTATTACCCATGACTTTCAAAGTGTTTGTCAGCTGAAGCAAGAATAAGACATACTGGGAACTTGGTTCCTGCTAAGGTGACAAGTCGGCTTGTTACTCTGATGAGCAATATGGACAGTGGGTTGTGTTTCACCTTCTTGCCTTTTCTGGCTTGATTTTGGCTGTAGGAATCTTTTTTTTTTTTTTTTTTTTTTTTTTGTCCCATGGAAGTAAAAATAATGCCGTAGATTAGATATGCTTTTTTTTTTTTTTCAAAAAAATGTAGATAAACCAGTATGTTCTTTGCTGTAGATGACCATTTTATCCTATGGAACTATGATATGTGCTTATTCATTTAACCTAGCCTGTTTAGTTTTAGCAAAGCTTAAAGAATTCGATATTCTTCATCCAAGGCAAGGATAATACATTCTTAGCTCTCCTCAGATTTTCTCATCTTAAATGACCTTCATTTATCCTTTTCAACAAGTTCTTCCATAACACATTATGAATCACCATCTTAGTATTAGACCAAATTGCACTTAAAAATGAAAACACACCTCATTCTTCTCTCCAGCTGGCAACACAGCCTGGGAACATGCTCTCCCAGCTGCTTATGCTGAAAGTTCTAATGTTTTCTTTGTGGTCCCAGCCAAAGCAGTACCTTAGGATATGGTAATTCATGTTTTTGGTTTTGTTTTGGTTTTGCTAAACGAGTTAGTTACTATCATGTTTGGATTTCTCTCCACTGTATTTCCATTAAATGCCATAAGGCATCTCCCAAGAGCAGTGTCAACTCTCTCATGTTTTTAACTAAAACATTTACAATAGTGACTTACCATGGACTGGGAAGAATTTTGAAAAATAAAAGTGTTCTTTGGATGGGAACGACTCCTGTAAAGAACGTTTTACTCACTGTGCAGCTGGAAAAAAAAATGTTCTCCATTTTTTTGGGGGAGTGAAGGAACAGTTAGAGGTAAAAAAATGTCAGCTGACAGTCCCCCATTGGCAATAATGATTTGAGATTTTTGTTCCATTTAGGGAAATGCTTGCCTCCCACAAAGACATAAAACCGTTTGCATTCAGAGAGTGCCTCTGCATTTATGATGCTTTGTTTCTATTTGCAGGCTTCATATACAGACCAATGGTTTCAGTTTTCAGCAGTTTCACACTGTTGAGAAGAGGATTATGCTAATACCTCCTTTGGAGTCATCTGTAGACAACCGAAATCATTCTTCCTGGTCTTATTCCTGACCACTGCTGCTTTCTCAATTAGCTCCTTCAGCTTCTTTTATTTTGTATTAATATTTTCATTTTATAGTCACAGGATATCAGCCCATAGTACCACTCTCACATTACTGGGTTGAACGGTTGGATTAGGTATGCTTTTTATGAAGTTCATTGTTCTAAGAGATCTTTGCTGAAACAGAAGTATTATTCATGGCAAGAACTTTGCTGTGGGCTACATAAAGACTTTCTTTTCTTTGGAGTCATTTTTGTCTCATTTTTCATAAATTACTCATGTAACACCCATGCTCCTGCCTGTTTTCTCTATTAATACTAATAATAACCATTTCCATAGGCACACTATTCTGTACATCAGTGTCCATCTTAAAATCTTTTAATAATCTATTTATTTTCAGCTTTTATAGAAATTTTGTGATTTTATTGTCATCTTTGTCAAATATCCTGCAATCCTACAAACTCTTTAAATGAGAAATGATAAAATTGTATTTCTTGCAACATTTAGACAGGTGCTAAGCATTGTTTTGGCTCCAGTGCCTGCATAAGCTGTGGTTAATGCTCTTGAGGCATTATTTCTAAATTAGGTCTTTTGGCATTAGATATTTTTGATTTTTTTCCCCCCTTCCCCCTTTCCAATGCTACTTTGCATTGGTGCCCACATTTCATAAACTTCATTCTGGTCCGGATTATTTCTGATGTTTGCCAAACTGGCAAGTTTGGCCAGAGTCAGTATGAGGTTTTCAGCTGTTCCTTCACGCCTCTTCCCCTCTCCCAATTCTGTGGTTGTTCCAGAGCTAATCAAGATCTGATCATCCTTTTAGGATTCATCCCTGATCATTGCTTCCTTCTTTTTTACTTTTTTTTTCTTTAATTCATTCACTAGCTTTTTGCAGTTCCGTGTTAGTGTTACTCTATTCCCTCACAGATTTTATTTTCATATGAAATGCAAAAATACTCTTTTTTTTTTCAGTGGTTTCAGCCAACTTCCCATTTGATTTAACTGCTAAGCACATCAAGTGTGTCAGAACTAGCCATATGGTATGAATATGACTTTCTTTTTATCTTTTTTTCCTGCAGATGCAGAGTGCCACAGTTAAGCATCTCTCCATACATACATACATTTTTGTAGTCTGGGGTCTGTTGTCCACTGGCCACTTCATCCTTCCATTCAGACAGTTTTCTTAGCTCCTTTTTACTTCATTACTCTGTGTGAGCCAGCAGCTGCTCAGAGCTTTATCCCGTGTTGGCTAAGCTCCAAGTCTGAAGTTAGTCCAAAAAAATCTGCACACAAAGTTGCCTTCAATATGGACAGAAGCCCCCGTGCCAAGATGGGCTCCTTTAACTTTCAGATATGCGAAGAAGGACACCATGCCGCCCCGAGGCTGCAGTTCCCCCGCAGTGCTACACCTGCCTCCATGCTGTGCCCTGCGGTTGTCCCAGATTCCCCCCATGCCAGGGGCACTGTACCAATGTCTTGTTCAGGTTATCAGCAATCTACATAAACTGATTTTTGTGGGGAAAATGTAGCACGGGGACCATGATGGCACCCTGGGCCTGCTTCTTGCTCTTGGGCACTGTTGCTCCCACAACAGCTTCTCTGGGTGGAAGCCCCAGAGAGGCTGATCCCCAAGTGTCCCGAGGGAGAACACTTGGCTCCTGATTCCCCGTGGGAAGTTCCTGCTTCTCTGTGAGCATGTGGCAGTCTCAGGCTGCAAGAACTGGCCACTCAGATTGCTGAGTGAGCCTTAAAAGAACCAAAGCATTAGACCAACTTACCCGGCTCTCCTCACACCCTGTATCTGCACCTCTTCAGCTCTGTTTCCCCTTCCCATCTTCTCCAGCAAAACGGTTGCTACATTAACCTCCTCCGAGTCATCAGCATTGCTTAGCAAGCCCTGCGTGGCCTGCAAATCCTCTACTGAGGCAACTCCATTTCTAAACTTCCTCCAAGTGAACCAACCTGTGCTTTGTGCAGCTCCACAGGTCTCAGGTGGTGCGGTCTTTTCAGCTGGCAAATTCCCTTCCCAAAGCAACACAAATATTAGGTTGGAAGAGCTGATCTCCTTTCCCCTCTGTTGGGAAGGCTTCACATAAAGAATATTTGATCATTTCGAGGTGTTGGATTGCATCAGGCTAGTGTTTTATCAGCTGTACCAGAAAATCGTCTTGCACTGACTCATGTCATCGAGTGGCTTTCTCTGCAGAACGCAGTCTCTTTAGGTTTGAATACTTAAGGAAAGCAAACCAGTTTTGACAGTTACAGAGCTATGTAATTGTATAAAAATAAAAACAAACTATCTGTTTCATCCAGACTGGAAGCTGATAGGAAAAGAATTTTACTTTTATCCTAGATGGCTGAATCTGGGTAAAGAAATATTCTACCTCAGGAAGGCTTATATTTCTGGCATAGCATATCTAGTTATGCCTGTGGAAATAAGAAGATTGCTAATATTTTTCCTCTAGAACAAGTCATAGCATTTTTAGAGTGAGACGTCCAGAGAAGATTTTCTCCTTTTCTGGTTATGAAAGGAGTGTGGCTCTTTCTTCCCAGTCTTTTTTAGATGTCAACCAAAAAACAGTGCAATTAGATTGAGTACACCACAATACTTTTTTTAAAATTGTCTTATTTTTTGAGTTAAAAGGCCATTGAAGAATTGCTTAGAAGCATTGCTAGAAGAATTCCATAATGAACAGCACCAAAAAATAGTTTCAGCTGCCCTTAGTGGGTCATATATCTAACATTATAAAATAATCATCTCATCTGTGAGAATTTAGTTTTTCTTTTCATGAGATAATCTGTAATAGGAGTTCCTTATTCCTAAGAACACTTTTTCATCTCCACTTGAAAAATATTTTTCTACCTTTTTGCAGAAAATATTGGCAAAATTGTAAAGAGCTGACATGCTACTTTTGAAATCGTATTGCATGAATTGGAACAGAACGTAACCTGCTTTTGTTGTCGAAACTTTAGAAAAGATTTTTGAATATGTTAACATAACAGTTATAATTCTTAGAAAATAACAAAATATTTCTAACTGAATGAATGACATAATATTCAGATCATCTGGGTATCAGATTTTACTCACCTCTGAATGATGAACAATCTGGCTGATCCGTAGTCTGCATCATTCTTGCTTCCTATGCACAAGATACCATCTGTATAGCCTTAAAATCCTACACATTCCTTCTCTCAAATTTCCAGCCTTTGCCTGTGACTTGCAATCTGATTTGAAGGCCTCTCCTGAATTCTTCACTAAAACAGAGGAATCCTTGTCCTTCAAAGCATTATTTTCAGCACAAACTGCACAACTAGCAACACTGAGAAGGATCTGGCATAGCATCGCTTATAACCACAACTATATATAGCCATCCACACATATGTACATACACAGAGGTATTTTTACCATGTAATTTCTAGCACAGAGCCATTCATGATTTTATGAATTTCAGATTGGGACTTTCAGTTCCTTATTAAGTGAATGACAAAAATGTGAATGCTGCTGAACAGAAGCATTAATATAAAGATAAATCAGTTTCCTTTTTTGTATGACTTCCATTTCAAGGTCTTCCCTTCTTCAATTATCCCTCATGAATTGATTGTTTAATGCATAACTAATCTTGAACTTGGTCTTCTCTTGCTGATGGGAAAATTAAAGTTAATTTTGTTGAAGTCATGGTGCTTCTGTTGCACATTTATCAAATGGCAATATTTTTCAAAATCCGCATGGCAGCTGTTCTACTCTACTCAGTAGTACCTGGAATTGAATTGTATTTATAAACATAAAGACTTCTACTCTGTTTGCTACCAAGAAAAAAAACACAACTATTTTCTTCATAAATACAGATTTCCCTCATGGTGGTAGGAATTAGGTTACCATGTGCTGTGCTATAATATGTTGAATCACATTATTGCTTTAGTTGCAAGCTCTGACCTGCTGGCAAAAAGGAATAGAAAACCAACAGCAAAAGATTTTTCACTACAACAAGCACACAAAGGAAAACAGAGAGAGGTCAGTAGTAGTATGCTTCTTTATATATATATTTCACATATGTTTCATATAAACAGCAAATATATTTTGACCGAGCAAAATCATACATATGTCATGCAATTATTTGAAATGAGTATGAACTTCACCTCTAAGCCCTTTGTGAGTACCTGCAGAAACCCAATCTTTGTTAGTCCCCGGTTTCAAGTTTTTCTAAGGTTTATCAAGGTTTTCTAAGACGATTTTGCTTCATATGGCACTGGCAAAACATGCAGAGCGGGTACATCTCATTCAGAATAAAATTGCAGGGTTTGTATTCACCTTTCAGTGACTTTAAACAAATTGCTTGTAAAGGTTTGTGCAGCACACAGATCAGATTAAGTCTCCTGAACTGTAAAGCAAGCCGAATGAATAGTGAAAGCAGTAACACACACAGGATCAAAGCCTGATTACATGAACAACTGCACTGAGCCTGTGAATCCTCCCCTGTAACTCCAGTGTAGAGTGATGACCGTTTAGAGAGCTATAACATAGTTGCTGAAACAGCATGAAAGAAGAAGCAGAAATCCTGACCCCTGGCCCTCATTTTGTAAGGAAATATTTTCTCCCAGAGTGTGCACTATTCAAAGCCCTTTAGGCATCCTAGAACAACTTAAGTCATTAATACGGTATTTTTTTTGCACGTGCAGACACCGTGGGCAGGTCTCACTGGATGTGAATCTGCCTCTCCTTCCTGTGCTAGCCCTGTTCCATGCCTCAGGATACAGCAGAGTGCTGTGCTCCAGCAGAAGGATGGAAGAGATTCAGCTCAGCTCACTCAAGTTTACCCACAAAGTTGTTCTAGCGGTTTGAGCCTTGAGCTCTTGAATTTCTAGCTCCTAACCTCAACTACATTTCAGCAAGCAGATCATTTCATCAACTGCAGTTTGCCATGTCATGTGAATGTGCCTGTTTTGAATAATAATATGCAATTTTCCCTTTAACAACTGTTTTTTTTTTTAGATATTACTAAAGTGTTGTATTAAGTTGAGCAAAATCTCTTCATGTATGTGCTCAAGCCTCATAAGATCTTGCAACTTAAGCATAATACAAAGAAGCTTTTATCATCACTTGGAAACAGAGAAATAAATATAGATAGCTAAAAAAATACATAATTGATGAAATTAAACAGCCTGGGAGTACACAATATTATCAAGCATTGGAAATTAATGTAAGTTAAAAAGTGGTTGAGGAACTGCCTGAAAGGGAGATGACATGAGCTGTGATGAAAGAGGAACTGCTGGGCTGGAGAAAGGCAGTCAGGGAGTTCTTCAAGTGTTGGTTTTAGAAGTGCTACTGTATAAATATTTTCATCACTGACCTGTCAAACAGGGTAGGAATATGCTTACATAATGTACTCATGCCACGAATTTGCACTTCATCAGTTCATGACTAGATTCCAGCTACAGTATAAAGGCCATATGGATTTCCTTTCGTTATATGATAGGGTGCAACTGTCAGATAAGTTTAGCTTTTGGCCCACTTTTTGCCACTGTCCTTCCCAAGACCCTGCACAGGTGATAAGGCAGCAAGACACAAGTACGATGAATATTTTTGGGAAGCTACAGCCTCTTTCCCATCATTCATTTTCCTGAGGGCCTCTTAGGGCTATTGATGTCCTTCCCATGATGTGACCAGTCCTGTGTATCACATGAAGAAAGTCCACTTATTCCCAATCACATTCCAGATTCACCCTAAGATTATCAATACAAGTTTATCAAACAAATATATATTTCAGGTCACATGTGAAGAAAAAGTATGTGTGTGACCCAAATGTGAATCAGACAGGTTAGAAAAAGAGATTGATGACAAGTCAAAAGATAGGAAAGAAATCCTGTGTTACAGCCTTCATCATCAGTGCTCCCAGAAGTTACTTGAGTCAAGCTATCTAAGCGTGAATAATCCAAATATCCAACCAAAGAATATTCTTCCTGTATCAATACAAATTTTAGATAATATTTCTTTAGCATAAAGTGAATACATAGTATACAATTGTGGTCTCTCTTGGAAAAGCTTTTCTTTTGAATCACCCAGCATTCTAATCATATGGTTTGGTAAGGATTTCCTCTTGTTACAAGCATCTGAAAAAGAACAAAACAATGTTCGGCTATGTCTTCAATAATGTGTTTTAAGGCTACGTGCCTTTTGGGTGCTTTTGAAGTATTGCAGCCTTACAGCAAATGTAACTTTCCTCTTATTCCTGATTTTAAACTCATAGGACTTTAAACTTCGGTGATCTGTGAGGGCCCAAGAATAAAACATTAGCTAGATTTTCAGTTTTTAAGTTATTGTTTTCAAGTTTACAATTTTGAAATTATGTAGTATGTCTTTGGAGTAGTTTAAAAATGGAGGAAAAAAACTAATCTCTCTCTTCCTCAGCATAGTTCTGTCAGTAGACATTTGCTTTCACGCACTTAAGAATAAGGAGAAATCTGGTTTCTCTTCATTTTTCAGGTATTTTATTTTCTTTCTACTGAAGATTCAGAGGTATTTGGAGTCATGGTTCTGTACTTTTCTGTCTACTTTGGGCAAATGACATTGAGCTTGATTGCCACAGTCTACTCTGCAGACACAAAGCAATCTTCTGTTATCTTCTGTTGACTTTTCTTGAGCTTTAGCCCACTATGTGAGAATAATACATCACGCAGTATCAGTGCTAAATATAGAAATATGTAGACCTTCTAATTCTAAGAAACAGTAAGGTTCTCTGTCAGTGATATACTTACTGATCTATTGAAGTAATTTTAAATAGCGATGCACAGAAGTTTTGCATACATTTTTATTTTAAACTAAAAGGGAGGCATTTATAAATTTCAATGTATGATTCTGAATTATGTGTGTTACTCTAAAGTTACCATTTCAGAAGAATCTAGCAGAAGGGAAAGACCTACTGTGTAGTTCTGTGGTTATTGTAACAGCCACAAAGTTATCTAGGGTGAGGATTACATGATTTTCTCTTTTAAATCTGTTATCCTATTATTACTGTGAGCTAACTAGTTCTTACAAGGTAAAAATGTCATTAAGTCATTTCTTATCTATTCTATCCACACACATCTGTAGTTTCACAGATTTATAATTGTCTTTCAGTCCTCCTACTTTTCTGGGTTTTGATCTGTTTTGTGAAATATTAGTTTTTTACTGTTTCCTCCTATGGCCTCCACTAGGCAACCTAGTACTTTGTCAGAATCTACTATATCCTTTTAGAGAAGAAATAGCTAGAACTGTGGGCAGTATTCAAGATATGGGCAAACTATTGATTTGTACAGTGGCACAACAACATATTTCTCTAGACTCCTTTTAATAACAAAGTCTAATTTTCTCTTTGTCTTCTTGCCTATCACTGAGCACCAGAAATGAAATTTTCAGTGAATCACTTTTCTCAGTAAAAGCTATGTTAGAACCTGACATTGTGTATAAATTTATGTATCTATTTTCCATGTGCACTGACCCATACTGAAATTCATCTCCCACTCCAATTGTCCAGTCATTGATATGTATCTTGTAATGCAGAAACCTGAACAATATATGTGAACCCAGAAGAATATGAACCCATAAGAATTACAGAAAAAAAATCACTATGTACATCAGTCCATAATGAAAAAAAACAAAACCAAACAAAAACCACCCCCAAACTTCTGATTAAAGATATTCACATGCAACATTTGTTTAAGGAAAAATGCCAGAATCATTTCAGAGAAAAGGTTCTAGGCCCGTAGTTCCAAAGATATCCAAAGACTATGAAAATATTAACAGGAATTTAATCGTTGTGCAGTTTTGAAGCTACTGAAGGCAGAGAACAGTAAAGCCACAAACAACTGATACCAAAGATATATTACTAAAACAGAAAAATGAGGAAACCGTGTTTTCTACTACTCTTCACTCCACGTATTTCTTGTGATAACTTCTTACATCCCAGGAAACACAGTATCTAGAATGAAAAGTGCTGTGAGGAGACATTTTTCTCTCTGGAATAAAATTCATTCTTGACAAAACAAAAATCTTAATAGAAAGATGTTTAAGAGAATTTGGAACACTGCCTTAGATTACATAGGCTAGTTTAAACGAACATCAAAATATTTTCAGAAAGATTAAAGTCAGAAGAGGTCAATTAAAATTAAACCATAACTTTCCATACCAAAGAGTAAGCACAACACATTAGGAACCAATAACTTTGTATTCTCTGTGTTGATCATGAGATACAAATATTGACATGAATTATGTAGTAAGCCTTTGGAAAAATTAATGAATATTTCATATAGTAAATAAGGTATTGCCCTCTCTTTCCTTTCAATTTTTTTTTTCCTAAGACTCATTACTATCTAGATGCCTCCAAAATAAAATTAGCAGTTAAATTTTGCTAGGTTATAGATCAGTCATAGACAAGTACTATTGCTTATTTATGAGTTAAAAATGATGAATTTGGAAATAACCAGTCATGAATCTAACAGAAATAGAACTGCCTCTAATAATTTATGAATATGATTAATCTGGTACTGGTGTATTTTCTTTTTGAATATATAGGTTTAGTTTAATGGCAAGTAAAGAGGGACACAAAAAGAGATGAAGGTACAAAGAAAAGGAAAAATAACTTGAAATAGCTTCTTTGCACCCCATTAGCAATAAGGAGTTAAGAAATATTTTTATGAAAGAAAAAGGTGGATTAAATAATAGATCAGAAAGACTATAGCAATTTTTATTTTTTTTAGGACATAGTTTCAGGAGAAGAGGTTAGCTGTTCTGGGAGCTTTTCAAACAGACTAGATAAGTGCACAAACACCCATTAGGAGCATTTGAAGATGCTATGCTTCCCCAGGGGATAGGAAGATAGATGTATATAGAACAGTCTCTCTTTTTAAGTCTTTGTGCTTTGCTATTCCTGTTAAAATAAGCCAGGTATTGTATTTGTATCCATTTATATACATTCATGCTCTGAGTTCAAGTGAACTGACCCTGTTAGGCAAAGATTTTTACACTGTTATTATCCATAGTGGTGCAGCCTCAAGCCTACTACTCTCACCTTCAATTTATATGATAATAAGAGGCCTTTTAATAATAACAGTAGTAATAAGAGTTGTAGTAATAACTTAGCTCTCTCAGTTGCTTCCTTTCAGTCCAAAATCTGGAGCCTGAAGGACTATTAGAGGGAGAGACAGGAAGGCAGATTAAGAACGTACCTAGTGAAAACATTTCTAAGGAAAGAACGGTTATCGATAAAAAAAGAAAAAAATACTTAAATCAATTGTCTCTGGAAATGTTCACATTGGGGGAGATTCCCACAATGCGCCTCATCATGACCTATGGTTTTTAAAACTCATTTGTCAGGAGTTGTGAATTGCTCTCAGTCTCGTGAGGGTGCTGTTTTGGTGGGAGGTGTACTTCCTCTCACCGTTTAAGAGCAGACAAATGCTCATAACACCCAGCATGTCTTAAAAGTTTAGTCTCAGTGATGAGATTATCCATTCTAAAAGGCTAGAGTCGAGTGTTAAAAACATAAAACTCAGTCCAGTCTCATAGCAAAAATAAAATAAAATTACTTTTAATAGTCAGAAAAATCTAAAGAAAACAAAGCATGGAGTCAGCTTTGGCACCGACAGTGGAGAGGGCTTCTGCCAAGCAATTGGGGGGAACGCAGGGGTGCCACAGTACAGGGAGACACTTTACATTTTTCAGACTGTAGGATAAAGCCGATCAGCAATCAAGGTGGCTGATACCTTGCTAACACATATCAGGCTCTGTGCTGGTGGTGGGCATGCTCCTGACATTTCAGGATAAAATGCATTCACTAGCAGCTTCAGATCCATTCGGGCCAAAATGCCTCCAATAATTCTGATGCATCTGTGTAGTTGATGACAGTATTATCTCACTTCCTCCACGAACAAAAAGTTATGTATAATTAGTCATTAATTGTTTTGCTTTTAGAAGGTACGGTATTCTGTAAACAAAATAAATTGGTCTTCACAAGACATGAATCTTGGTACACTTGTATGTTTTGTAGCAGCTAACAGAGCTAGAAGAACTTTATATACTGGATTAGGCACACTAGGGTATCTGGCATGTGTAGGGAAGGGACCTCTTTGATAAGCCCAGTTATGCTAATCTCCTTTATAAACACTGGGGGCAATGACATGAGAAAAATGATATAGGGTTTTTCTGAGCAACACCAACAAAATCTAGGAAAAAAAAAAAGACCATCTTCTAGCAAATTTCACCTTTATGTATTATATCCAGAATATAAGCAAGCAACAAGTACTTAGTTAACATTCTTATATGGGGTTAATTTATAGTGAAATATCCAAGATGATAACAGTGCTACACGTGCAGGTAACAGCTCTCAGGAAGTCTGTTTGCAGACACGTGTTAAGGGAAGGTGTTAGTATTTGAAATACTGAAAAGTATGTTTATGAGAGCTCATAACTGAAATGCTGGAGTTAGTGATTTTCTTATCCTCACATCCGTTAAATTTAGCAAGTTCTTAGCACATACAAAGTTGAATCCCTAGAAATGCCTGCAGATGTTTGGAGAAGAAACTCAAGATCGATTCAAGACCAAGTCAGGCAGCACTGTCAGTCTGCAGTTACCAAGTCCTAACCTCACAAAGGACAGATGGAAATAGCTGAACATTTGTGATTTATGCTCATTACTGTCTGATATGAATAGCAAACTGGCAGAGCTCCCTGGAAACTGTCCTGAGGCTTCTCGGAGAAAACATACAGTAGACACTCCTTAGGAAAAGAAAAAGCAAACATACTGTCTCTCAACCACGTGCAAAAATGATGTAACCTGCAATGCAATCACCAGCTAAGCTGCCCAAGTCACCACATAGGTGGTTTTAAGCATGCAGCAAAGCCAGTGAAGGAGGACTATGTTGTCCTTGGAGAAGGACATTTGTGAAACTTGACTAATAGGGTCTAAACTCAGCAGGGCTGAAGAGTCTTTTCATGGTGAAGGAAAATCGTTATCAGTATCATTTGTTTTTTTTGAGGGGAAGCATGTTCCCATTCCATTGAGTTTGTAAAGCTTGGATCAAAGTCAACTTTGAAAAGAAAAAAATCATGCTGACCCCCTCAAAGTACCATTTTTTCTCCACAACAAATAACAGAGACGTTTGCAATGTATTGAATGAAGGTACAAATGCTCCAGCTTTCTTTGAATCAGACTGACTTATTATAATGGAAAGGGCAATGATTCCATGCATGTAGGACCACTTTGGCTTTATTATTGCCAACTACGGCCTTTAGCTGTATCTATACAGTTAAGAAGTCAGATAAAACAATATTAGAGTGATTTGGAAGCTAGATTCTTCTGCAAATGCCACTGTTACTGGATTGAGCTGAAGGTTAATGGTGTTACCTTTGGACTGTGCATCCTCTCTGCTTCTCTGTGAATCCAATGACTTGCATCAGATGATTGTGATAGCTGCAAGTGCTGATTCTTAGACTCTTAGATTCTTAGACTCAAACACCATTTTTTGGCTTGAGTATTTCATATGAAATATAGGGAAATTTTGATGTTGGTGGTTTACTTTATGCAATATTCTCAGGGAAGTTTTGTTAGGTGCTGATAAAACGCTTGACTTCTTACTCACAAGGCATGCAAGTACTAGTAAAGGAATGAGTGAAGAACAGGCTATGCACGTGATTCAGCTTACAGAAATTACTGTTACTCACTGCAAGGAGGCTTGTAGCAAGGGTGCATGTACTGAATAGTGCTCTACAGGAGAGTAGATTTTCTTTTGCCATTGAACTAGAAGAATTCAGAAGTGAATTATGCCGTAGTAAAATTCAGTCAGTGAGGCAGAAATGTTAACAAACTTTCTGTCCTAAATTTGCAGTTCTATTTAGAGGCTTGGCATGACTCGTAGGGGTAGGATTGGGGTTGTTTGTTTAGATAAAGGTGAAGATAGTGCTGTTCTGGCTGATTTCTCCTTTTGTTGAACAGAAGTGTTTAATAGCATAGAGTGTAAAAAGTAAGCAATAATGGCAAAGCTGTCTTGGCTGTTTGAAGAGTCATTCCTAGGACACTGACTTCAGGAGAGTTTCAGGAATGTAAATGAGGGTTTAATCTGGCCCACTGGGTTCAGACACAGACCTTATCATGTCCCAAATTACAGGGAGAAGTACATCAAAATGCTCATAACTTTCACTAAACTATAGTATGCTTTTTATAAAAGGAGAAATGTACATTAAGACAGGCTTGGCCAATGTAGACCTGGATTTTAAGGTGTTCTGCATTCACAACATTTCCTCTTTTGTGTTTGAAGACATACTTACAATCAAACATGTTTTCTTATCTTGTTTGTTGTTAGTCTTCTATTAACCTTATCTTATCTTTTCTTCATGTGAGGAATTTGGGGCAGGAAGAGCAAGCTTAGCATCAGGCTTGGAGAAGGAGGAAAGCTCTCCTAAGCACAAAAGAGAGACCAAAGCCATTGTCATGGCAACGAGAATCAGATGTGAATGCTGCTGTTGCCTATATTTTGGTAGATGGGTTAAAAAAACCCTGTTCATAAATTGGAATTGCAATATTTTGGTTAAATGTTGCGTCTCTCTAAATTACAGCCTAGTTCATACAAATTCTAAAGAAAAAAAAACCAGAAAAATAGAATTGTATATAGATTTATCTAAATATGTCCTTTCTAGAATGTGAAATACTGTATAGCTACTGTATACAAAACAGGTCCTTCCAACATTTCTCTCTTAGCATTTTATGTTGAGAAAAATCTTCAGTTTTCCAAATAGTAGCTCCTAATGAAATGAAATGATTTCCTAAAATTCAAAATAAAAACAAAATAGATGTACCTGCACTCAGTACTATGAAACATACACTGAAATCATTGTAATTACTTAAATAAACATCTAAAAAGTACAATATTTTAAGGGTGTTGTCATTTTTGCTTTAAAAGGAATTGCATACATTTAAAATGACTGTTCAAAGAGCACAGATCCACTAATCTTGTACTATAATCCACCTATATTTGCAGAATACCTCAAATACATTCAAGCATTATGTGTCAAATATTTAACACGTTAAATACTCAGAAAGCATTAGAAGATCTGAAGGAGTGCTGAGGCAGAGGCTGGGATTATGTGTCACATTTCTTTGCTGATGGGAGTTATGAACAGTACCACATTAGATATAAGGTAAAATATCTTTTCTCATGTTTTTAACCTGACAGTCTTCTTAGCTTTCCTTCTCAAATGTACCAATGCAAGCTAACCACTGGCTTATATCAACTGTCTCGCTCCTCAGCAGGTTAGAAGCAAACCCATTTGCCCAGCCTGCATCCCCTCATCCTCCCTAGCATTTATCTTTGTAGGCCAGGCCTGTCTCTACAGCAGATATCTAAGCCAATGTTGGATTTTTTTTTCCTGCAGAAAGAAAAGCATGCAAATGTTATGCAAATCCCCAGCACAGGGCCGTCTTGGCCACCAAATGTTACAAGAGAATTTCCCACTCCAGGATGAGAAAGCACACCACCTATAGAGCATCTGGTGATACAATATAGATAGCATTATGCAGGTGTTAGTCCCTCTGGTCATTCATTATCGAGGTGACATCATTAAAATACCCTTTGTTTAAATAAGCTACTGAATGAAAAACTGTCATTCAGTTCAGCTACAAGGAGGAGACTGTGTTAATGGGCATAGAACGTCACCTGAGCTTGAACTTTTCAGACACACTTCAGTCTCCTGTGACAGAAGATACATAAATCTTGTTAGTCAATACAGCGCAGATTTATTTTAGCATTGATCCCACAGTCTTTACTGACACTGACAATTATCACATTTCAGTATGTACAGAATCTTCCTTTTGTCATATTCATTTTGCTAGAAGACTGCCACATCCTACCTCTTTGATCTATTTGATCTATTGATCTAGGTTGACATTGCACGAGACGTGGTAAATTTGGCCTTTCCTCACTACTCTGCATGGATGCTGCCATGGTATGGACTATCCTAAACAAGACTACCAAATGCTTTCAGTACCTCTGCTCCACACCTTCACCACAAGCACAGAGAAACATATCTTCTGCTCTACATGCTGATCCCTTCTAAGACAGACACAAGTCTGAGGTCTCTGTTTTAAAGATCCATGACCAGGAGCAGAAATAAAATGAGATGATTGCTTAAAATCACAGCAACTGCCATTTGGAATTTTTTTCTCTGCTCTTTTTGCCTTTAGCCACAAGAGTAAGCTGCCTTTCAAAATATGTTGAAGAATATGTTTTCTGGTGTCTGCATTACAGTATTTTTACTATATTTTAAGAGCATTTCCATACAGCTCAATAATTGTCAATAACTGACAATTCAATAGCATTGCTCTTATCACAGGAAATTCCTTAGGTGGACTTTAATGAAAGAATTTAGGCATACCTGCAGGACCTATACATCGTTTTTTTTATTTGGGTCAGTATGGTTGTGGCATCTGCCTCCTTTTCAAATAGGGGTTCATGCTGTTCATTCTCCTCAGAGTGCAAAAACAAAGCAAACATCTACTTTTTTGTTGTTGTTTTAAAGGACTTCTCCATTTAGTTTTATCGCCTTGTCAGAAGTTATCCTCACTTTCTCTCTAGTCAAGCTGAAAGGATGAGGAGTTTGAGTTTTCAGGGTATGTATGATGTCTAAATGACAGAGATCCATTTTCTCCTCCCAAGATCTCAAAACACAACTGTTGTAGGGTTGTTTACTGATGCCCAGCCACAAGACACACTGCAGTGTTCCAGTCAGGCTGTCACTGACTTCTGTCATGCCAGCAGATGCGGTACACAGAGCTCATCCTCCCAGCGCTAGGATGCAGCTCCTAAGGCTGCACCAAAACAGACATACCAATTCCCATTGCGCCCTCCAAATCTTGAATAAGCCTGCCATCATTTCATCAGGCTGGATGTTTCTGGAGAAAACAGCTTTTTTTTTTTTTTAATACCAAAAATTTCATCTTGCCAAAATGCTGTGGATCTGTTAATAGATGCAAAGAAATGTGCATTCATCAGAAATTTTGTCTGTAGTTGCTAAGTTTCATAATTCATGGTCTCCAGGACATGAGGCCCCAGATACATAAACAGCAATCCACTTTCTTACTGAGAGAAAGTCCTGGATAGATCTCTCTCAGGCCCATTTTCTGTCAAATTTCCTTTTATCTGGATAAATTCTTAGCTTACCTGAAGTTGACTAAAGGATAAATTCTTCATTGACTAAAGCTTGACTAGAACTACAGAATGTCTTTTTTGTTTTAAAATAATAACATAATATTGTTTTAAGATAATAACATAATATAATCTCAAAAAGTTCCTCTTTCTGGTATGAAGGGTGGAGTGATATAAATACTGATCATTTCTCATGATGATCCCTCTCACCATGCTTTTTCCTAGAAAACTTAACTTTTGAAAACATGTCCACTTTGACCAGGAATAATATACAGAAATCTTGAGGGTAAATTATTATATTTCTAAGATCATACTTTCACCTGTTGATTTTGTGGATCCGTGTATTTATATATCCAGACTTGAAAGATTTCTGTTGCTCAGGTCTGCTCAGTAGTACAAGCAGATATTTGTACTTCCATTAATTATTAGAATATAGACTTACATCTTTTCAAAGGCAGATCTACAGAGTGGCAATTAAGTGTCACTGTTTCATATCTATTCCATCTAGTAGCTCTGAAACAATGGCAAATCCACAAGCAAATGAGCAGAGTCCTGCAGAATTCTGTCCATCTTATAAGGCTATATCACCATAAGACTATAAGATGTCTGGGAATTTAGCCAGTTGTAAGCAATCTCAGTTTTCTTTTTGCCCATGGAAATAGCCCTTTGATGTTTGCATAGCTATGATACATTAGTACATTTTGAAAAGATTCACAATTCAGCAGGTTCAATTTCAGACTGGCAGCCTTTGGCTTTCACAGGCCAGTTGTAAATCTATTGGTTCTTGTTCCAAGGTTGTATAATTTAGCAAGATACCAACTTTTATCAAACAAACATTAGCCTTCAAACATGGTTTGAGCACTATGCAATACAAGATCACTTTTTATCATGGCAAGTCTGGTACCACCATGAAAACATTGTTCCTCTGCCCTTTGGATTAGCTTCCACTTGCCAATGCCTACTTTTAAAGCCAAAAGTAACATATCAAAATAAACCTGATATAGGCACCAAGTTACTATATATGCCAGTCAGTAAAAATCCTTTGAAGTTCATTTACTAGCTTGATTCAAATCTAAAATATGTTGCACTGGTGATTCTCATATTTGGAGTAACTGTAAACTCCCCCTCACCACGTAACCTTCCATTAAACCACTGCCAATATCTTTATAAAACATGCATATGAGCTACAACTTATGACTTTGAACAGTGCCAAAGCAAAAGAAGATGTGTATATGTTCACTCAGAAAAAACTAATAAGAGAAAGCTTTACCAAGAGAACCAGTAAGTCTGAACTCCTTAGGCCTGTCTGGTCAGCATCCCTAAAGCATCGGTTTATACCCCTGTTTTAACTATATTTTTTAATGTCAGTCTTAATAAGGATCACAAGTGAATGAGTCAAATTTCATACTTCAATAATAGTTTGTAATGCAGAGACTACCCAGAATCTGTCCACGCTGTCGCAGAGTGTGAGCATGGGTGTGTGTTTTGTTTTGTGTTTTTAATCAAAATATGAGGAAAACAAGGACTGATGGAAGACACTTTACAGATTTCCATAAAGCCCTGATGAGGTGACCTCAGTGCCTCTTTCTTTGTAAATGAGGTAACAGCCATTTGACATTTCTATACCCATGCCCAGTATCCTCCAATTTCCACTGAATTGTAACAATCTTTTTCTTGGTTTTAGAAGAGAGCTCTTAGATCCTAGCGTGGAAGTTGTTTCTGGTTGTCCCCACTTAAATGTATATTGCCACTGAAAAATTAATCTGCAGTTGTCTTTTCTTCTAGACTAGCCTTTACTTGGTTCACTTCCTCATATTTTACATATTAAAAATACCCTCCTTTGTCCTCTATACTGATTACTGCTTTTCAAAAACATTCAGAAAATAAACAAGAAACCAGTTTTGATCTAGATATGCAGAGCTTTGTCAGTTAAAAATTTCCCAAGCTGTAGTTTTCACATTTCAGCTACTCTTTCCATATTCTGTACTGGAACGCTACCAATTGCCCACAAATCATGGAGTTTCACACAGACTATATCTTTAAAAAGGAGTCTTCACAAATGCAATTTGTAAGGCACCTCTCCTAGAAGCAATTACACATTTATTCCACATAATAAAACCTAATTCAACCCAATTATTAGCATCTTGGCTTATATTCCAGAGGACAAAATTCTGATGAATGAAAATTCACAATTCATTTGCTCTATTTTGAGACCAATTAGGTGGATAGGTTGTGGATACTCCATGCCAAAACCGTTTTAATAACCCTTCCTTCTACTGAGCCAGCATCTGCTCTTCCCATGGATTTCACAGATCCTATTCTACATCCAATAGTCAAGCTCCTATTAGTTTTTACTCACCAGATATATGAAAATGAATGAGACTGAATTTTGCAGTGGACCTTTTCCTTTTGGTGTGCAAACCTTATTTCCATATCTGGATGAAAGAATTCTACTAGCTTGTTCCATGCTGAATTTACACATTTATAGCAGCTACATTCAATCTTTACTGCAATACTTGCCTGTCTGAACTACATCCATTAGACTCATATTGTTTTTCTAAAACAGCAATGAAATCCAAACTAAAGTAGTCCAAAATATACTGAACACAAAGCATAGATACCAAGCAAAGAGCTTCATTCCCAAAGATCACAGGGACAAATCCCATCTTCCTTATGAAAAGCTGCTTCTCTCAGTACATTATGTCAAGTGATTCAGATAGTCTAGCTTATTTAAGGTGTATTCAATCTCCACTGGACAATTTAAACCTCAAATCTGAATTCATTTCTATATGTTCCCATTTCCAGCTTTCCCTGGAAACGTCCAGTACTGCACAGTACATCAAGAAGAACAATTCAGATAAAAGTTTCTTCTTTCTGTCAATGCTCAGCTATTTTCTTTGGCCTCACATCTTCAAACACACACCTGGATCTAAGAAACCTTGAAAAGAACTGCTCCAAATATAAAATATTACTAATAACATTTAATCATCAAGAAGCTGACCTTCACTGTCATCTGGAAGTGCTCAGTTTCCATCATCTTTGTTTTACTCCTAAAAGTCTTTCAGGCTCTTTTCAGTTATTAAATTCCAAGTTAGCCAAAACTTTAATATCTTCTATTTTGTAGACAAGTTTCTGATCCAGCATGAGCAGATTGCTGATAGTCTCTTTAATGTGACTTGACTGTCTGGTCATTTTATGGTCAACTTTCTCAATATGCCTAAGACTTTTGTTCTAACATACACTTCATCTGTGCTTGCAAGCCTATTTTTTTTTTTTCCTGGAAATGCTACAACTGTCTTTATCTCTTTAAGAGCTTAACTACTTTTATGGCCTTAAAGGATGGCAGAAACATTCAGATCTAGCGGTTCAAGATCATATTTGCCTACAGTAATACATGTATAGCATATACCATAGCACTTGATTCCAAAGACTGGTCTAGAGATATTACTTGCTTTTTACATTACTAGGGAATAATTGCTACACATAGAAATCTTTAAATTTGCCTGGAAGCCTCTATTTATTAAAAAAAAAAAAGAGAAATTGAAAATGTTTTCTGTTTCACTGTTTCTTATTGAGGTTCTTCACGTTCAAAGCATATGGTTTAAAGAAATCAGAATTCTAAAAAAGGTACAACAATTTTATGCAAAATTAATTATATCATTAATTATATCATTCATACTGCAGAGACTTGTACACATAGGCTACTTGAACTATAGGTTTATATCTTTACGCTATTTATGTATCTATAGGGGTATTCCTACCTCTCCACGTGCACCATAGGAAATACAGAGGTTTAGAAAATACCTGGCATAGGGATCCTCACAAACGCATGTTGAACCAAAGGAATTACACGTTTTCTAGATCAGTGATGTAAATAGTTTGATCTTGGAGGGTCAGCAGTACCCATGGTGGCGACATTGGACATAATGAAGTCTCTTGTTTACGGGGAGAATAAGACAGACGACAGCCAAAGTCTATTCAAGTGGATTCTCAGATACTGAGAGTTTGCTAGCAGTTACGTGAGACTCAAAGAGCATCAAACAAGTAGGGCATGTATTGCAGAGGCATGCTCAGTGACATACATTAAAGCTGGGAAATTCTTTAAAAGCTGGTTGAGTGCTTTGACAGACACTGCACTGGAATGAATTGGAAGCCTGGATATGTCCTGGAGTCTACAAAAACAAAAGAAGGTGCAAGCAATTCACTGGTCCAGCTGAATCTTTTCAACCAGCTGAGTGACACAGAGAATGTTTCAAACAAGATAATTGGTTGACATTGACAGGAGCTTGGACAGTAAGCAGTTTATAGACAGAAGAGCAGACTGCTCAAATTGTTTTTAAAACAAATATCAGGGTCAAATCAAGACAAACTCAATTTAGTAATTGCCAAGCCATAACTGTAGGGAATGTATTTTCTTCTACATGGAATTGAACTCTGGCTTCTGTGTTGAAGTTAGGTATCAAGCTACTGTATTTTTGGCTGCTCTAAGAAGAAAAGTCAAGAAGTAAAATAAGTCTGACAGGTTGAGGCAACAAGTTGATCCACCAAGAACCAGTGAGTCTTATAAGAAGTAGCCATAGAAAAAAAGTAGTATTTTGCCACACAAGGATTTTCCCCATTAAATCAAGAGAGCTTCTTGATTATTACTATTTTTTAAAAGTATTGATAAAGTACATGCTGATTCTGAAACGTCTCAACAGGAATTTTCACAAATTTCTACCATCTTTAGATCTAAGAAAATTGATTGGAACTGGGGAATCCTGGAAAAACTCAGTGATTACCAGAAACATCAGATATGGTGGCAGCATTAACTTTCTGCTAAAAATACTAAAAAATACTTTCAAGAGTATCCCAAGAGAGGAGTTACAAAGCCTGTATCTAAAAATATCTGGAAAAGCTGAATGTTAAAAAGGCAGACATGAGGGGAACTAAATGCAGCCCCCATTACTGTCCTAGCCAAGTCTTGCTGGGAGCTCTGAAGTAATTCCCACTGTTATCTCTGCCAGGTGAGTGAAGGAGACTGTTGCTGAAGAAATCTAACTATTGGCAAGTCCTGTTTCAACTCCTGTGTTCCCTTTGGACGGGTCTTTAACCTAGAGCCTGTCATTTAGAGATCAACAGAAATGGAAGACTATGTTCCTATAGTTTATCCTATCAAGTCTTCAAAGACTGATTTCTCTAATCGGCTATATATCCATATGTTCCCTTTTTAAAATTACCTGGACCGTTGAAACAGTTTTGTCCTTGCTTGGGAATTCTATTGGATCTCAAAGGTAGACTCCAATAATACAGTCACTATTAATAGAAATGAGGAGACTGGAAAAGTTTGAAATACTGCCCAGCTGGCCAAAAATGCAGAATCTAGATCTCTGAGGCATGAGCTCTTGAGGCCCAATTTGAACCTCCCTTTGGCCCGACAGAGTACACAAGTTGGAGTCCCAGGCTTCCTTTCTAAAATGAAGCTTAAGCATAGTGTGCTGGAACTCAGCTGAAACAAGCTTAAAACCAATAGACCTAAAATTCAAAAGAGAGCCTGGGAGATGATCCAAGAGAACAGTCCTGTCCTTGGCAGGGATGTGCCCTCCCAATCACTAAAGGCAATGTGCACAGCCAGTTAGGGACACTAGAATCCTGTTCCATCAGAGGAAAAGGGATTTCTTCCACCTCAGGGTGGGGATTTCTTCCCTCATGGGGAAGGAATCCTACAAACAATCGTATCACTGAGAAACAAAACAAAAAAAGGCCAAGAAGCACTTAGCTGGCGTGCAAAGAAAGGAGAATCACTACATAGTAAATAGCCAAGTTAGAGAGGGAAATTAAAATAGACTAGATATCTGAGACCACAAAGTAATTACTGAGTCATGTTTGGAAGAAACTGAGGTACATTCCTCCCTGAACCCTAGGTACACAGGATGCACACGGCATGCAGGAGGGCAATAGCATTAGGATTTATTTATGCCCATAACATGAATAGGCTTATACATGATTAATCAAAGGGCACCTTCTTTCACACATTTTTCCTACCATATAGTTGTCTGTTGCACTGTGAATCTAAAGCTGTGAAATGTTATGCCACCTTTACAATGGGATATAGCACTAAGTTTACATTTGATAACAAAACAGTTATTTCATTTTCTCATTACTCACAGTGTTAGTAAATAATTCATGTGAAAGACAGTAATATAAATAATAGATTATTGCCACTACACAATAGTGGCAAAATCAAGAAATTCTTGAAGAAAAAAGCTAAAGATACAACATATATCGAAAATATTAGTTTGTAAAGACTGTACACTAGAAGACAGAAAGATGCACAATTTAGGACCGTAATTTATACTTGCCTGGTTGAAAATCCCAATATTTTCCAATGAAGTATCCTAAGCATCCTATATTAAGTCTTTTTGTATATTCCCTCTTTTAGAAAATAAGATGCTTTTTGTTGATTTCTGTTGTTGAAAATTCTTAGATTTGCTGTAATTCTTAAAAATATATACTTATATATTACAAAAGCAGAGTGTTTTTTCTAAAATGAATAAGATATCAAATGGACTCTAATATAATTCTGAGCTATCCTATAAAAAAAATACTCACAATTCAAATAGCATTTTAGATCCTTTACTGCACAATGTAGTGTGCAAAAGCAGAAGTCAAAGCAGTTGTTTAAGAACAACTATCAAATACAGCTATTGTATTTCAAAAAGAAATTTTAACGGTATCTGTAATTAGTGCAGTAATAACTGTCCAGATTGTCAGATGATAATAATGAATTCTGGAATAGGATGACCTTAGAAAGGTGACCTTCAAAATGAACCCATATCCATTGCTGCCTGTTTCAGATACATGTTTTGTATTTATATTGTTTTTCCTGCTATTTCACCTCTAAGGTTATGGTGCTTTAAGTGATATCTACATATATCAGTGTTATATTGACCGCTACAGCTATTTAGTTCATCATCTCATCTCAGACTAATACATATACTAATTGTCTTTGTCATTATGAAGCTCTACCAACACTTTGGGAAGCAAACCTGTAAAGCATCTATGACTCTTGTCACACACAATTACACTGTAGTGTATTATTATTACAAACTTAAAAGCATTCAATCTAATTGTGCAAGTATTCTGACTGTATTTTCTAATAGCCCATTGGTGAATTTGCTCTGTGAATAAGTTACTATTACTCTAAAATACTTAGAAAGAGAAATGAGATTTAAGACAGTTAAAAATAATTCGAGCATTTCACACTCTTGCTATTATCTTCTGTTATTTTACCATCATATTTCTTCCATTAAAGAAGTGCTCATTCCCGTCCCATGTCCTGCATTCCCATATGTTAAAGTCTCTGAACTTGGTATCTGTTTGGCACCTGTGAAATAAGATGGCATCTTTCATCAGCAGTGCATTATACTACTGAAAGTTCTCATTCAGAAAAATTCTTACTCCCAAATATTACTCATACATCAAGATTCCTGAAGAAATCATGCTTGCTGGGATTTTTTGTTTGTTTGTTTATTTGTTTTTAAGTTAGCTACTGCTAAGCCATTGATGACACTGAACACATCTCACAATAAGATTATCTTTTATTAGAGGTCTTATATTACATATCCCCATAAGATATAAAACCTTCCAAGAGAAAATATCAAAAACCTTCAATTTAAATCAATTGGTTTCAGAGACAATATGAGCAAGTAAAAAAAAAGACATTTCAGATAAAGGAATGTAAAAAAATCTCAGTACAGGTACAACTCCGATAATGAAGAGTAATTACAAGGTTTTATACCATTTCTTATACAGCATTGTCTTTAAAACAATATTGGTTGAAAGAAAGATGCTTGGTTCTCTTAACCAGTAGTTAAAACCCAGCAGCTATAAAAATAGAAAAAAGTAAAGAATATGATGAAATCAGATGGCAAATGCACTGAAAAACAAGAATGTGAAAATTCTTAATATACGTAAGAATTCACGATAGCTGCTGAGAAAAGGATCAGTGGCCACATCCTGAACCAATTACGGTAAAATCTCTTATCAGACTTCTGAGTCTTAACTTAGTTAAAGGTTTTTAGGTCAGGATCCTGAACTGTTCTGTNAAAAAAAAAAAAAAAAAAAAAAAAAGAAGAAGAAAAATATGAGGCAGAATAAGAGAACAGAATAAATCTGCTGGTTAAGGAAAATTCAGGCATCATGATTGTACAGCTGATGATAAATTAAAATGTTACAATGCCTTGAAATATCTTCTGGAAGCAATTCCAACAGGCAAAATACTTTAAAACTTTATTGCATCATAATTTTACTTTTCTATTTACCAAAACTTAAAATAGAGTTTTGAAAGCTCTCTTGCACAGAACATACACAAGTCTCTGAAGTATTTTAATTCTTAAGATGCAACAAAATAAATGTTATTAGAATCTTCTGTTGGCAAGTTTACCAAGTTGTAAGTTCCAACAAAAAAGAACTATATTTTCAAATACTACAACTAAGAAAACTTACAGTACATGTTTATTGCATGAAAACATCCATTTATTGGATCCATCTGATTCTCCATTTATGGTTAGTGGTTTTTATGCTCTTGACATAACTTGCACCAGAACCTGCTAAATATTCCATTAATTACAAAAACATACAGTAGATTGAGTTAAGTAGGGAGACAGGCAATCCTGACAGAGATCCAGCCATGACAAAGCATGAAATTAAAACTTTACTGTCATTTTCTTTATGATTGCCTGGAGCTACAAGATATAATTTGATATACTGTGGAACAATAATGATCAAATTAAGTACTTCTGGCAGTATGAAAATAGCACATCTTTTTACCAGTTGACTTTTCATGCATTATTATTAAAGAGTGATGTATGGAAAAGTAAAGGTTAAACAAGAGATGAAAATAGGCAGTATGAAGATTAAAAAAAGCTCAGTAAAGGGGATCACACTCAAATACATGTTTATGTTTCAATTGTAAACAGTAGTTCTACATAGGGAAATATTTTCCACACTCAAATGGCTTTAGCAATAAATGTGAAATATGTTGTGACATAAGTCGATATGTGAAAACAAAGCAAACAGAGGAAGAATCTACTCTTTAGTACTAAGAACAGTGGCAATGTTAAGTGAGGTTGTAAGTTTGAGACATGATGTTTAAAATATAGGCACATGATTCTGAATGCACCAGTCACCATGATCTGTGACACGCAAGCACGACTCCTGATGGGTTTGCAAACTATGTCTTGCTCACTATCAAATCTCTGCATCAAGTTGCAATTTCCTTGAAAGCAGCTGAATTTAGGTTTTACAGTAATTCTTGATTTTTTTTTTGTTTTGTGATATGACATCATTTTAATACATTCAAATAGTCAAAATGTTCACAAGATAGCACAAACTTGGTGCAGGAGGACATAGATCAGAGTGTGGCCAGCATTATCAAATAGGAGATACACAGTTTAAGTATTATATAAACTACCCTTCCCCCAAAACATTAATGTAGACACCAAAATTGTAACAAGACGTATCAAAAAATAAGGCACATTTATCTTGATATGATAATCTTGAAATAGAAAACTCATTTCAGAGAACATCAATATCCAAATGAGTTTTGTAAAAAACCTTGTATTCATGACAATTATTGACATTTCTCGTCACTTATGATAATGGAATAATTGCACATATCCCAGTGTGTCAAGTAACAAAATGGGAGTTATATTAAACATTTTGAATGCAAAATTGTTTTGCAGATTCATGTTTCTGTAGTTACATAGCTCAAGCAAATGGTAGGGGCCTTAAAATCTACCATCACTTACTACAAGGACTGCAAGTTTTCATTCTACCACAATTCAAAAATCTCTTTTCTGTTGAACAAATTGAAATGAATTGTGGAATAAGTTGAAATTATTGTCATTTATGCAAATGATTGTAAATATTTGGACATTAGCTAATACCCAAGAATATTTTATTCCATTTTAATTCCAAGCTGCATCAGGCATTTCTACACTGAATTATTTGTACATAAATTTATGTAGTATCAACACAACAGTTTGTCTAAAATTCAATCCCCTTTCTATGAAAATTAAAATAAGAACACCAGATACACGATTAGTTAGCATTTAACCTGAGATTTAATCTGCTGAGAGGTTAATATCCTTTAAAATTTCTTCACTTGTTGCATTAATTTATACTGATGTCGGTATTTCATGAAAAAAAAAAATGTTGCTTGCAACATGGCTTTTCACTGTGTTGGTCAAAGAACTGTAGAATGTATGCTATTTTTTCTCACAGTATCCAGAAGCTGGAACAATAATAATGTGCTTCTTATTGCACGTGGAGGCGATATAATTGCAGATTCCTCTTCTCTGAGTATTAAAGCCAGATTTCATCTTAGCCGAATCCGGAAGGTATTTATCTCCATAGAACTCATATTAATTTCACTTATATTTCTAGCATCTGGAGGTGAATGCATCAAAGATAAAGATGTAGGTGTAAGACTTTCTACGCTGAATTTGTTAAATAATTTATGCACCTTTACCTGGAAAAAAAAAGTATTTTTAGAAAACAGAATACATACCTTAAAATCGACTTTAATCTTTAGCAATCATGCAAATCATACATTGCTTACAGGCAATAACACAGCAGATCTTACACCAATGATACCACAAATATTTCTACATATCATTTCTTAAATGCTATATACTAGAAAGGAAAGTCACTTTAGGCAGTGTTCATTTGTAACACTTCAAAGAAACTAAATTAAGCTTAAATAAGTGGATAAAAATGACAGAAATGCTTGGATTCTGACTCTTCCAGTTTCTAATCACAACAGTTGTCTGTTAATGAAAATCCTAAACCTATTTCAAGATTTGAAAATTCTACAAAAGCACTACTAACTACCCCAAGATCTGTAACCTTTAGAAAAAAATCTACATAGTTACAGCAGTTACATATCATAACAATTCTAGGACATGTACAATGTGCTCAGATATTTGCAGTGAGGTAGGTCATACAAGTCAGCAGTAGGTAAAAACATGCTGTAAGTGGTAACAATTTTCAAAGTAGCAGTCACATAACTTTTGCATACGTTAATACTTTTCAGACAACACACTTAAGAATTTGTAATTCAATCCTTTTTTGATCAATTTGCTTACATTACACTATTTGAAAATTATTTAAGGAATATTCATCAGTTCCTTGAAATAATATCTAATAATTAGGTAAGAACTTCAGCGTAGACACATGCTGATATTTGCATGATGATATACACACAAGAAATTTTCTATCTATATCAAAGGAAAGATACTCAGCTTTTGAGATAAACACAACTAATATCCTGAAATATACTAATATCCTGAAATTATCACTCTTGAGAAATAACAGCTAAGATTTCACCCATAATTTTATCCTAATATTAATCTTTTTGCAAAAATTACACAGGAAAATATCCACAAAATGTCACTATACCTTTCCCTGAGTAGTAGAACAGAACAGACCCATATCTTTGTTTGAAAATCTACAATCAAATCCCTTCCTGTGAAGAATCAGAGCAGCTTCATTAGATGGCTCAAAATTTACCTGCAAATAAATGGAAAAAACAAAATGTTACTCAGAATGTCGCATAGCGAGCAAGATATTCTAGGACTTCATAAGCTATAATATAAGGCTGTTTTCACATTACATCTTTGAGAAAACTGCCAGTTTTTCAATGCAAGCTTTGTCAATAAGTATTAAGGTTTGTATTATCTTTTAGAACCCTTGGAACTGTAAGGTATTAGAGATGTCTTAATGAGATATGTGCATAAATCATTGGCTGATGAAAGCTTTGCAGTGTTTGAAAGTCATGAGAAGGCTTTCTGAAACAAAATGGTTAAAAAAACCCTTAAGATCAAGTTCTTAAAGAATTGTGCCCTTCATCGTAAAACAGGTTTACAGCATTTTATTCATCAATGGCTTGGATGAAGAGAAAGATTGCACCCTGAACAAATTTGCAGATGATACCACACTGGGAGGAGTAGCTGACACTCCAGAGGCTGTGCTGTCATTCAGAGGGACCTGGCCACACTTGAGAGTTGGGCAGAGAGGAACCTCATGAGGTTCAACAAGGTTCCTGCATCAGGACAGATTAGGGGTTGACCTACCGGGAAAGCAGCTCCGCGAAGAGGGATTTGGGAACAAGAGGGATTTTGACAACAAGTTGACCATGAGGCAGTAATGTGCCCTTGTGGCCAAGAAGGCCCATGGAATCCTGGCTGCATCAGAAGGAGCGTTGCCAGCAGCTCTGGTGAGGCCACACCTGGAGTATTGGGGGCAGTTCTGGGCTCCCCAGGACAAGAGGAACATGGAGCTTCTAGAGAGAAGTCCAGCATAGAGTGACAAAGATGATTAAGGGACTGGAACATCTATCGTATGAGGAAAGACTAAGTGAGCTGGATCTGTTTAGCCTGGAGAAGGCAGAGAGGTACAAATACCTGACGGGAGAATGTAAAGATGATGGGGCCAAAATCCTCTCCGTGGTGGTCAGCAACAGGATGAGGGGTAATAGGTACAAACTGAAGTTCCACCTCCATGTAAGGAAGAACTTGTTTCCTGTGAGGGTGACAAAGTCCTGGAATGGGCTGTCCAGAGAGGCTGTGGAGTCTCCTTCTCTGGAGATCTTCCAAACCCGCCTGGATGCCGCCGTGTACCCCTGCTGGAGCAGGGCGGTTGGACTAGATGATCTCTAGAGGCCCCTTCCAGCCTCAATCATTCTCTGATTCTGTGACTTTGTATCTTTGAGGGTTTAAAAGTTTCTACATTATTTACTGGGACAATAGCACCACTTCCTACATTAAATAAGATAGCAATGAAGTAACAAAATTAGTTGCAGTCTTCAACTATGAGATACCAGACTGAGCTTTAATTTCATTGGTATGACATACAGTTGAAATAAAATATGGCACTTAAAAATACACATTTTTATGCACAAAAAATAATACTGTCTGCCTAAACATCAGATTAATGAAGTATTAAAATTCATACTGCAAAAGCCTGACTCCCTCTGGGGATAAAGTGATGCTAGAAATGACAAGCTAGTCAAGGATATCAACACTTTCTCTATATCCAGTGGAATTATCTTGTAGTCATCTGCATACTAAATTTCAAATGACAGCATGACTATTTCAACTCGTAAGTTTTTTCAAAATTAAATATTATCCTAATTAAGATTCAGAATGTTTAAAATAGGATGTTATTAAATAATTAACAAAATGTTTAGGAATAGAGCTTTGACAAATATAAACATCTGTGATATGGCAGTTAACTGCTTAGACTTCTCAGGACTTTATCTTGCACCTAACAGCATGAACCTAATTTAAGTACTGTACACTTTTCCAAACGTGGCTATAAGTGTTTGAAAACATCTATCAATTTTCTCAATTTTCAACAAATGCTGATATCCTTAATCTTGTAAAATTTCACAGCAATGTCATATGACAAAAATTCCCCAAGTACGGAACAATCAAATCTCTGACTGCCTTTCTCAGAACGGCTGCCAAGGCCTGATCTGATTTTGGTCTCTTTGAAAAGTTTAAGGCTGTTTTCACATCAGACTCCTACATAGAAAAAAAAATGCTATGCTGTCTTACAAGCAGTATCTCAGAGCATCATTGCTAAGATCTTGATGACAAAACCATTTAAACATTACTGGCTACTGTGGGCTGACAGACATGTATTAAAAAGTTTAAGCAGCAAGACAAAAATATCTATTTATTTTAGTATAAAAGAACAAATGAAGTCATTTTTTATATTTACAGTAGGTAATGTTAGTGTCAGTCAATTTAAAAAACAGAGTTATATTAAAAATGTCTTTCATTTTCATCCTACTTTGCATTCTTTTATGACAGGTTCATATATCTTACAAAAGTAGCATTGTTTTTTTTCTTTTCCTCTCTGAGGGGGAAAATTAAACGGAAACAAGGAATTCCCTTACTTTTTCCTCATTTATGCGTTAATGCACTGAAATATTCTGATTTCTGCTTTAAATCTTAATAACATTCTATTTTAGTTTGATATCCTTTTTCTGTGAATGAGTTTTCTGTGAAATTTTTATTATGCAACCTCTTGAAAAACCATTTCCAACAAGCAAAGTAGAATGAAGTTTACAGTTCTGTCAAAAATATACTATGTCAATTAATAAAAATTATGGCATTTGCCACTCCTTCTTGGGAGACAGAATAAAGACACAGGAAATGAAAAAAGAATTAAGAAGTTCATTCTGACATAGAAGAAATTCAATGCAGGCCATTTTTGCAGTGGGGAATAACTGTTCTTGCATAACAACTATAATGCTAGTTTAGGAGTACAACTACTTGTATGTTTCTCCTTGAAGTGCACAAACTATACTGTAAACTCAAGAGCTGTCATGACACTCAAAAAATGACCAGCATGGAAGAGGTCTTCAGTTCTTGCATGACTACAAAAGCATAGTCATTACACTGCAGTTTACGAAGGTAATTTGTGAATTTTGTATATGAGTAAAACATTTTACTAGACTATATTAATAAGCTGTATCATATGCTTGCTTATTAAAATAATAATTTGACTTACCTTTGATTGGATTGTCCTCAGATTAACTATGTGCATGTCACAAGGCATGGATGACACGAGTGGGGAAAAAGTATGTAGTATCTCAGGGACACCTGAATCTGCGTAAGTTGTCATTGGAATTACAGGATGATTTATGAAAGTAGAAGTCATATGGCTACGGAGTGAGGGGAAACTAACTGCTAACTTCTCTTCATTCTGCAAAAAATAAAGAAAATATTTGTAAACTCAAGTTAACATATCAACATGTCTAAATTTCTAAAACCATTTACTTTACATATGATTCTATTGAGAAAATATTTTGCTTTATATACTGATCATTTAATTACTTCTGGAAGTTCTGATCATTCCCTGATTCTCTTTTTCAGTACAAGGTATATCATATCTACTGCTTTTGCAAATCATTACTGCATCTTTCAAAAATGATCCTAAGAACATATCTCCACATGCATCATTGCTCAGTTGTCAGTGTTATAACTCAAATATGTAACCTAGAAAACATCCTTGACCTTCAGTCTCCTAGTGAAAAACTCTGTGTAATGGGTTGCTTATCAACATTTATTGTTAGCCTCTTGCTTTGGGCCCTCAACCTTTTTGTCTTCAACCATGCTGGAAATTTGTTAGTGAAATTGCTGCAAAATAGAAGGTGACTTTTGTGATGGCTGGCGAGGTGGGGAATCTCAGTTGAAATTGAATTGAAATTTAGCATATCTGATAAACTTTAAGAAACAATCACAAATTCCCCATTCAGTAACCTTGCAATTCTTAAGCACCTGATCAGAAGAGTTAGATAACTGGCCCAGAGCTGGGGACTTAAATCTTTATACAGTTGTGCAATGAAGAAAAAAGAAAAATCAAATTCACTCTTGATGTTACGAGAATGCTTTTCAGAAACATCATCTTTTCTAAACAGATTAGAGCATAAAGAGCCCCTTGTTCTGGGTATTCTGAAATACTGCGTATATCCTACCAGCTTCTGTCACTGGAACAGCTCAGAACAAAATAGTAGTATGAACTATAAAACAATTCAATAATGCTCTTCTCTTTTCCACATGTAAAACCAGATTTTTAGTACATTTGGTAACAAAGGGGAAATTACTTAGAGCAAAAATGCTACCTTCACCAAACAGAAGTAAGCTTTACTACTATAACTTGCACAGGTGCTCTTTTGAAGGTAAGGCATTTGAGGCCTGATCATGCCCAGCAGCACAATTTTAAACAGAGCTGGCAGAAGTGATCTCGATTCTTCTGAGACCAAAATAAAAATTCCTGTGACTGTTGCTTTCAGAGAAGAGTGTCCTGCTCAGCTGTAACATGAAATTTAGTGCTATATAATAGAGCTCTGTGGGCAGATGTCAACATTTTATTTCTCTTCCCACAAATGGAAGAATTTCTGTATAATAGTTGTTATCTAGACCTAAAATTGTTCAGAAGAACTGTCACTGAAAATCAGAATATAATATAAAAATAATCTAAACTGACCTCTGCAGAGAGTTCTCTGGTTAAAAGCACAATGTAAAAGCAAGTGACTCAAGATTTTCATATAAATATTTCTCAAGATGAGTTTAACTTTCAAATAAATTGTTCAACACACTTAAAACCTTTGATATACATATTTATGGATTCAACTGGCATACAGCAAACATTTATTGACCTTCCTATTGCTAATTTCCTTTGAATTTTCACATACTAATATGACACATAGATGAAACAAACAGTTAAACCACAAAACCCTGAAATGTTCACTTGCTTATTATTCAAACCCACTGCTGAAAGAATGAAAGTATATAGAGTTTTTGATATAACAAAGTTATTCAGAAAAGTATTTCAGATTTAAATGGAACAATACTGCAAATTCTCTCTCAAATGTTAGACTGAAGATGTTTCACAACATTGGAAACATCCATCTATTTATTATTTAAAGTTGAAAAACCTCTGGATAAAGCAGTCTTATGACTCGACCATTCCTTATGACTCTGTCCTCTTCCCACCTGTAGGCTTCTCTTTATGAAAATCTACTGACCACACCAGCCATACAGACTTCTAAAAAAAAATTAATATTAAAATATCAAATGAGAAAAATAGAAAATATTACATCATTCACCATGCAAATAAATGTAGTTTAAAGAAAGGAGTGACTAATGACCATAGTAAATTATTACTTCAGCAAGTATTATCTACCTGAACATAGATACCCATTTATCATCCTTTGCATGCTGCTTCTTTTATACTTATTTTATGTCCTTTATTTTCTACTTTTTTTCAGAATCATTTGACATATATCCTCTTCTCTCCCCCACCCCACCCCTTTTTTTTTTAAATCTAACATTAACTGTCTTCTGGAAGCAACTGCATCTTTGTATGTTTGTCTCTCTGAACCACATAAAGATTGCTTTTAGCAGTTGCATTTCAACATAATGGTAGCAGGGACTCAAGGGACTTTGACTTTTACAGAACCATGCTTTTATGTGGCTGAAGAAGTTATGTCATAAGTCAAAGTCCAAACATTGCTAATTAGCAATAACACACTAAAACACCAGAGAAGCCAGAAAATAGATCAACTGTATTAAGGAATACATCGTTTTAAAATGTCACCGAAGATAAGATGGAAGAGTGGGGACACTTGTTTTTGTTTACTTTAACCAAATAAGAACTGATTTATAATTAAGTAGTTTCTAAGGAAAACTCTGCAGAGCTAAGCTACTGAAAATACCTTAAGCTTTGCCAAAAGCCAAACTGCCGAATTTAAATTCACATTTTATGATAAGCTGGCAATATGTGAGTTAAAAACAAATTTGAGATATGTAAAGCAGAGGAGGAGATTATTTATCAGTTCATAACAAATCACTAGAATAGTAAAGTTACTAAAATTCCTGTTTTGGGTGTGTATGCATGCACATGTATTTATTTATAACTATATTAGCAAAAAACACATATGAATGTGTAGCAAGTGAAAATATGCCAGTATTTAGTTGATGCAAGATGGTCATTTCTGTTTTGTTCTCACTTCTCTCTCTTAATAATGACTACCACTGTATGTCCCTTTGGTAGCTACTAAGGTTTGAGGGTACTATTTTCAAAGATGTGTTATGATTCAAAAATTATTTTCTAAAATGGCAATAATCAATAGTTGCAAAACACAGGACTGCTCTTTAAGTGCATCCTTACATTTATCCCGTCTGCCATTTTACTGCATGCTCACTGGGTCTCATTAAGCCCTCCTGTAACTCTTCACTTTGTCTGAATGTTGATTACTTCAATAGTGCCCCATCACAGGCAAACTTACAGGCAAACCTTCTGCTCTTCCAGGTAAAGTAAGAGCAAGATTGCAGTTTGCATGACTCTATGTATGCCTTCTCACAGTGGGAGCATTCATATACATGTTCCTTCAAATAATTCACTGTTTCACCCCAAAAGGAACAGTGAGCATTTACACTCTTGCCATAAGTGCTTTAAAGCTGTCACAGATTTTATTTTCAGTTTTCATTTTTTTAATCTTCTTTTTTTCTTCTGTAAAATAAGCCGATTGCTTCCCCAACTTAAAAATGTTCTCCTAGAATTTGTTACAAATTATATTATGAGTCTGTCAAATAATCTATTCATCCAATTACAAGATTCAAAATGAAAGATTTTTCAAAAATAAAAAAAGCCCTTGCACTTGGTTCCTGATATCCAGAGAATGCCCTAAGAAGTGGGAGAAAATAAAACTACCGCCCAGCAACTATAATTGTCTTGGATTTGTTCTTCATATGCACTTTTAACATGCTGGGCACACATAAGCTCAAGGCGTTTTAAGATGACAGACTCTGTCTAAACACTATCTGAGTTAATAATCTTCTTCTCCCTCTTCAGTAATCCCTTAACAAACATGATCCATAAATATGTGCAAATAAGAGGTCCAGACCCCATATGCATTACTGTGTCCCTTGACTCCAGAGTTTTCAGAATTAAGGAGTGTCAAGAAGACAAAAAAAGGAAGGGTGAACATTCAAAGAAATAACTCTTTTTTTATTCTTTTAAAGTTTTATCTACATGTTAATTAGCACTGTGGATGTAAGACATCTCAAACATTTAGTAGTCACTTCTACCCAGTGCAGCCTTATGCCTGCAAATACAGCACTTGGAAAAAAAAAAAAAAAAAAAACTCACTTAGATTCCCATAAAATTTCAGGAACCTCAGAAGATACCACCAATATCACCCGAGATGAACAGAAGTGAAATCTTTCAGTTAACTGTGTTCATATGGAGAAAAATATACTAAACCTAGCACAAGCATGATTCTAAGAGCCAAAATCTCAGAAGTACGGAAAAAAAAAGTTTGGATTTTGGCTCACATGAAAGTAGTAAAAATATCAAGCATGTCCTCATTCTCATCTGGGGGTGAAGATACCACAGGTCAGGACATTTTTCTAGGACTTAGTCGTTCAAAGTTCTTCTCTACGCAAAGGATTTGAAAAAAAAAAATGTACTTTTTATACAGAGATGCAATAATGTACGTTGCAATAGAGAAACCATATCCACGGCATATGGAAAGAAGCTGGCAACCTCAAGGCAGAAGCATGGTGGGAAGAAATAATTTTTGGTTGAATGGTGAAGGGATGAAATTCTCAGATAAACCATAGTGGAACTATAAAAAATGGCTCCTAAATTCTTAGATTCAGGAACTAGCTAAGCAACACAGCATAGTCTTGAAGGACTTTGGCAAACGACAGAATCAAGAGTGATTCAATTCCCCTCAGACAAATCTTTGCTCCTGCTGTTTAGATCTGCAACCTTTTTACAGATAGGTGTACTACTTGAGCATTACCGAAAATTCAAACTTTGAAAAGGAGTATTAAGATTTAGGTGGAGATTTTATCTTGAAGCTTGTATTTTCTGGCCTGGAATCAGTGTCAATTTCTAGATGTCTCCAACAACACAGGAAATGCAATCATCTCCTCCCAGAGAAGGTAATTCTGCAACTGTAGAATATCTACAATTGTAATAGCAGCGCACAATTTGACAAAGTCAAAAGCTGCCACAAAACCCCAAATGAGAAAGGAAGTTTTTGCAAATATTACAAAAAAACATGCTATTACTGAAAAGTCGTAAGAGATGTTTCAAACTCCACTCTCCTCCTATGTACACCACAGACATAAGAAGGATTGGAAAGTGCCTCTCCCCTCACAGTCGTGCGATCCAGAATTTAAGCAAGAATGAGAGCGAGAGATAGAAGGGGAGGTTGTGAATGTATAGACCACACATTTGGAAGAACGGTTAGTCTATATGTTTCACTATGTGGGTGGCTTTCAGCAGTACCTTGCTGTTGCTAAGACAGAAGACATGGCCTCCATCTAATTAAAATATTGCTCTCTCAAAGAAGAATTATTTCCTCAACTTTGGTGAGAGTACTTAGCACTAAAAGCATGAATGAAGCTCTGCTGGCAACCTTACAAACACCATGCAAGGCTCTGACAGATGCCAGTGATACAGCTGAGTGTTAGCTTAATGAGCTCTAATCAGAGCACAGGGTTCTTTTTTAAACTACTTTGTAGCACACTCATAGTTATTCAACTGCAAATCCTTTGCGTTGAAATGTAACCTCCTTCAATGACTATGCAATATGTAAACAAACCTTCATACTGAAGCTTTGTTCATTATCAAAAGCAAGCTAATTCTGGGAAAAAAAACAACAGCAATACAAAACAAACAAAAAGAAACAAACAGCAGCAACATAAAAAAACAAGCCGCTCCAGTATAACCTCAGAGGACAAACTGGAACAAGTTCTAGAAATGGCTTCACCTGCGAAGAATACTCTAGAGGAATATGACACAAGTAAAAATTATTTTATTGATAAAAGGAGCATAGAACATATTATAAAAAGACTGAAAGGGTTTTCTACTAAGAATTTAATTGAGGACCATGGCTCCTTAATTGAAAGGAAGCACACTAATTAAGGCTCTTCAGAAATCATTTAGTGACAGAATGAGAAAGAAATGGAGAACACTGTACAGAAGAAAGTAAAGTTGAAATTGCTGATAATTGGACTTTAATCGAGCTAATAGAGAAACAATTAGCTTTTCAACACGTACAAGTAGTCTAAAGTTTCCAATACATAAGTAAGGATAGGAAACTGGGGCAGACGTGAACATCAAATCACAAGTCTCGACAGTTTAGTCCTCTAGACAGTTTTCTTCTATGAAGCAAAACATTCCTAGTCAGAAAAGAAATTCAATTATAACTCCAAAAGCCCATCAGCTTTCAGACTATCTGATCAAACATTCTGAAATGTGGATGATTACTTTGGATCTCAGGACATTCAAACAATCTGGAAAAAGATAAAATTTTGGCCTGCTAAAACCAGGCATGTAGATTAAGAGATTCTGGTACTAAATTGCCTGAGCTAGTTCTGAAGGAAGACAGTTGCTCACTCCTTATGCTGTGCAATAAAAGACAAAAAATATGTTTTTCAACTTTTTCAATCACAGGTTCAGAAAACCAATTGGCAGCACTCTCAGAAGATGGGCACTTCTGGACTAACAACTCTTAATTACAGGAGTAAGATGACTCCTCAGCGCTTCTCTAGTCTCACAACTTGGAATGGCAACATTATTAAATCTCTCCCAGTCATAATCTAGAAACTGAGGTTGTCAGCCAAGAATCTCAAAGCTTTCAAAAACAAACAAACAAATAAAGAAAACAAACAAGCAAACAAACAAACCAAAAAACAGATCTAAATTTGGTTCTCCTCCTAAGATTTAAAGGTTGACAGTGTGTTTGCATATTCAAGGAGATGGTACTTATATGGGAGAATGCCTGTTTGTAAGTTGAGAAACATAGTGGTTGACAACATCTATTTTAATATGTTGTCCTACAGTACATGTGATATGTAACAATACTTTACACTACACATGCTCTTCCCTGAAAGCAAAAGTCTTAAATTCTTAAACATTTGGAGCACTACTCACTTCAGGAAAGATAAGTCTGTAAATAGATTGTAAGTAAATTGTAAAGCATTCTTGCATGGACACCAAGCAGTAAACTGTTTCAACTCAGCTGCAATCCTTACATGCCAGACTGCCTGGGTCTTCGCTCTTTACAATGGAAAACCGATGTATTTTCTTCAAATTCAGCTAATTACATAACACAAAAACTGACCTGAAATTATGAATCTTTCACTAGAAGATAAAAATGCACCATTAATCCCTTTCATCTGATAACGATCTCTGGAGTAAGAGACCATGCATAGGTAAAAAGATTTGGTGCTTTTGAAAAGGCAAACATTTATTAGATGGGGTGGTTTATAGCCGTAGTAAAACAAATACCAGTTAGATAATGAGGCAGAGTAGAAGAAGGTCTCTTACTGGTTAAAAACATTTAATTCTATCCTTCTATCCTTCAGAAGCAATGAAATTCACAAAGTCCACAAGGTCCTTCAATCTCGACAACAGGTTAAGTCAGCTTTGCTGTCTTGAGAGAACTATTCACGTAAGGAGAAAAAGCTGCAACTACTATTAATGTTCCTGTTTATAAAAAAATGTGGAATTTTGGAGATCGAAGGGTAAAACCCTATCCCACCTCTTCAAGCAGTTTTATATTGGCTAGTTATTATAGGGGGACACTAAGATTGAATATAAGTGAAATAAGGTGATGGCCAGAGCTACTCTGAGCAGTAGGATTCAGAACACTTAAGATTCTGAAGCTGCACAAGAATACTCAGCAGAATTATCTTCCTTATGAAAGCCTGAAGAATCATTTTTAAGAGAGCAAGTCCTCTACCATAATCTCTTTCAGAGAAGCCTGGAAAAACTTCAGCCAGAAATGCAAGTCCAGCCACAAATGTGACTGCTGAACACACAACTATCCTGAAATCATAAAGCTATAAAAACAAGAATACTGCTGCCAAGTAATTCTCTGTTATAGGAGAGAATCAAAGTCTTTCCTGAAATCCTCGGGCAAATATCCTGGGGGAAAAAAAAATAAAAAATCTTCAGATCTGCCAGAACAGTTCGTGTATATATTTTGTCAACATTGAAATGTTCATCACTTATTTTACAGTTTTGCATATCAAAGCATAAATTGTTTCAGCAATATGTTTCCAGTTCTTTATTGAAAATCCTGATCTGGATTGCCTAGCTTTTTTGATAGCTGTTAAAGAGACCAACAAAGGAGGATTCAGAAAAGCAGACAAAAAAAACTCCCTTGGGAATGGGCTATTTTCTATCAATTCATTTGCAGGCATTGCACAAGAGACATGCTTCTACCATACTAAGTGAAAAGGGTCCCTAAGGGCTCATTTAATAGGAAATAAAAACCCTTCGCGTTTTAAAATATCCACAAGGTTTTGGGTTAGTTCAGGGCATTACAATCACCTTGGAGTTTCTGTACTGCAGGTAGATTCTTGGTTGGCACTGACGCTGCAAGTGAAGCAACTTTAACTGTGAGAGGTAGTCAGATCCAGTGGACTTTGAGTCCAGGGTTTTCCTTCACAGCATGTTAAGGCTGAATTCTGTGGTCTCTAAGATCAGGAGATTCCTCTCATCCCACTTTTATAGAGGGGAGGCTGCTGCGATTCTGTGTCCACGCAGAGCAAGGCAGAGCATATATTCCCAAGAGGGACACATGAGCACACCCATAAATGTCATGCACTTGGCCAGTCACATGGACAGAGAGGAGTTCTTGTCCTGACACCTCTGTATAAACAGAGCAGCAGACAAGTACAAAAAATACAAAGACCAATAAAAACTACCAAAGAAAATGCAAAGTAATTCACTGTAGACACATGCATACAAAAGAAGCCCCTGAGATATAAGCCCAGAAAGCAGAGTAAGGTTCTTTACTACTTATTTCTTTATTAGCCATCTATAATGACTCGCTGCTGCCTTATTACTAAATATTTGCTCCTTACAGCTTCGACCAATATCCCATGATTGGACGATTGGACGTGGGAAAAAAATGTGTCTTTAATGAGCACCTTTCTGCAGCACGTCTTTATCAGTGTCAGAGAAAAACACTGATGACCATTATAATACTAGAGGCTGTCACCCGCTGGCTTAAAAATGCTCCTAACTAGAGGTAGTTAAGTAAATGACGAGTTTCTGCTTCTTTACAACATCAAGTTAATTAGTAGTTAATTGTTTTTATATCTTAGAAAGCATATATAACCACCACCTGGAATATAAGTATGTATTACAAAAACATGCACCACAGGTGGCAAATGCAGTTAAGCCATCAGACAGAAATGGCTATAACATCAAGCATATAATTTTGGAGAAAATGGTTACTGATCTTTAGTAAGAATAAAAAACAGTCTTATATGGTTGGAAAAAAAAAAAAGATTTTTATAAGCCAATTGCCACATATTTGCAATTTTAGTAATTTCCTCTATCACCTCTTATCTCAAACTCCTCCCAAAGCACAGAATCCTTTTGAGCCAGTGAATACTGGCCCTTTGCTTAGGACTGGGCTATAGATTCTGTTAAATGAGTTGTGCAAGTCACAGCAAATTTGAAATATAAACCTGACGAAGAAAGAGGGTGCACTGAATTGCATCCTTTTCTCCAGATATGTCATTGATGAAGAAAAGATATTACCACTTTGAAGCAATCCTATATTATTCATACTCCTGGATTGCTATTCCTGAAACACTAACACAGAACACTGAAAGTAGAAAGTAAAAAAAACATGTAAGTGCTCATCTTTAATAAGGCTTAGCATAAATATAAAGATTCTATATTTTCAAAAATAAACGAGTGCTCACTGTTTTGACAAGTACAGATGTACAGTTCAGTGTACTCAGTTTCATTTTGAGTTGAACAATAATCCCTTTGATATATAAAGGAAACACATAAAGTTTTTGCTCATCAATTTGAGGGAGATATTAGGAGAGAAAGCAAAAAGAGATGCAGAGACCATCAATGCTTACAAGGACGGAGATGAACATATAATAGGAATTATTTACATCTAGTAGTAGGAGAAAAAGATGTAGACAGAAATTGTATCAAAGTATATCAACAGATGTCTGAAGGGTACATATAACAATGAATTGGATAAGTAAATCTAACATGAAATGAGATTTGCTTAGCTCTTACACTATATATGTAGCTCAATATACACATATTAAGGAATAATATTTGATACTCACTGAATTCACCTTTGGTAGTATTCGATTTACAGGAAGAGAAATCTGCAAAGCATATTTACCTGAAGCCATAGGCACAGAAGTGAAATGAACATGAAGGGTTATTACTGGCCAGATACAGTTAAAATTCAAAAGTCAACAAACAGGAAACATGAAGATTAAGGACTTAGAAAAATATAGGCTACCTGAATATGTTAGTCATCATTACAAACTCTGACTTCCTTCTGGATAGCTCAATCATATGCCTGAACACAAGCATGTTGCTTATCTCTGCCATTTAAATGTGTTCAAGGCAGAGCAGGGGATTAGAAAAGAAAAAAGGTACTGTAGAGATTTAAATGAAGATAAATTTTTGATTGATATTGCCAAAACCAACGAACAAACAAAAACTCAGGAATTACTCTAAAGTGATACACATTTATTTTAATTCATTCTTAAAGAATTGAACAACCTAGACTTCACAGTCACGTCTTTTACAGGGGATTTTCTCAAAGAGCAGAAAAATCCTCTCCCCCAGAAAAGTTTTTCAGGAGACAGAGAATAAAGTAATCTGTAATGCATGGTAGAAAAAAGCTGTGCTGGCAAAGATGAAGTCAAGGCAATTAAAAGTCTCTCCTGCAATTTCAATGGCTCCTTAAGTCAATTACAAATAGATCTTTCCAACAAAATTAAGGTCAGCGTGTGACTTACACTTTGCAGGTCGTTACAGATTTGAAGTGCATAATTTCTTCACAATTCTTCTGACAAGGCTATTATTAAACTATTACAACAACTACCCTCTGAGTAACAATGCAATAAAACATATATTTCTACATTTAACAGAGAGAAAAGCTGAATATTACCTTTCCTTATTCTAATACAACACAAAAAATTACATGGATCAGGGAATGCTACTGATATACTGACAGATCTATTTTGAAGAACAGTGTGCTGGATCAGTCTGAGAAAACTGAACTTCCAAAGTGGCGCAAGAAAGATAATGCATCTTTACTCAACACTTAAAATCCTTTGCTTCTGAATGATAAGCAAGCTATGCTACAAGATCAAAGCAGTATACCAACAGTTCCTCTTCAACTGCACTAACTGCACCTACTCCACTACTTTTGGGTACCACAGACCCAAAACACCTCAAACACTTCTGACTAACAGGTAACTTGTCATGCTCTTGTCTTTGAATAGCTCAGCAACCTGCGCAGAGTATGTCAACAAGACAGAGAAATAAAAAACAAAAAGCTTTTTATTAAGCAAATAAGCCCCAAAGCAGGTGCTTAATTTGCCTCTATTCTAATAGATGTAGCCTTGAATTACTTGGCACATTATTTAATTTCCTGAAAAGAAACTTTGTAATCCCCACTTATCAAATACTGTTTTAGTTTTCAGACCAGTTTCAAGTTTGTATGAACTAGTTTTCTTTTAGAAGAAAGGTACGCAAGAGGTATGCAAGAGATATGTTCTAAATTTTCCGTTAGGTATTAATCAACAACCGATCCTTTGGAGAGTTTATCCTTACACAAAAACAGACCTGCTTTGAGCAGGGATTCAGCTAGAAGACAGAGCACTTAAGAGTCCTTTCTAGCCTAAATTATTTTATGACTCTATGGGAAATATCCACACCACACACAGTACGGCCAACCAGCATGTTGCTGTATAGTTTGATCTGCTATTGTTGTTCCAAATTGTTTTCTAATGCAAACATAGATGCCTTCCACATCGAATAGTTCTGATTTAATAGCACCACACACTAGTACTAAAAGGAGTTTGTCAGGACAGCTTAGATCTCTCTACAGGTCCCTTCTTGCCAAGGTAGATTAATCCGTGCAATGGTCACAGCTCATTAGTTAGAGTGCTTTCGGAATTCAACTCCAGGATTCAACTTGTTTCAAGTTAGTTCAGACATTTCTATACCATACTGATAACTATAGTTAATATTCTGTTGATACTGTGCAAGATGAGAAACTAGAAAATCATTATGTACAAAACGTAAAATCGCTTAGAAAAAAAAAAAAAGCTGTCAATCATTAAATGGTGGAAATTAGCTTTAAGCTCGATATTAACATCCTTTCACCAGTGGTTAATGATATGCATTACAAACCAGAATTAATTCCAATTTATCTGCATATTTATTTGTAGTTCAGTATACAACCTCGTATCTTTAGCTGTGCGATGACTTTAAAATCTGTCATCATGATTTTACTTCCTCAGTATGAAAATGTCCTGGTCCTTCTCAACAAAGATAGGAGAAAATGAAAGAGCAAAACATGCAGGAAATGAAAGGACGATGGAAGAATTATTCAAAAGATTAAAGTATAAAATGAAAAATCAAGGTAAGCTGTGCAAAAATCTCTTTACAATAAAATAATCAAAATAATCTAATTCTTCCCTGACTGATAATGAAACATTTGTAAGTCTGTTATCTAATTACTTCCAGCAAAACCCCATTTCCTCAGAAAATAAAACTTAAAGGAACAGGATCATGTAGTTTTCATGCTAACTCTATTCATCTTAAACATTTTTTCAATCTTTGACCAGTTTCAATCAACTTTGACAAGAGGCAGATTTCTCACTAATCAGCATTTTCTAAAAGTTTCCAAAGCAAACAAACAAAACCCCACAATGATTGAAAACGGGAATTCCAAAATAGTATTCAAATAGTGTGATACAATGTGAGTTTAAGTTACGTATGTTATTAGGGAAAAGTCAGTTATTATGGTGAGACAATACAAGAGATCTGACAGAATTGCTTAGGAAGCCATATTTCCTCAGTTCTAGCTCATGGAAAAAAATCTTCACTTAGTTCGCTGCTGCAGTAAAGCACAAATTTTTTTATCATATAATTAGTTATTCAAGAATCCCAGACAGCCATTCTTACCACATCTGTTCCATGTCTTCTTTCCAGCATAAGTCGGAAGATATTAGCTGTAATCTTGTTATCTTGGACACCTTGTCCAAGGCCACGATTGTCATCCTGCATAAGTCGTCGATCCATGATTACTTCTAACTGACCTGAAAAAACAATGTAAGGATTTCATGCGTAATAGGAATATGCTAAGTTTTATTAAACATAAGACAATGTCTTTCCCTAAAATAATAATTGCAAAGGATCCCACTTTCTGTTTTACAGATGAAAGAGTAAAAGTTGATTGCCACTGATAGGTCAGATTATAAAAACAGTTAAAGCCTTCTGGTTTTGGTTGCTTATATCCTCCCAAAATTTTGACATAGCCATCACCCTTTCATCTAATCCTGTATCAAATTTAGCTTCTGTAAATTGAAATTTTGCATGAAGAAAATTTTATAGCTGGGAGACTTGGTGCATCAAGCATTGAAGTGGAGAAGCAGCCAGAACAGCTGCATCTGTATGCAGAGCCCTTCTGCAGTGCATCTGTATTTATCTTATGCTGTATGAAAGAGTGCATCTCTAAAGCACATTCTTTCTCCATGTGATTTTTTAAGATGGCATGAGATAGAAAAGAAAGTAGACAGTATGAAGAATAAATGTTAACAATCACTTTTTTCTGTTGATACCTTCATTTGTGTGAGAACTTTGCACAAGACAAATATTGAATAAGAAGTTATTAGTTTAGAATAAATTGTAGCACTGCCTTTCTGGACTGCTCTGCAGAAACCTCCTGTGCATAGGTAGCATACACAGCAGGTGCATGCATAGGTGTTTCCAGTGCCTGTAGAAAAAATCATAGATTCTTAAGACTGGAAGGAATCTTTTCGAAGAAGCTTCTAAAGTAGAGAATGAGTATAGTTGGAAGCCTGGGGCCAGTGGTGTTCCACAGGGGTCAGTACTGGGCCCAGGGCTGTTCAACTTGTTCGTCAATGACTTGCACAGAGCGCACCCTCAGCAAGTTTGCGGACAATACCAAACTGGGAGGAGTGGCTGACACTCCCTGCGGCTGTGCTGCCATTCAAAGAGACCTGGACAGGATGGAGAGTTGGGCAGCGAGGAACCTTGTGATGTTCAGTAAAGGCAGGTGCAGGGTCCTATACCAGGGGAGGAATAAACCCAGGACAAATTAAGGGTTGACCTGCTGGAAAGCAGCTCCGTGGAGACAGATTTGGGAGTCCTGGTTAATCGTGAGGCAGCAATGTGCCCTCCTGGCCAAGAAGGCCCATGGGATCCTGGCTGCATGAGGAGGAGCGTTGCCAGCAGGGCGAGGGAGGGGATCCTGCCCCTCTGCTCAGCTCTGCTGAGGCCGCACCTGGAGTATTGGGGGCAGCTCTGGGCTCCCCAGGACGAGAGGGACGTGGAGCTTCTAGAGAAGGTCCAGCGTAGAGTGACAAAGATGATTAAGGGACTGGAGCATCTATTGTATGAGGAAAGACTAAGCGAGCTGGGTCTGTTTAGCCTAGAGAAGAATGAGAGGAGATCTGATCAACATGTTCAATACCTGAGGGGAGAATGTAGGCAGGATGGGGCCAAACTCTTCACTGTGGTGGCCAGTGACAGGACAAGGGGTAATGTGTGCAAGCTGAAACACAGGAAGTTTCATCTCCACGTGAGGAAGAACGTCTTTGCTGTGAGGGTGCCAGAGCCCTGGCACAGGCTGCCCAGAGAGGCTGTGGAGTCTCCTTCTCTGGGGATCTTCCAAACCCGCCTGGATGCCACCCTGTGCCCCGTGCTCTGGGTGCCCCTGCTGGAGCAGGGGGGTTGGACTAGATGATCTCTAGAGGTCCCTTCTAACCTCAGCCATTCTGGGATTCTGAGATTCTGTGACCAGCATCTTGTCTATTATACATGAAATCCCACAAACTGGCAGAGAGTAGGAAAGAATGAAAAGTTGTAGCATATGTATTTTATAGTTCTTGAAGCTGATCTTGAAAATATTGATAATAGACACTGAGAAATCCTACTCCATACTGCTGAGATCATCTGACAGCATGGAAGGTAAGCAACTACTGATAAAGAAAACATGTCTCGAATCAAGAATGACAGATAAAAAATAATTATCTCTTCTGATAAGCCTCGCATAGTGGATTGTGGCTTGAAAAACAGATCAATCTGCTATCAAAGGCAGCTGCCTAAGCTATAACTTTTGACTTTTCTGTCAGGATCCTTATGAAATACTGAATGATTTTCACCAGAAGGGTTGAGAAGAGCATAGTTTTCAGCAGCTGCAGAACTTTCAGGTTCATTTTGCTTCGTTATTAAGGAGTTTGGTGTGATGAATACATTTCCCCCTGCCTTTTATTATTTAAGAGTATATAGAGTAAATATTTGATGTTGCCAATCACCTCTTCAGCCTCATGCAACATAACAGCATATATACTCTATTTCATATAACTGAGGTCGGGAAAAATACCTTCAACGCCCCTGACTGGAGAAAGCCAGTTTCTCCACAATATTTATCTAATTTATTAATTTATCTCTTTATTTTATATGTAATATTTATTATATTTATTTCAAGCATCATCAGCCACACTTTCCTGACTCAAAGACAGAAAGAGAAATCTGTCTGTCTCTGAGGACATATGCTATGCCATTCTGTGATGCAGAGACTAGAATTGTTAAAGAACAAAAATAGATACTAGTACAAGATAACCGAGCCTCTGTACCCTAATTAAAGTTAACTAGGATCTAAAGTTACCTAAAGTTAACTAGCATCTAAAAATGTTAGGTCACACCAAGTTCATTCACAAGATCAGACTAAAGGAACTTAATATTGTTAAATTGTTTTGTTAAATTTAATTTAACAAAATATGAAAAATTTTAGGTCTTATTAGATCACTGTGGAACAAAAGGTAACTATATTCTATTAAAGCATGAGTTAATGGAACCTAAACTTTAACATGCCCCTCCTTTCTATGGGCAGGAATGAAGGTGCAAGAAAGCCACACTGGTTAGCTTTGCCAGGATGCATTTTCATCTCTAGTATAATGGACAGAGAGCTCTTTCCTGAAACACACATTGCAGCATACATATATTGACTGAACTAAGGAATGGGATGATGTAGCAAATAACCACTTCAAGAGTTAGTGTAGTTAGTGTAGCACAGGTATTTTACATTTCCTTTGCTGCTGCGTATAGCTCTTTGTCAAAGAATCAAAAGAACTATAAATATTGCACTCTATGAAAAAATATATCACGTCAGTCTAAAAGAACGAACTTCTAGAGGATACGCGGAAAGATCATTGCTGTTCTATAACAAAAAGAATATAGATACCAGAGAGGTAAATTCCTTTTAGTACACAGGCAGAATAATCCAGCCAAACACAGAACAGCTTTCCAAGGCATGTCTATAGGTGAAGAAAAGTGTTAATACATCATGGAAGTAAACCCGTTCACGATTTCCCTTGCCTCGACTTAAACGACTTAAAACTGATACACTCCAAAGACAGGTTTGTATAGGATAGAATTTAGTGATGGATGTATAAACAAGTAATTCCTAACTATAATGTCATTTTAAATTACTTGAGCTTTTAGGTCTAATTTCCTGTATTGGGAAATAAATGGCATTTTCTTGTACTGGAATACCAATAAGTTATGTTAGGCTTTGGCTCACATGAACATAAAATCCTCTTTTTTTTTGTTTTGTTTTGTTTTTTATAAATAACATGTAAGGCTTTTTATGTATATAGCATGCAAGACTTGTAAAACAGTAGTACAGTCTCTCAGTTTGATAATGTGAGCTCTCCAAAAGCAGCTATAGTTTTCTTAGCTGGCTGGCACAATGATACAAGTTTGAATACAACAGTAACTGAAAATCTGGTTTTATCAGGGTTGTCAGGTAACAGTCTCGTAAGCAGAGAGAGAAACATTTGCATGTACTGCACGCGTAGCTATCACACCTGGGGTCAATGATGTGTTGAAGACTGGTGAAGCTTATTCTTACTTGAGTGATTGGATACAAATTAAAATGTCTCAAGAGCTCTACCAACATCTGAAAAGTTGTCAGGCAGACTCTAGTCAAAAAGAAAAGTCTAAAACTGCTATCATGTGCTCTTCTGAATTATGATGGGATGCATTCTTCCACTATTCTGAGCTTAAGGCAATGAATGCAGCTCAAACTAAGTCATAGAGCATTCAGAGCTTTTATCTGGTAAGTTTCTCTTCTTCTTCAACGATCCATAAGCAGTCAAATCACCAAAATTTCCTCATTGATAAAGGCTAAGGTCTTTATGAGGAGCCTCAGTATCATGATAGAGCCACAGAGTAGATCCCAGAACTAGAAATGGTCATGACTCACAGGACAGTAGGTGGGCTTTTGATGTGAAAACCTGAATTTCCCAGGGAAACAAGTATGAAGTTGCCTTCCCTCCCTGAAGAGGCAGGATTACTACAGAGAATTTAAAGCTTTGAATAAAGATTTAGCCTTCTGCTATTCAGGGGCAATTTTCAAACTGCCTTCTTTTAATTCCAAGAATAAACATATAGAATATATAGACTCTTTGTCCTAAAATGAATCAGGTTTGGTAGTAATACCATTATCAGTCCATGATTGTATTCATCTTTTGCCACAGCAGACATTAACAAGAACATTTTCTGAAAAGAAACAAGGTTTTGGCATAATTTTTTTTTTTTTTTTTTTTTTTTTTTTTTNTTTTTTTTTTTTTTTTTTTTTTTTTTTTTAATTCTAAGCATCTAGTCAAGCTGCTTTTCGAATCCATGTAATTTTAAATAATTTTAAATTCACAGCATCCAACACATCTTAAATTACACATTACACACCTGATTTGTCTGCCACTTGCCAGGGTCATTTGATGTCTCCTTGATCTGGCAGTAGAATAGACAGTGAAAAATTGACCTCTGGTTCACTCTCTGGGAGTGTGAGTCTGAGGAATATACTTCTCTGCTAGAAGAAACTGGGTGAATGTCTTTTTGGCATTGTTGATCTCAGCTAGATTTCTCTTGTAAACATATTCATCAGCTCTTTCAAAGAACTCCATTGACATTAGAAGGCATGGTTCTACTTCAATCTCTTACCCAGGGTAATATTCATCCTCTAGTTAATTCTGCTCTTAGTTTGCTTGATAGCAATATAAGGCTATGCACTTTGTGGTTTCTAAGTCCACTCCCCTCCACCTTAATAATCAAGCAAAATAGAAATAAATAAATTATAAAACACACACGCAATTAATATCATCATTATCTATACTCAGCTTTCACCTACCAAAGCAGTACATAAGATCATGAATCATTCAGTTTCGATGTTTCATCTTTGAGTTCTACCAGAATTCTTCCATGAATAGTACTTGGCTATGACAATTTATCATTCATTTTATCTTCTTCAGAACCTCTTTCCAACTAATCTGCCAATTTGACACAAATCTCTCAACAAAGATTAAGAGATCTGCTTATGAACACATGCACGCTCCTCCCTGTTCTAAAACTTGCCAGAGGTAGAATTTTTTTTTTTTTTTTTTTGTAATATCAGGTGTTTATCGTAAGCTGTGAATGAATTAAATATTTCAGATTATCATAAAGGAGAGTACTTTACAGTGTCTATCATCTTAAACTTACCGTTTTTCAAGCTTGTAACACCTAGAGACTGAGCTGAATGTAGTGTCAAACGAATGCCAACATCTTGGATATAAGCCATTGTAGTCATTGGATAGATATTTGCTTGAAGGGGCAACTTGCTCATTGTCAGTCTGGGCTGAATCTACATTATGAATATGAACTTCAATAAAACACATTCTTTTCACGCATTTCAATTTCAAAGACCTTTTCAGACATTTATCCCATATGCTTTAGAAGCAATGATTGGCAACTGGCAGCAAAGTATTCACTCAGCTGTACTATTTAGCTTTTTGGAGATTTGTGGCTAAAACTACCATTTTGGAAATGGCAATTTCAATGTACTCCTAGATCAAAGAATTTTTTTAAAAAACTGAAAGATTCATCAAGGGAATCTGCAAAAAATAGAATTATTGCAGTTGTGCAATGAGAGAATTTCTTTTTCTACTCCAGAGAGGAAGCTGTGAATATATTTAAGGTATTAGAAAAGGTATTCCTTGATTCCTAATGGGAACTTTAAATGAACATGCTGGAGGAATTCTTGAACAATACATGACAAATGAATAATAGTATTAAAATTATTTCCATGTTTCTTTCAGAAACAAAGTTTAAGAAAAATTATGCAGAGAAAATTGGCAAAAATATATTTTTTTACTTAATAGCTATTGTTTTAAACGTACTTGCAATATTATTTGTAGTAACAGTATGAAAAAAACCTATTCTTACTTTTGTCCATGCTGCAAATTCAAAGTTAAGAAAAATAGTCGTAAATATTTCATCCCATGCATTTCAAATAAGATTAACTCACTACACTCTAAAAATAACATTTACTTCCTTATTTCTATCAGAACAGCAAGCAGATGTCTTCTAAATCTAGTTGTTCAGCATTACACACACGATTAGAGTTTGACTACTCAAACCAAACAGAAAATACAGAGGGGAAAAAATACAGTTATACAAGCAATTGCATGATGGCTTGTGATAGATGTGGTATTGCAATACTTATGTTTAAAATACTTTGTAAAGTATTCAATATCATTCAATATCAAGAAAAAAGCACACAAATTCTTTACAATTAGAAGTATTAAGGCGGGTGAAAACTAAGACCCTGTGCCATTATAATTGATAATTAGTAATTACCTGATATCCATTAAGATCAGTATAGAATCTATTTTGACTGTTTATGTCAGATGAAATTCTCATTGCAAGCTCACGATTATATTCTCCTCTAATATCCACAATATTGGAAACCTCAAGAGACTGTCCTTCCAAACCTAAACATGAAACATTTAAAAATCTCTCAATTTTTAAAAAGCGTAATGTAGGAGTGCTATATTATACTATACAATATAACAATGCTTCTAATTCAGGACTCACTGGACTATCATTCTGAAACCTTCACTTAAGTAGGTCAGCAACTGTATTATAATAATTCAAAATATTCATAACAAGAAGCAATGTGTGTTCTTATAAATCAGTAGAAAATACTATAACACTTCTAAGTGCGATCATCAGCATTAGCTAATACCCTGGAACCGCCACTTGGCATTCACTACTCCCCTTATGATATAGCTTTTGCTTTTCATAGGCAAAAGGTAAGTTACTTGCCTATGACCCAGCAACTGTTCTTAGTAAGCAGCGAATTGGCAAGCTGTTATAGTTGAAAAAGAAAGAATCTACACACCAATACGAGCATGACCAGGAAATAAATGCAGTCTAATGCGACTAACAGTTGTCAAAAAAAAATACAAAACAGTATGAAAAAATTAAATTTCTCTTTGAAATACTGAAATTGTACTATGCTTGTCCACAGACTGCAAAAACAGGATGATAGAAGTTGAGTGATTGAGAGGGGCTTAACAACTGCCTTAGTCTTTTAGCATGTAAAGACAGTTTTTAAAGGGTTAGATATTAAAGACTCAATATTTACAACAACTCAATTTATCTTAGCAAATAAAAGCCAAAAGATATGCTCATGACAATTTGGGCTCCTGAACACTGCAATCATACCCACACAGACAGAAAATCTTTGCGTAATTATCCCAGATACCTAAGCACACACAGAAAACCTTTTGTTTGTCTTTTCTCAAGCCAAAAAAGGTGGGGTTTTTTTGTTGTTGTTTTTTTTTTTGTTGTTGTTTTCTAGGTTTGTTACCATAGTCCATATTTCCAATTTTCTTTCCCTATATTAAATTACCTCTTAAAACAGTTGTATTTTTTTTAAAAGACTAGCACTAAGAATGGAACAAAGCTGATATACCATTTCTGCATTTTTTGTCAAAAACATACCAACTGCTGTATTACCTTTAATATAATACTAACTCATGACACGATCATAAGAACTGTTTTACCCAATCAGAATGTTATTAACAAAAAAATCCTAAAAAATCACATTCCCAAACTGCATTTGTACTCTACAAGTGCTTAATGCAATCCATGAATACCAACATTGCTATTCATAAATGTTATATTTTTAATATGTATTAATTACATATTGTGTAAAATAAGTATACTAGGCATTATAAATCAATATACTAACCTATTTTTACTACATTTTTTCTATAAGCTATTTTTACTGAAATATATGCAAAATCTGTAAATTGTGAAAATTCATGTTTTACTTTTTTAATTCTTTGTATCCACTTGAAGTTGCTGAGCTTAAACTTCAATAGCTACTAAATTACTTCTTTCTTACTCAACAGTTACCTCCTGAGCACAGAATTTCCTTTTAGATGTGTTTCTTTTTTTGCAAAGAAACTACCACAATGGGAACCTATAATACCAACTAAAACTCTCAGATGTTATTATGATTGTCAATTTTTTTTGATACAGAGATCTCATACAACTACACACATAAGTTTGTTAATCTTAATGTAAGCTATCTTCTGGTATCACATAAATTTTCTCTAAGCACTGAAAACAGTGAGAAAAAAAACATGATTTGCTCATGCAGCAAATTTTTATATTACCTTTATTTCTGTTGCTGAGCAAGTATTCTATTTTTTGTAATTTACTCATCGTCAGGATAGCTTATTTTATAAACACCTAAAAATGTAAATGCTGCAAAGATTTCCAAGTATTTAACGTTATGTTTTCATATATTATCATAAACTTGTATGTAGAAGTGGGGGTACACACACACAACATTCTTGCCATTCAGTTTGACAGCATGTTGCAATAGCTTTCTTAAGACAACCTTTACCCTGTCAAATTGTTAACCACTCTGAAACTTTAAATAAAGAACATTAAAGTGTTTTCCTGCAGCTTCAGGTTTTGTACTGCTTCTTTGCTATGTAAAATGCTATGTAAAATGTTTGTGATTTCACTACCCTTGAAGTCCTGAATGAAAAGCGTGTCAAACTTTTTTTTTTCCACACCTTTTAAAAAATATGAATACCACCTTCAGCATTACTAGCAAGTTAAAATGTTAACATTTACCACTATTATATCACTAATATGACCACACAAGAAAAGTAGACAATGAGAATCTAGGCACAGTTTCACAGTTCTTACCCTGAATTTTATAGAGTCGCATGGTGTGAGTCACATGAGGGAAAAAACAGACAACTTCTGAGAAAATCCTTCCATGAGTGACTCTTACATTAGGTGGGTCTGTAAAAATATAGGGCTACAAAATGAAAAGAGAAAGTTAGAACAAGTATTTTAAAACTCTGTACAACAGCAGTCTCAAAAAATGAAAGCAGTTATTAAATAGTATTTATTTTAATTTTTAAAAAACATCCAACAATGTAACTAACTCCATCTAAGTCCAGCACCAAAAACAGGTATTCATGAATTATTGCTCCTAATATGAAATTCAGAAATTCAATTTCAAAAAAAATTCTCACCTTTATTTTAGCTAAAATTATCATAAACATCATTATCCACCTCAGATATTTTATGAGGATCAATGAATACAAGACCTGTAGACATATGCTGTAATGTATAATTATTGCAAACATCTGAAGTCAGTTTCTGTGAGCAAGATTATAGTTGCTAACCAGCAATCAAGTAATGCAGATTCATAACATTTAACAGATGGTTTAACTATCTGCTTTTTTGTGAACAGTTTACTGTATCAGTGGTGTATACTGTATGAGGAAAACTGCCTCTATACCGTCTTGTGGATCACTCTGTGAACTTTTTGTAAAGTAAAGCTTTAAAAGCGAAAGCTTTAAAGTGACACTTTGCAAAAGCAACTTCTGTTGATGAGCACTCTGGAATATATGGCTACAGGAGAGAATGGGTAAGAAACCACAAGAGGGAGATTGGCTCCTTACTAATGTCTTCCAAAAATCCCGTCTATAGTAAAACAAACAAACAAACAAACAAAAACACTACTTATGACCAAACCTAAGAAATAAAGAGAATGATTTTCATAAGCATACACACAATAGAGTCTCAGCTAAGTAAATATTCATTTTTTTAAAAAACAACCAATCCCCAAGTTGAACTGTATGATAGAAAAATATATGAATACAAATATAAAAATTAGATAAATGAGTGTATAGAAAGCAAAACAAAATAAAATACATGTGTTCCCCCACCCACCAAAAGCAAAACTATTGCAAGGCAACTGTATTAATTCAATACTTGGTAAAAAAATAAAATACAAACAAAAATACTCAAAACCCTGTCATTTGTAGTGATTTATGGATAAACTTCTAAAAAGAGGGCTGCCATTTTACTATGAGCAGCACAGTACAATCACAAGAACAACAAAGATTGACCTTTCTCCTTACTAGTGAAGAGCTGGTCAATTCTAGCTCTTGAAGCTTAACCAGGACCAAAGAAATGAAATGGAAAGATGCTTGATGAGCAAGACAAATGCAAAAGGCTGTGCGCCTAATTACAAAACCCCAAATTATCTGGATTTAAAAGTCAATTAGCTGGATAAAAAGTCAAAATTATTTATTATATTTATATATATATACATACACATATGTAACAAAAATAGCTGGAGGAACTTTGTGCTTCATCACTTGTTACCCTAAATGGTAACCCTAAATGGTTACACCTAAATGGTGACATTGACAACAATTATCAAAATATGTTGTGCCAATACAAGTAGAAAGCCAAAAGAGGCATGTTTAGCAGTTCTCAAATTCCAGGATATTACTACATAAAATTTGCTTGCAGTCCATCATTTTCCAAGCCATGGAGGTATGCAAATCAATTCTCCAAATTGAGACAAAGACATCTATACTTACCATTCTAAACTATGGGGAAAGAGGAGGGGAGAAGAAGAGAGGAATGAAGTGTCATTTTGCAGAATTGAATAAATTTTTTACAATAATTAGATTCCACAAGCACATGCGCTAAAAAAACAGTGTGAGTTTCTCATTAAGACACTAAAGGCAGGAAAAGAGTACAAACAAGGAAGTGGAGTTACAAAACCATGTGTTGCCTTTGGTTTTCAGGATTAGATAAGTTTTCTGATACAAACAGTAAAGACATAATGTATGCCAAGTGTCCTCAAGGAGGTTTCTGCATACTGATTACTGAGGAAACAGGAGAAATAAAGCAACATTTTGGTGTTGAGACAATAGACAATCCTCTTAACTCTCGTTTAGTACCTGAAAGAGAAGGTTTTCTCCAGTATGAAGGATTCTGTGATCACTCAGATCTTGAATTCAGAATAAAAATATCTGGATCTCATATCCAGTGATAATATTAAGGCCTTAATTCATAAGTAATTAAAAGAAATAGTTGCTGTGAAATTTGATTCCCTTAAGTTCCACTAGAATCAGCTGACTGTACCAAAATTCAGCTATTTATCATAGCAGGCTTTAAGAGTGGAAATAAGTATTTTCAGAAATTGAATAATAGAACTATGAAACACAGCATCCAGAATCTGTTTTTCAGTATTCACTCACATTAAGAAAAATAAGACCATATGTCCTTGGGGGAAAAGGGAAAAAAAAAAGTCAAGCTGGAAATGTTAAGGGAAATTACTGGGAACAAAACAGTATTCCATAGCTCCCTAGGGTATCTTTAAACACTTGAATTGGCACCAATTGGAGTGCTGAGGCGCCAAGAGGCAAAAGTGATTGGAGAGGTGCCTGCTCTTAAAGATTTACTGGCTTGCATAGAAGCTGGCATGACATACTGAGGCCTAAAGGCATGAAGTATGGCCAGTGAGAAGCCTTTCCCCTTTCCGTCAACTGAAGCACTACTAACCATCCTGGTGTGGCCTAGGGAGTATCAAGGAAATAAGAACCACTCCAAAGACAGTTGATCCCTGAATATTGTGAACATCCTCCAGGTAATGGATGTATGTGCTTGTGTTTTGCTTTTATTCGGAATGCAAAGTTATAGAGATCACCTTAAGAAAAAGAACTTATGCTTCCATGAAGGTCTTCTGAAGATTTGAAGACTGATTCAATGGGATACTCTAAAAGTGTAGTCTCAAATATTTTGGACAGTGGAACATTCCAATTTTGCCAATAAAAACAGAGAAAAGATAACATTATGTTTTTAGGTTTTTTTGCTTGTGAGGCAAGCAGCCAGATAATTTGGATACAAGTTCTCCTGACCAAAAGGGACAAGTATGTCCATTAGAGTAAAAAAACAAAACAAAACAAAACAAAAAAGACAAACAACAACAAAAAAAACACCATAGGGTTTCTCATGAAAAATGTTTCTTAAAGCTAGGAGCAGCAGTTGCAGCTATGTAGGTCAGAGTCATATTCAGATGAAGGCCAAGTGTGACCCAGGGCCTGGAAAAAACCCACTAGCAGTAACATGTCCTGCAGGATAAAAAGAAATCTCTATTAAAACTAATAATAAGTAAGTACCCATAGTAGTTATTATTTATCATGCATAGATACTATCACTTGAAAGAGAACCACAACTTCTCAGTGTGGGTTTAATGAAAAGAAAGTTAATTTAGATTCTGTAAAACTATTTTGTTAAAGCAAGAGAATCAGTACACTGATCCCATAGAAAAGTAGCATTTGGCTCCTTGGAAACAATTGCTTTGCCCTATCTCCTACTGACAGAGAACATGGCTAATACGTAGGTCTTCACATACTGAATAATCTTAAGAAAAATGCAGACAGTGAACTGTGTTGAAATCTAGCCTGCTTATGGAATACTGAAGTCCTTCCCCATATCAAAATACATTTACAGAGCTGGTCCTCTCACAAAAGCAAAGGAGACCCAAACAGGTTTTCCATTATATTCAGGATGCCTTGATTAGTATTTATTGTGAGGCATACTAACAAGGTTCACATCATCTAGTCAGCTAAGTAGCACAGATGGTTTCTAAATTAAAATACTGCCCAAGTTTTCCCTTGCAGCTTCCTTTTAGTCCAGCAGTAGAAAATGAAAAGACATGGCAGAAGCACAACCATCCCTCCAGAATCACAGCACAGAGCCTCTGCTCTGTGTCACTGTCTCAAATTTTACACTGGTGTTACTGATCTGAACATCTGGTTCAATGCTTCAGGTAGTATAGAGAGTTCAGGCTATGGATGACACTGTCTGCCACAACCCCAGAAACAGTAGCACTGTCCTCACTAGTGGCTGTCTAGCTGCACCACAACAATATTGGCCATTGTTGTAGTCCACCTGAAACCACGAAATGGAGTTGATCCACTAGGAACATTTACTTCTCGCCAATCACTTTCCTCATTGGTGTGCCTGCTCAAGCACTTGCTGTGCGAGCTGAGGCTTGCTCAGAGGCTAACAAAGACTGACAGAATGTGATCAAGTCCCTTGATTGAAGCAAAAAGGCCATATGCATCCGCTGGCTGGCATATGAAAAGCTATAAGTGTGTGACACCAGCTGAACTGTAAGTTTGTGACTGCATCTGCCTTTATTTATTTGGCAATACTAATAAGGTACGATTCTGTTGTCAAAGCTGACAGTATGTGAGTTGCTCTAGATTTAAGTATTGAGTGAATGGAATCTTGTGTTTACTAACGCATAATCAAATGGATATTAGAAAACAACTATTGTGGATTTCCTAAAGCAGACAAGCAAGGAAAATTATACCAAAATACCAAGTTCAGAGTAAATAAATATGCCTTGAAGTAAAAAAAAAAAAAAAAAAAAAAAAAAAAAAAAAAAANNNAAAAACTAGGATATAAACTGAAAAATCTCAAAATGCTTGTTTAGTCTAAACAGTACATGATGGCACAAAAGAAAGAGGTGCTTTCTGCAGCTACTTTGGGGCTCAGCCTTTCGCAAGCAGATCCATAAGCTAGAGACAGTAACGGTGAACAAAAGTTTCAAAGTTTCAAATAATACAATTCTGAAAGGAGATTTTTCTAGTTTTCTTTGCAAACCTCTATTCTACTAGGTTCACTACAGAATGAGATGGATCTTTCGATAATGTAATGAATTCTTAGAGCAAAGAGTTATTGGTACTGTTATTATTGTCCCTTCTATGTTAATATTATGTAAATAACTATCATTAATCCGGTAATCTGCTGCAACCAAAGTGCCTACACAGCAGTTTACCACTTCCTAGCTAGGATGAATTGTTTGCAGTACTCCAGGTTGACTTTAGGTAAACCTTAAAACTGATTAATGCAGAGGATCTCTTGGAAGATTCTGACTCAAGTACATTCTAGCATATGGATCATCATCCACACACATCTGTCTACTGAAGACCGAACATGCCATATTTATCAAATTTTCTGAAGTGACATGGTTTTAAATGATGGACTGCAAACCTAAAAAGTTACAGCATGAAACTTCCAAAAACTAGCTGAAGACCTTAGGAGCAGAAAGTACTATAGTAAAGCAGATTTTTATACCAGATGAAAAATAATGATTCCTGAATATTATAGAACTTAAAATAGAGAAACCAAGACTTTATCAGGTAACAAGGGAAAGAAAGTATGCAAAGAAATTGCCTACCAAACATAATTCTTTACATGTTTGGCAGAGATGCAAGGCATGATAGAGGATAAAAAAAAGGAGATGAGGGAAAAGGAGAGGAAAATCCCTCTTTCTGCACCCTATCCTACTGCCAGGCCATTTTCTGTAAGGACTTGGAAAGCATAGTCAACCCATCTCACACTAAGAACTAGGAACCTAAGAACTAAACTAAGAACCTAAGACTAAAACTAAGAACCGAAGAAAACCAACTAAACACTAAGACTAAAAAAAATTCTAAGAAAAGAACGATATTTTTTTTTCCTAAAAAAAGAAATCATTAGTCGAATGTGTTTTAAAACTACTAGAGAATTAACTACTCTACTACTGCTATTCCCAGTGGGACACTTTACCATATCCTATTAAAATGCAAGCCAAATGAACCTTACAGTAAATTAGTAAGGTAAAATTTTTAAAATTATTGTGATTTCATTCTTTATGCATAAAGTTATGAAATCTGAACATACTGCCCTTAAAAGCTTACTATTAATTAAAAGTGTACTTTTAATTTTGCCATATTGTGTTCATTTTTAAAAGTTCACTATACATCTTATTTTAATGATGCTATGATGCTTGTAGTTATGTGATACATTTTATTTCTTTAAATCAAAAGCATTTTTCCTAAATAAAGATTTTTTCATTTGTAGATTTTTGTAAAACAAATAATTCAGAATTAGAGTGAAGCCTCTTAAATCTACTGATTTTTGCTTTCCTAAGCAGAAGTTCTAAAGAATTATCTAAAATAAAATTTCCAATAAACTTTCAAAATCTAGCTGAGGAAAGGTGGTGTGGGTGGACAGTGGAAGGGGATAGTAGAACAAGAGGGAAATATTGTCCAGTTATTCACAAATCAAACAATCCTGATGATATAAATGATAAAAAGCATACTCAAAAATGGTTTAAAACATTGTTTAGAACAGCCAACTGTTCTCAAAAAGCATGATTCTAGCAGAGGTTTCTAAAAGGAAAAGAAATGCTTCTGTCCATTTGTAGATTACTTTAAACACGTAACTAAGTAAAGTAGAATAGTTGGACGTATTTATTTCCCAGAATAGCCAGAGAACTGTTTGCCATATATATTTAAATTAAGCTCTCCCAGAAGAAAATGGGCATAAGAAAAATGCTACATAATACCTTACTTCTTAAAACTGTTTATTATTCCATCATTCCTTTTATAGAATATCAGCTTTTTCGTTCCAAAAAAGAGTAGATTCTTCTTGTTAACAAAAGCAAGAACTCTCCTTATTTCTGAGTTTCCAATTTGAAAATTAATATAAATATGCTGTTTCCTTCTAATAATTACTCTGCTAAAAATACATTATTAGAGAACTAAATCAGAAAAAAATGAGTACATTCATCAACTGGGATGATGTATCTTAACTACGGCATTAAGCAATATATAGTGAACCTAACCAAGAGGTACCACACCCTGGAGTTGGAAACACTTCATTCAAACTAAAGAAGTCTCAAGAGTCAGAAAAATTAAAGAGATATAACAGTATACGTATCTCCTGGACATTTTTACCAGATCAAGTAAAAGTACACTTGTTTTAATAACAAATGGTCCTATTTCAATGTATTGGTTGCAAATGCAGCAATCTTACTTAAATTCTTTGGTGAACCACTAATATTCTTGATACAGCCGCACTTTTTTAAACACTGCAATTTTTCCAAATCTAGGGTTTTGAAATATGAAATTTCACAAATCATTTCAATAACCACTATAATTCCTTCCAGACACACAGCAATATTTCAGTGTTGAGGAAAGCCAGTTCCTCCAATCTGTACTTACAGAGTGCTTCAAGGTATTTTTAAGATTAAAATCTCTATGCAAACAATAGACGTACCTTGGCATCTCCATCAGGCAAGAAGAGATAAGCGCCACTCTTATCTCGGTTACTTGTAGTTCCATACCATGCAAACTCCACCTTCATTTGATGGTTTTTACCATCTTCTTTTGTATTTATTTTCTAAGGACAGAGAATCACATTTGAAATGTCTCAGTTTAGGTTTCCCTAAACCTCAAAAGTTCCAAAGAATGTAAAATGGAAGTGTTTCAAACTATATGGCAACATACCTCCAGTAGTCCAGACATTCCAGAGAACCACAGTTTCATATATGAGTTCTCTAAAATTATATTATCTGCAGAGTTTTGCATCTCTTTTATCTTGAAAATGTTGTCTGGCTTCACCTGCACATTATTTCTTCCACTTGTATATATAGTATAATCAGCTAAATCTGTTTCTGAAGTCTGAGCCTCCAAAAGCTGGTAGGCTCCAAACCCCAAAGGTGGTAGATGTGCCAAGAAAGAGATCTGTTGGGGGTAAAAAATGAGCTTTTATTAAAAGAAAAATGAAAATTGTCAATTTGTTGCACAAGATTAATTTTCAGTGCAATTCCTTTTGTTACTACAATTATACAAGAGCCGATTTTTTCCCATTTTCCAAAAATAAATAATAATAAACAATATTCAAAAATAAATAGCTGAAGTATGTGAAGAAAAATTAACAAACAAAAATGCTTCTGTTACTAATCTAAACAGTGCTATGATCATTGTTATCTTAATGCAGTAACAGTTTGCAATCTTCAATCTTCTTAAAAAGGAATGCTACTGCAGTTTGCAATTATAAACAAGTTTGCTATGCATTAAAAACAAATACATATCACATGGAGAACCTTATACTGTATCTATACACTATATACCTACATACCACTTTAAAAATTCACAGAGTTAGAAAGGAATATATAAGGAAATTGTCTCTTTTTTCTTTCTATTTATTTAGGAACTATTAAAAAAAATCTGCACAGAAGAGTAATACAGATTTCCAAGCGAATCTGCTTAGAATGGGAGTTCCAGATATGTAATTTTCTCCTTTTTCTACAGCCTCTGCAATTCCTGCATTATGTTAATTACTAATAATTATCCCTTTTGAGGAGCCCAAGAAACACTAACTGAATAATCTTTACAAGTATATCATCCTGAAACCAACTTAACTTGGCTCACAGGGATCTATGTAGTATCTAATTCTAAGAATTAATAAAAACAAACAAACAAAAAAACTACACATTCTTCCAGTTTCTGATGGGTGATAATTGGGTATAATCTTTTATGATGTAATTCTGTACATCATGTAATTCTAAAATTCTCAGATACATTGTTTAATTCTAAAATTCTCAGATATATTGTTTAGAATCAGAAATAATAGGTGGAAACAAAACCATCTGTTGGGCTTGAGTACACAGGAATGGAGATTACAAGCCTGCCTCCTGTATTTGAAGACAAAAATTCAGAATCCAACTGCTTAAGCCATCATATCTAAAGCACTCTTCTCATCAGAGTGCTTGAGCGTATATAAACTCTGTGACTGTGCATATGAATAACCACTTGGAAGCAAAAGTAGTTTTAGAACTGCAGTTTTAGGAAGAAGACACATTCAACATTTTACTTTCATGTAGCTGCTAATTAACTCTGCACCTAATTGATCCTTTCAGCATAATGCATCATTTTATGGAAATTCAATACCTAATCACTTTAAGATTTTTTTTAAATTTATGTTAAATATATATGCTTCTTTTATCCTTAAAATGACTGAATTAGTGACATTATCTACAGAAGACTGCAATGCCAATAGACAATGTGTACTTTTCATTACTGTCTCACTTTTGTTCTAATGTGAAGCCTCAGTACCTCTCAAATAAAAATACTTTATTACCTTTTACTTAGAGTAGCATACCTGATACGCTTCATGTGATACAGTAGTTGCTCCATCCCAAACCGCACTAATTTGGGTAGCAACAGGTCTTCCCAAAGGAGATAATAATGTAACTCTGGGTGAATTCACATTGACAGAAACCACTGAAAATCGCTCTTGTTCCACAGGATTATATATTAGAAGGTACCTGCAAGAATATATTTGCCAAATTATCTTTCTGAAAAAAGCATTCATGGGTTTAATATTGTTGCACATAAACTATACAAACAAAGCATTAAAACAATGTTCAAACAACAGGTACATACCACAACAAATAAGTACGCAAAACATAACCAGGAAACAATGAATATTTAACATCAATCCTTGGCAGGTCTTTTCTTATGCTGTTATTTTTCAAATATTTCAAACAAAAGGAATTTTGAAAATACCATACAATAAGTCAATTTTTCATCTTAACTTTTATACCCATTTATAGTTACAATCTCAGATCTCGATCAGGTTAATCGAATGTTTTTATTCTGTTTTGTTTTTTCAGGAAGAATTATTAATTTTTTATCCATTTTTTTGTGGTTTTCCTTTCATTTAAAACATAATTTAGAAACGACGTAATGAACAAAACTTTATGTACGTACATATATATAATGTACCTTCTTTGAAGCAACTAGTTTCTCTACAAAGGTAAGTGCAAAATCTTTCAAGCACAAAATGTTATCAAAACTCCCTATGGCAACTGTCATATACACATTGAAATCTATTTAATTGGGTGCATATGAAATAGTTAATTTTTATACACATAAAATTGTTCCCTGAAGTTTCTGTCATTTCATATTTTAAAATAAATAAAAATTTGTGTGTGTCTCAATGAAAAACACTCTTGCCAAACTTTCTAATGCCTTCTTAAATTTACAACAGAACTAATATTCTATCTTCAATCTCCTTGTTGTCCTTTTCCATTGTAAGACAGCTTACCTCTTCATGAAATCCTGTCTTTCATCAGTTCCCAAAACTTCCATCTATTATTTATGTAATCACTGTCTGAGCATTTCTTCGCATTCTCTGCCCCGTTTTCAATGAAGGTGTCAGGTGGTCATTAGTCTTTTTCCTTCTCTTTCTTCCACTTCTTAGCTTTCAAATTCAATTACCACCTTTACAAATCAAACCACTTCATCTAGAAGTGTCTCTATTCAAACTAGAAATCTCTTTCCATCTTTCAGGTCTTTATGTTGAATGTCATCTGTAAGTTGAGTCTCTTTCCAGCATCTCACATCCTGACTATAAGCATCTCGCATCCTTATTCAACATTAACCCAATACCTAGGTATGACATTATGGTCTAGTTAACAAATCACCTACAGTTACATGCTTTGACCTTCTATTTTCTTTTTTTTTTTTCTCCATTACCTCTAAGTGCACATCAGAGGCCTTTCTCTTAGCAAGTGTTAGAGAAGAATGAGCTCTCCTGGCGCCTGTGATCTACCTTTAAGATGATGTCTGGAGAGACTTGGAGAAAGTAGTAAATTGTGTACAAAGTAGTGAACTTTGGACAGGTGTCAGGGAGAAGAGGTAAGAGTAAAATACCCATGGTTAATAAGAAAGAACAAATTAAGCTTTTTCTGAGATGCAGCTTCAACATGACTTCAGAACAAAGTCAAATTACTAACAATGCACCATTCAACTATGAATGCAATACAAACACACAAAGGATAACTTCTTTTCATATTCTCCATTCAGCTATCCTCCTTTCACCCTGCACTTCTTTTATAATATCCCTCCAGTTTTAGCAAATGTAGTTTTGCTCTACTAATATCCAGAATCCTTATCAACACTGGCCAGTTCACCATTTTCTCATTATCCTGTCACTGACTCCTTCTTTTCTTTTGCATCAAGCTTATTTCCAACTTCATAGCGCTTTAAAGAGACCCTATTATCTCACAGTCAGTAGGAAAGGGCAACTCCCAACTTCTCAGTTGTTGAATCAACTATGATCAAAGGCTTTACTAGTTTTGTCCAATAATAATCTTCAGACTATCAGTCACAGTTTGAATGAGCTTTCCATAAACAATTATTTCCTCCTTTAAATCTGCTCTTTTAAACTTCTTGGGCTGAACTATGATTGACTGTTAAACATAACAACTATTTTCCTTGAATATCTGTGTGCATCCAGCTGTTGTCAGTATTTACTAATGCAATCAAAAGTTTTGGTAGGCTCTCTTTTTACCCAATTTCACACTGAGGGCTCACAGACAATATAAATAACTAACAGGATTCTAGATTAGCTTTCAAGTTGTCTTTAACAACTTTTTCAAGAGTTTATCAGAGACTTCCTAGACTCGTGTAAGTCATATACTTTATTTTACTTACTAAGTTTTTTTCTTCTTTAGATAAAATGTTCATTTAAGTGTAAAATTTTTATAATTCTTACAGAATCAAAACCAAAGTAAAGTAATACTGCACTTAGTCTGGTCTTTAGGAAGTAGCAAGACTAAAAGAATAATAACTGTGAAATATACTTAAGAACTACTTATACACCTTGAAAAAAAGAGAGGACTGTGTCAAATATAGTATTGTCCTATGAGATGATCCAACACAAATTGTCAGAATAAATCGTTATGAATATAACATTACAAAAATGTTTTGTTTATTCTTTCTGTGAAATAGAAATCCTCAATTCATAAGTCTCTGTGCCATAAAATGCATTAGAGATATATACCTCATTACTAGAAATGAACTGCCTTCATTAAATTTTAATTATCTGCCAAAGAATATATTCACATGAACATATGTCCAAGAACTTTGTTGATCTTCTCTAACAACTTCAATTAGTGGTGTGACAAAACAAAAAATTCAAGACTAAAAATTGTAATACTATCAGTTTACATGCCCAGACTTTTTTACTTTGATTTTAGGTTAAAACAAACTCTAGTTCTGTCAAAGTACATACGCTTTGCACCTTCTTACATCATTGCATCATAAGTGTATTATGGCAATCAGATGAAGGTAGTGAGAACAGGGCAGATTTTTGACAGTAGAGACTCATCTAGTTGTCAATATTTTGTTTCCAAATTTTACTTTAGTAGAATTGAAGTACCTAGAAGGATGCAATTGTTATATATAAACACAAAAGCACTGACTAGTGCAATTAAATCATGTTACCTCTGAAGTATCACTCAGTTCCTACCCTTACTATAACTAGAAAGAAATAATTAAAATTCATTATGAAAGAAAAGGACTACACCAAGCTATAACATTACTAAAAATGTCATCCACAAACGTAGAGTAGAGCTGTTTAATATATATATAATGTAACTGCAGTTACATTATATAGGAAAGCAATGTGACAAATGTGATAAAAACAGGAATAATACTCCCTCTTCCAGAAGCAGTAAGTAGTTATTTTCCTTTCACTATTCACTAGTCTGACAACAGCAAAATGAAAATTATCCAATCTCTGGGGAAGGGGAACAAAGAGAAATGCTGGTGCCCACCACTCAGATCCTAAATGAAGATTTTACTCAAAATATTTTATTTTAGAAACACTAATTTGGCTAAGCCATTTCATTTATTCAACAAAAATAAATGAGAAAGAGGTGCAGATCTGAACCCAGTGCAAAATGGAATGCAACCTGTATGTACAAATAGTTGCAATTTCAGAAGAGTAAATCCTGCCACTTGCTTTTCAGATACTTTCAGAAAAACACGTCTTGATTTTTTTTTTGACCCATACTTATGTGGATCTCCGAAACCCACAGTGAGTTTTGTACTCATGTAAACTTGATAAACTTCCTAAGATAAGACAATAACAAACATGTCTATTAATCAGGTAAAAATAGTGTCAAATATGGAGTATTTTGACTAGCTGATCATGTAGTTAAAATTTAACTTGTCTAACCTTTTTGCGCAATGCTAAAAAAAAGTTATGATCTTTTACTTGACTGACTTTCTTCGGCATAACTTAAAAAACTACCATCTCTTGTTCTTACTTCAAATAACATCTTTGATAATTTATCAAGAAAAAAAAAAAGGAGTTTAGCTATATTCACAAGATAGTGGAAGCAGAAAGTGGAAAAAAGCTGATCCAGGCCTTCAACAGTATTGATCATAGAATTTCTGAACAGTATGGCAAATAGTTTCTTAAACTGTGAAGAGCAGCAGTACTGCAGACTGTTTCCCTGAGATGTGTAAGTATATGGACATACATATATGTACGCACAAGCTCACCAATAGCACTTGTCACTAGAGTACCTTACACTTTTAAAGTTCATTCAATGATGAGTGATGCCATCAAGTGATGCCAGAAATCAGAACTCACTACAAATAAATGTCAAAGAATCATCAGTGACAAATTACCTAGAATACCATCTCTTAATACACAAAAACACAAAACAGTTTAATACATCAACTTTTATGGCTCAATAGAGAACAGTTATTTAAGTTGGTTTTAAGAAACAGCTACTTGAGGCACTCTCGCTCAGAATCTGATCATTCTAACTGGATTCTTTCCAGTAAACTTGACAAATAAACATTTCCCATGATAATTCATCAGAATCATTTCTCCAAGCACATATGGTCAATTTAAATGTGAATTTGCGAAAACAGAGCCTTTCCTTGAAGCTGGCTAGTTTCTTTCTCTCTTCTGGTATAGAGGGTAAGGTACAAAACAGCTTTATAAAAAAAGAAATAAGAAGAACTACCTTATAGTTTGCATGTATAAGAAGTACATGCAAAACTGAGAAAAGTTGCCAGAAATAAAAAGTTACAAGGACAAACAACACACTGCATCCCCAATCCCCAAAGAATAAAAAAAGGAACAAATAATAAAACAGAAGCAGGTAAACTTCATTTAAATGTGAAAAAGGAGAAGAAAATGGAAGTGAGATACGATTGCAAACACATAGGAAAATATTCAAATACTTAAGGTCAATGAAGTGTCTCTATTTATATTAAAATTAAAACAAATACACTAGAAGACCTGGTGGGTGGAAAGCGGACTACACGGAGGTGTTGGAAATAAAATGGTGTTTAAGGTACAAGATTTCTAAAAAAACCTGAAGTTGCCTAAATAAAACATCTCCCATGAATGGTAATGAAATATGTCTAGATATCAAAAGAGGGATCAAGACAGAATCAAAACTGGTCCTTATTTAAAAATGCACATGAAAAGCTTACTTTAAAAGATATAAGATATTGTACCATTTGTCTTGGTAGCCACAAAAACAGCATAAAAAAAAAAAAGAGAGAGCTCTGTGATTTGTGTGGTATGTTGGAAGTTTAGACAGCTACATGTGGTAGCTAGAACTCTTAAAAACAACAGCAACAACTATCCTTCTGCTTAAAATACATTTTTATTTCTACACCCATACACCTATGAATAATTTTTGTGAAAATAAAAGCCATAAAAAAAAGGCAATGGGAATGTTCAGATTATCATCTGAAATAATCTAGTCATGTTGCTCCTTTGGTTATTCAAAAATTAGACATTTTCTCCTATCTTCATCAGAGAAGTCTGCACTTAATATTCCATTAGGAACAAAATAAATCAACAGCAACATGTGAAAACCCATGATCATGACAATGATATTGACAGAAGTTTAATTTTCTTCTGTATCTCTTACATCAGTTCCTAACATGAGCTTTAATAAAAAAAAAAAAAGTTTTTCAAAATGTAAAGACAATTTTCAGTCCTAATCAAAATTTATTTAACAAGAAAGTTAAGAAAAGGAAAAAAAAACTGGAGGAAATCAGTCTTATGCATGAAAATCATACATTCAATCTATTTTCCCAAGATATTCAAACCAGATTCATGCTTTATTCAAAGGAAATTTGAGTTTGAATATATTATTTAAAGCAATTTTCCTTTGTCCGTAAGATTAACTTTGCAAAGCGAAAAAAAAAAGAAACCCTGCACTTTACTTTTAACACATGTAAAACAGAATATTATTCAAAATACTGTTAAGTCTATGCTTCTGTTTTATCTTAAATGCTAGCTGGCTCACAACTGTCCTTTTATAGTACTAGATTCTGTGATAAAAGAAAAGAAAAATCACAGAGATTTATCAATATATTTTGAGTTAAAAACTTCCTAAGACCCTGAGGTATCATTGTATATATGTGTGCAGACCTGTCCTTGGGTCTAGTAACGTTTGATCAGAGATTTAAAAGTGATTTTCTTCCTTTCTTTGAATTCTTTGAGAATTTATGTTCTCAAAGGAAGTGAACACAGTAAAATCCATAGATAGAATACTCCAGTATCAGAGCATTCACAAAGAAAAAAAAAATCCATGTAAAATAAAACCAAGCAATTTGGCTAAATTTGACTTTTAAGATTTAGTATATTATGTATTTACATAAAAAAGTATAAAAACACATACATAAAACTATGTATGTTACATATAGAACCCCAAATTTCCTAATTTTCAGAAGCATTCTGACTGGCATCTTCACTTATAGAGCACCAATATGCTAGTACAAATGTCAGTAGACGTCTTGCTCTGCTCAGCTCTTCACAGATGATAAGAAACCCACGCATAATAGAAGCGTTTTCATGCATGACTCTGCAAATACTTAACATATTAAAAAGTTAGATCATGTCAGCACTTGGTCAGTTTTTTCATGTAAAAAGATACAGAAACACCTATCCTTGAATAAGGGAAATATCTACCAATAAAGAGATAAATAGAGGAAAGAGTGTCAATAAAACTTGTCAGAGAAAAATGAAAAAAAAAAGGATCCTAAATAAGATTTTTTTTTCTATATGAAAAACTGAAAATATTTTTTTCCACATTGCAGTTGGTCTAGTAGAATAGATCGTGCACAAAACGCTCTGGCCCGTAATATCCATAATTGCTACACCCGACTGTACTGATTTACTATGACCCTCAAGACCACCTTGAAGAGACAAAAGCCAAATCTAAACATCAGCTAACATGAAAACAACAGGAAGGCTGATCTAGTTCAACCTGCTAAGCAGAATTAGAATTCAGTAGGATTACCTTTGAGAGGTGCAGCATTCACTGTTCTTGAACATGTAAAATCACAGCACCCATTTTTGCCAGCATTCATTTTATGTTATCTAACATCTGAAATATTTCTTCCTATTACTTCTCTTTTTTTTTTTCTTAATTTGATTTACAATAACCAGTTCTATTTGTAACAAAATTGTACGTTTTTGAAGACTTACATTCCCTACCACCAGTCTTCTCAAACTAAATAGATGTTAACTTTTTAACTTCTCCTTTTCTGCTGGTTTCCTCTTAAACTTTTTTCATTTCTTCATTATTCTTGAAGTTTGTTTTTCAAAACTAGAACCCATATTTTTGCTGAGGCCTTCATCACCTCAGACAAAGCAAAATATACCACACAACTTTTTACACAGAACACTTTTCTGTTTAATTCATCCAAAATAAAAATTGCCTCTCTGGAAATACTAAGTTGATTCTTTGAATTTGTGATTTTCTGTAATCTGTAATTTGTGATGTTCCTGATTCACTAACGGTCAGTTGCATCAGCCCCATAATATTTCTCCGCGGGATTTCAATGCTTTCATTTACTTGTTGTATTTCATTAAAACCGTTTTTAATTCTAATTCTATACTGTAGACAACATGACTTAATATTTTACACTCTCTGTATTCTATACATTCTATCTGTATTCTATTCCATTAGTAAATAATCGTATGTGATTTTATAATCTGATCAAAAAAATTCCTTGCTTCTTTTTCGCTTGACTCTGTATGTAGACAGCCCTCTGCGCTCTTTAGGTGGTTATCAAAAGATATGAGTTGAATAATATACATTGTCCAACATTCAGCAATGCACACTGAAGTAATTGCTATCTAACAAGCAAATCTGTCACCTGTGTGAGTCTAGATAACTCTAGCAAAAATCTGCTCACAACATACTAACATGAAACTGAATAAAGCCACGGGATTACAAAATATGCTATAAAACAGAAGCCTTTTGTTTGCTTTCCTCTTTTGATAAAAGGGAACAGATCTCCCTCAATATTCCTGTTTAGATTAGAGATGGAGGGTCTTTTGAAGTGAAGGATGTGGGGACAGAAGGAATAGAGAATCTCCTGAAATAAACATCTGGGGCAACATCATCTGATTAATGCTCCAGAGATTTTGAGGAATAATGTACTGAATACTTGATAAAAAGTTAAAGTAAACTTATATTAAATAATTCATTTTTAAAAAATTGTGCATTTACATTTTTGTGTTCAATATCATATATTTATATGCTAAGAAATAGGTGCTTGATTGTAGGCTAAATGCAACAAGCCATGCCAAAATGCTTAACAGATGTCTGTGTTTGGCTACAGAATAAACAACGCATTATCAAGATCTACTAAATTTGATGATCCTGTATTATGTTAGCTAAAAAAATAAGTAAAACCCACTATGCTGTCATCCCATTTTTGACAAGACCTATACCAAGATGTTCAACACTTTAAAAAATGCAACAAGGTTTAAAAGCCTAATTTTATTTGCTGATGTGATTATTTTTATAAAAGAATTTAAATAATTTTTAACAGGCATGGTATGAAAATTAAGATTTACAAAATGTCTGATTTACAATCAGACAAAAGACATGTTTTTCCTGAAGGGAATGCTGATACCTTCTCAATGGTTTTGACTGCATACAGGTTAGAGAGAGTATTAACTTATTTATGTGGTAAGCTAAATGACACAAATATGCATCTCTCCATTACAAGTAGCTGGTATTTCTTTTTTATAAATTTAATAATCAGAACTGAACTAGCTACCAATACTGTCACAGCTACAAGAAAAAAGGACTTTTATACTTAGCCAACAACTCTTATAAGCTTCTTATAAAAGAAAAAACTTGTTTCTTATATAGTAGAATATTAGATATCCATGTATCCAGGTACATAACAAAATATTACCACAAGCTAATTTTTTTTACCTCTTCCTAAAAAAAATATTTTCCAGCTCATGAAAAATGCTTGTAGAAGAATTAAGAGAAATCTATATCTCAATTTGAAACTATAAGCAAAAAGAGATATTTATGTGGCTTTAAAGAAGTATAAAAATAGAAGTGGAAACGGAATTTGTTACATGCAAATCAATTTCTTCATTATAAAAATAAGATTTGTGCCATCAAGACATAATAAGGAGAAGCAAACCAATAAACTAGGAGTATCACAAGAACTCAGTGGATATTCAACCAATGCGAGATGAAATCATGCTGCAATCACAATTAAAGAGGAAACTAAATGCTTAATTTAGATTTAGAATAGACCTATAGAGTTAAAACTACTCATTCTTTCTAAAAGCAGTAACGACTAACAATTATGATTAACAATCAAGTAATTAAAAACAGTGTTTGCATGATTAAGAAAATATTTCATTATCCTCACTTTACATTTTAGTATTCTGTATGACTTCAGCAATGCCTTTCGTAAAGCCAAAACCTAAGGTCATCTTTGATCTAAAGTTCATCTGTTTATAAAGGTAAAGGAACACATACGGCTATCAGTTATCTCCTACAACTGTCCAGATACATATTTATTAAATCCATAGCTCCAGGCAGAAACACGTGTATAGGCTATACATATGTAATTCATCTTTCCATTCTCACAGGAGAAAAGGACCTTTGAGTGGATTCCTCAAAAACAAACCATGCAAAACCCTCAAGAAAACAGCATTCACAAGCACAAGACAACACCACAGCAATAATTATAAATTTTGAGAACACAGAAAGCCAACATCAACCTAAGACAAGACTTAAAAATAAATAAAAGTTATGCATCTCTACATATTCCAGATACACATACTTCCTATGAATTGGATGGATTTCTTATGGCACATATATCCTATTCTGGAGCACAAAACTAATCTCCAATTAAGGATAAAAGGATTAAGTCCAAGGGCACTCTTTTAAATTTTTCTTTTACCACAAAGTTGTGAGGTGTTCTGAAGTCCAAGATGGGCTTGAAGCCCCCTGACTTTTTCAGGATCAGGAAGTGCCTTCACTAAAATCCTTTCCTTGTTCCTCTTGTAGTGCAGGCTTTATTAATCTGCATTTAGAAGGGAAAAAAATCTGATTCAGAAGAACAGAAAGACTTGAAGTACGCCATATCATTTCAGTTTGTGCCTTGGCAGCCTTGGACTAACTACAATATTGCCTCAAAGCAACTCCAATGAAAAGGCTGAAAGGGAAGGCCAGTGCCTGGAGAGGAAAAAAAATCTATTATACTGAAAAGGTTCATCTTCTAGTTCTAGAACTGCTTCCACAAGCACATGCATACAATCCAGTTTTCAGTTGTACTCTTTTTCTAGGTATTTCTTTTTAATAAACTTTTTTTAATAAAAGAAAACAAAATCCAACTTCTTTACATGATATGCATGATTTCAAGTACTTGAATTCAAAACAGTACAGTAAAAATGAGTTTTGAAAAAACAACAGGTAAGTTCACAGAAATTTTTACAGTGCAAGAAATTGCAAATCAAAGCTACTTTCCTCTTTACAAATGATAACAATTTAACTCAAAAAAACCCTGAACAATCCTTAGTTTTTAAAAGCTACCCCTTACATCTAAACAAATGCCTACGCCTCAGCTTATTTCTTGCTTTATTTTCAGATTTTCCATATCAACTTCTAATGAAATAACAACCACAGCAGTTAACATGTAGCTCATTTTGAGATAAAACTGCAAATATTAACACAAGTATTAAAAAATTATGTTCATATAAACAGGAACCTCTCTGAAAAAATAGCTTTAAGCTCACAAACGACAAGAATAAGTGATTAAGTGGCTATGAACTCTATCACATACATTCCCATCTCCTCTCCCATTCAAATCTGCTAATATAGAATTTGCCCATTTGGTCACAAATTTAGTTGCATAGCCATTAACATCTACAAGAATAGGGACTTGAGTTTTGTTTATTTTGAAGTCAGTATCTTTGGCAGAATTATTTTTACTTGAGCATTTATTTCATGTTCACATCAACGTGAATCATGATTCAGGAGACAAAGACACTCAACACACATCTGCCAAGATTGCCTTTGCAACAGCTCCTCCTTCTTGGAAATCAAGAGGGAGAATACTTTTTAATGCATTACACACTAATTTAGTCAAACAAGACCTTGAATTTACTACAGACAGCACAGGTTCATGGCGGTTAAGACTGTCATCTGCAATACTGTAAATCAGGTAGTTAAACACTGAGATTAACACTAAAAAATAAATTAATAAAGTTTATTTAACTAGGCAGCCAGCGTAAACTGGCTGCCTGGTTAAATAAAGACCGAATTCTTTATATGCAATCTCGCATTTTTTTCCTAATTTCCAAACTATCTGATGTAGTGTGCTGGGAACATAAGTACTGGATTAAGGTTCCGCTTTTTAATAGAATTTTAGGAAGAATTTTCATGTTTGATGCGACTATCCCATAAAGTTAATAATATAGAGGTTTACTTTCCGGAAAGCTTAAGATACTTTTGCATATGCTATTTCAATCCAATTAAATATGCTTAAAGTTAATATTGCCCTTTTTTACTGGGAAGAAAATATGTTTATTAACAATGTATGTACAACATGTACACATAACAATGTATTAACAATGCCACAAATATGTTTGGCCTCATTTTAAATGCAATAGCATCTTTTTCTTGTTTTATTAAAAGAAATTCATTTACAGTTCAAAACTCATTTCTACTGTTTCTGCTGTTTCAGTGCATAATTATATACAAATGTGTCATTTACCTCAAAATTCACATAACCACAAAATGTAATTAAAATGCGTATGATTAGAAACTCAAAAGCCATCAGAGTTCTTTTCTTGTAACTACACTGGACAATTTCTAGATTGATTTTACACCAATATAAGCAACTTAGATTAAAAAAAAAAGTTAAAGTTGATAGACAAGAATATTAAAACATTTCCTCAATCCATAGTATTCTCTTTCACTCTGCAAGATACCATTATTTTTGTCTAAAATTTTTATCAGTTGCTTCACATGATTAGTACAATTTTTCCTGTCATCTTCCAGCTAAATATAATTACACAGACAAGCTCTACTAAGAATCTTCAGCCTTTGTACATGCACTCTATCATATACTACAGCTTTAATTATGGATTATTACGCTGTGTTCAAAAAGAAGCAGTAAGTACACTTGCCAATCGTTTTCTTGGAAAGTAACCAACCTGCCTGTTTTTTCAGCTTTTGAAGGAAGTGCAGATTTTGGCCCTAGCAAACTGAATACAACTTATGCCAAAGCCTTGCTCATGGATACTGAAATAAGGATAATAACCTGGATTATCTTTTCCCCTCCTCATTTTGGATAAACTAAACTTTTTCTCATGAAATAGATGTCATTAAACTACTCATTGCAGTTTATTCTATTCAGAATTAATCCCCTAGGGAACATTTGAGCTAGTGCAAAAGTGTCTGCTAAACTACTAACCTAACATGATAAAAGCAGGATAGCATACCATTCTTCTATGAGTGTTAGAGTACTGATCTGTGGGTAAAATTTTATTATTGTAAAATTGTAAATCAATGAATCTTAAAAATGTTCTCTACTCCTCTTTCAATACCATAGTAACTTCAGATCAAACAGGATGCTGTACATTATGCTTGCACTGTGCAGTGGAGCCAGTTATTAGGTCTTGTTCAGTCTTGAGTTCACCATATTGTCATCAACAGTTCTACAATATCCAAACTGCTGTACAAGCAGCTAGGTCAGGTATTTGGACATGTACCTCACTTCTCACCAACACTATCTCCAGCAAATGTTGTCAACAGACACAGCTGGGAAATCTTGCCGTTCACACTGTCAACATATCCTTAGACAAGAGGTTAAAGCGGATGGTGAGAGGTTCAAACTGCATGGAAATCCAGTGAGTACAGGTCTCTTCACATGTGAGAAACATGACCTCAAGAAGCAAGGATTATATCAAAGGACAGAGTGCTCTCACACAGAGATTTATAACGCTGTATCCAATTTCATTAGCCCACTAATAGCCTCAGTTTCCAAGATACACTGTAATGAAAGGCGATACTTGTACGTTTGCTTGCTGGCAGATCTTTTTAAGAGTTTCAGAACAGTACAAAAGTGATTGCATATGTAGCTGGATATTTACTTGTTTATTTGCTTATTTGTTTGCTTTTCTTTTTAAGCTGGAAGTGACCATTTAAGTAGATACATATTTATACATATGTGTGTGTGTGTGTCTGTGTGTATATATATATAAATTCTTCTATGCATTAAACCATGCCAAGTCTTCCATAAGTAGCAAGATATTACCATAAATATCTTCAGTTCTAGATGCTAATTAAAAATAACATTCACAAAATTGAAGGATGCCTTAACAATGAAGCATAATAGAAGCTCCTTTATGAAATTGGCCTCTGTATATTCTAGGAAACCAGGAATTATGACTTGACATCTCTGATTTCTCTAGACTTCCAGCTAGTTCTCTCATCAGGCCCCTCAGTACGTGGCCCCTCAGTAAAAGAGGGTAAAGGAGCGACTTAAACCAGAAGTCACTTTGTGAATTCCTCATAATTTCAGCTAAAGGTTTACAGATAGCAGCTTTCAGATAACTTTGTATTTTAAAAAATCAACAAATGCCATCTTTTATGCACAGTTATTTACTTCAAACTGTCTGAAGTAACAAAATTGTAGTGAAAAACGATTGGGAAAAAGAAAAAAACACAAAAATATAGCAAAATTTAAAACTATATGCATGATACTTGAACTGTGTTGAAATGAAGGGACTAAATTTTGAGTGTCTGTTAAGAACAAAATACCAAGACAAGAAACTATGCCAGACACATCTTTTTATGGAATCCAAGAAACAAAGATAAGAATGGAAAGAGAGACCGAATTAATACTGAGGGAATTACAAAATACTTTTTGAACTTGCTGTCCCCAATCCTTTCAGAGAATGGAAAGAGAGACCGAATTAATACTGAGGGAATTACAAAATACTTTTTGAACTTGCTGTCCCCAATCCTTTCAGAGAATGGAAAGAGAGACCGAATTAATACTGAGGGAATTACAAAATACTTTTTGAACTTGCTGTCCCCAATCCTTTCAGAGTACATCACAAAACTTCAAGGCTTTATCCTCCTGATCTTGAAAGCCATTCTCATCAGAACTAGTCACGGAAAGGACTTTTAGCTACAGGTATATCATAGAGTATCTTCAAGATCACCGAGTCCAACCACAAACCGTTCAACACCCTGCCTGTTAAACCATGCTCCTAAGCGCCTCATCTACACATTTCTTGAATACTGCCAGGGATAGGGACTCCACCACTTCCCTGCACAGCCTGTTCCAATGCTTGACCACTCTTTCTGTGTAGAAATTGTTCCTCATGTCTAATCTGAACCTCGCCTGGTGCAATTTGAGGCCACTTCCCCTTGTCCTATCAGTAGTTATTCTCGAAAACAGACTGACTCCCCCGCCTCACTACAATAAGGTCTCCCCTGAGCCTCTTCTTCTCCAGACTGAACAACCCCAGCTCCCTCAGCTGCTCCTCATAAGGTCTCTGCTCCCTTCTCCAGCTCTGCTGCTCTTCTCTGGACACACTCCAGCACCTCCATGTCCTTCCTGTATTGAGGGACCCAAATCTGGACAAAGGATTCAAGGTGTCACCTCACCAGCGCTAAGCACAGGGGGATGATCACTTCCCTGGTCCTGCTAGCTACAATGCTCTTGATACCTGCCAGGAGCCTGTTTGCCTTCTTGGCCACCAGGGTCCACTGCTGCCTCATGTTCAGCCGGCTGTCGACCAGCACCCCCAGGTCCTTCTCTGTCCCGTAGCTCTCTAGTCACTCTGCCCCAGGCCTGCTTGGGGTAGTGCTGCTTGGGGGTTTTGTGACTCAAGTGCAGGAGTCAGTACTTGGCTTTGCTGAACCTCATACAGGGGCCTCATCCCATTGACCCAGCCTGTCCAGCCTCAAACAGATCAGCTCTTCCTCTCAGCTTGGTGTCATCTGCAAACTTGCTGAGGGTGCCCTTAATCCCCTCATCCAGATCGTCGATAAAGATACTAAAGAGGACCAGCCGCAACACTGAGCCCTGGGAAACGCTGTTCATGACCAGCTGCCAGCTGGATTTAACTCCATTCACCACCACCCTCCAGGTCCGGCCATCCAGCTGGATCCTCACCCAGGAGAGAGTGCACCTGTGTAAGCCATGAGCTGCCAGCTTCTCCAAGAGAAGGCAGTGCGGGACTGCCTCAAAGGCCTTTCTGAAGTGTAAGTAGATCATGCCCACAGCCTTTCACTCATCCACTCGGCAGGTCACCTGGTCATAGAAGGAGACCAAGTTGCTCAGGCAGGACTTGCCTTTCATGAACCCGTGTTCTCTGGTTGTCATGCACATGCTGTGTGATATTCCTTCAGGCAGTAGCAGAACAGCCACTAAAACTGCTAGTCTACCAAATCTAGAAATATTCAGATACTACCAAGCGCCAATATTTCTTGAACAGTAGTGCCTCAAATAAAAATTATCAGACACACTCTCCTTTAAACATTGATCCTTCCCCCTCCTCAAGATTCCTTTGTTTAAAGGAAATAGGACTGGATTAAAAGCAGCAACCTAGAATTTCAGTCCTTTCCAACTTAATTTTTCTCCAAGTAACATTCTTCACAGACTACCATGTTTAATTATACAAAGAATTATACGGCTAAGGGTAATAAAGGAATATTGTTAAAATGAGGTCTTATTAATATCTTAAGTGTCTAAGTTCTGCCTGGTAATTTTTTTCTCCACTTCATTAAGGAGTTAAAAGGGTTTTAGTTTAATTAAACAGGCTAAAACTTCAGTACTCCCTTCCAACCTTAAGGATTCTATGATTCTACTCAAAAGACCAGTAAGACTGTTGAGTTGCAAAGTGGCAGTCATAATACGACTTTCAATTCTCCACAAAGTAATTTCATTAAAATGAACCTACTACCTTTATCAGATTATAGTTTCACAAAAAGATGGCAACAGAGCACTATAGACATATCAGATGAATAGATGGGGGAAAAATGATGCCAAATATTTGAAAAGTGATGCCCATTCACCCTTCTCAACACAACAATCTTGGAGATACTTTGTACTGGAAGAATGATTTCTGAGAAATATACTTTTTCCCTGTCTTCTTATTTTTCATGTAATCAAGTTGTATTAGCTCCCTTGTACAGTTCATTCAATCAGCAACTTTCAGAAGCAGGAAATAGAACATTTGACTCGAAGCAAGTGTATCAAACTGGAACCACATACAGAGAAAAATATATTGTAAATTACTCTTGCAAAGCTGATTCCTTCAACTTTCAAAAAATAAGAAAAGAAATCATTAAGTAATTAATTAAATTCAAAAGAAAACAGTTACGAGCTTCACACGAGCACTGTGTAATTCTTACTTTGTGGGTAATATGAATCACTTTTATAGGAATGGTCAATTTACAACATAACATTTTCTTTTATAAAATCTTCAAATGAAGATGCAAAACTACAAAAAAACTAAGTTCAGTCAATTAAATAAAAGTAACAATCTTGTTACAGTTGCAATGGTTTATCTTCTGTTCCTCATAATAATATATTAAAATATGTTAACGAGAAAATCTAGAAACAAAAAAATCTAAAGAAAATCCATGCAATGGACATGAACAATAAAGAATAATTGTGAAAGTTTTGATGAGAATCAGACAGCATATTCTAACCTGCTGATGCTTCAAACAAATTTGAAAAAAAAATTACTATCTTAGGAACTGAAAACTCTGAAGGTTAAACATACTAGTCCTTAATTTATCAAGTTATGTTCAATATTTTACTGAAATTGACATTTCACATCTTCACCTGCTACTTAAAATGCTCATATGAATACTCAAATTACAATTAATGTAAATATTATAAGGACAGTCTCAGCTTACCTAAAAATCACCTTTTACACAGGTAACTAAGTTAGCTGAGAATCAGAATACAACCAGAGAGGTAGTAAAAGACCTAGACAAACCACGTTCCTTTTTAAATGGAAACAGACAGTTCAACATTCAGATATTCAAATCTTAACAACAAAGGAAACATGCAGTAGTGTACACAAACATTGCTTAGATTGTTTTTCTTTCAAACACAAGTCCATTACAAAAACAGGTTTGAAGATGGCTTTACAGCATGAATCCCTTCCTACACGCACGGCCAAAGCTGCTGCTGCTTCATTTTATCTCCTGTAAAATTCTGATTACACACTCTGACACAGGAACTACATATTGTAGAACTGTATGGTATCTTCAGAATGCCAAATAAAAACTAGTTAGCAATTATTGCCCAACATCATCTTCTTAGCAAGCTGAGGTAAATTCAGAGAACAGCTGCAAAGAAGGCTCCCAGGATAATATTAATTTTAAAGGTAAAAATCTGAACATGTACATCTGCTTAATATACAATTACAAAATACAACAAGCAAGTGTTTGAAATGCATTAACACCAAAAACGAAGGCTTTTTTAGCCTTGTTTAGCTATGTGTCAAGGTAACAGGCACACCAAATGCAAATAAGAGATATTTTGGGGTTTGAGATGGGACAAAGTCCTTTCAATAGTCAAGGAAAGTTTTCCTGAACAAGGGAAATAGAACCACTCAAACTATCCTGAAATGGCAGGAAAAGCATCTACACTGTATCCACTAAATACCACTCTGTTAACACTTTATACAATTCTCTCCTAACAAAGCTACAAAGAGTGTTTTTTGGTTTGTTTTTCTTGGAAAACCATCATATTGTCCAAGCTACCATCTTGGAAAACAAGCAAGATAATCTGAAAGCATCCATTCATTCAAATAAAAGCTTGTAATTCAAGGGGTAGGGAAAGGATAGGGAAGAAGTAGGGGAAGGAGTAGGGAAGGAAAAGAAATTTGCATGCCTGTTCACATGACTATCCTATATTGAAATTATACAAATGTATTTTTTCCAAAGAATCTGATTAATAGTGTTGAAGAGTAACAAGCATTCCAACAGCATGTAAACTTCAAGAGTTAGGTTTACTATCTTGCCAGCAAGTTTTATTACCTTGACAATTGCTAGAACTATAGAAATTAAACAAATTAAATATAAATCTCAGCAAAAATAATGCTCACTTTCAAAAATAAATCCTACCTTTTTCTTTAAAAGAAAAAAATGCTCTTGTATTACTTGATTTATATACACACAACAGGTCTCATATCCATATATCTTATGTATTTTATTTGGATGTGACCACCAACTTATTGAGATTTTTTTTTTTTAATGAATGCATGTTATGGGATGGATAGGGAATATTCCCAAGGCATATTTCAGTCACCTGTGAGAGTGTGAGAATTTTGGAATTGCATATTAATAAAAAGATAAGTGTTCCTAATATTTAGAAAGGCAGAGTTAACAAAAATATACATTCCTATTCAATCTCCTACCTCCATTTATATGTAATTCAGTATCTATAAATCTATTGGTATCTGTAAGTCCAGACTTCAGGGCTTATAAAAACTACAAGTCTCCCTCACAACATTAATTCAGCCATGTGTAATTATGTTCAATTAGAGTTTTCTATTGCAGTTTTCAGGAATAATTTATTAAGCACTGTAAGACTGAAAAAGCCACATTAAAAGACTGCTACACTTGGTGCAGATGACTTAGCAATATCTGGGAGAAAGTTTTGTGCTCTATTTCAAATTAAACACACTAATTTTAGCACAACATGCTAAATTACATCTTGCCATTATTTTGAGTGAAAAGTTAGAAAACAGTAAGATGACATAACAAATATCAAGTAATGAAAAGAACATGCAATCTCAGATGTTGAGTAGTAGGGTACTTGTTTACCTCGGCTGTGAAGTCAGCTTTATAACTGTTTTGTGCGGCAGAGAATCTTGTGAGGACTGTGCAGCATCCTACAACAGAAAATCCTTGAATTTGCTTTTGAGTACACAAATCGATGTACATTAAATACACAGGAGCTTTAGGAAATACAAAACTATGCTAGTCACATCATAAATAAAAGTCTATTTTACCATTACACAAGAATATGTCAATCTCACACTCTTCAAAATAATGGGGGTTTTTTGTATCTTGAGATAAAAATCCACAAAGTCAGTAAACTAAGGATTTCAAACTGAAATAAGAAAACACTTTATTTTATTGTTCCTATAAACTGAGAAAGGAATTGTGTAACAGTCCTGAAAAATACTTATTATTTAGTACTCCCTTACACTATGACCCAGAGCTCAGTTCTGCTGAGATAACAATGAACCACTGCTCTCACTGTTATCTTAGTCTTTAAGCAAGACAACACATAGACTAAAAAACTATGGAAGATGAAGCAGAAACACAGGAAATACAGAGGTAAGATCCCTACACTGATAATCATTATTAAAATTCAAAATAAAATGTAACATTATGGAAAAGAAAAAGACAGAAAAGTCTTAGGAGAGAAAGCTTTTCTGCAGAGAGCAAGAAAACTCACCAAAACTGATCTTCAACTCACTTCAAGGAGCAATAAAACCCACTGTTTCTGAATCATAGTGACTGATGACATACATACTGGCTTAAAAAGATTTAGTATATGCATGGTAAATATACTAATGCTTAGCTTAACATTATATTTGTTCCAGCCCTGTACTGAGCTTCCTAGCAATAACTGTGCAATCTAAAACTTTGCATACGGTCCTACTTCTATTTATCCACATCTTAAAATAAAATTGAGCTTGTAACACAACCTAGTTTAAAAGAAACTCTGGTAATCAACACACTGTTATATTCGTATGTGTTCAGTGGTAATGCAGACTTTGGAAGGAGAGTGCAAAGCCCTCAGTTCCTCAGAATACCACAAAACATCCTCAAAGTCCTGTTTTTCAAATCCATTGTTGATTCGCTTTAATATTTTCTCTCTTAGCTCCACTCAAACAAGAATAGAATACATAACTCTAGTTCAAGCAGTGCTAACATTTTACTTCCTAGTGTGGATCTCAGATCACTTAGGGTTTCTAAATAATATTGTTTTCAGTATATTTTCTTCCAAGCAATATAGCTTTAATTTTTTTTACTACTTTAAATCTGCAGAAGTTGTATGACTTCCCCACTAATGTAGCAGGCACCTAAATATTATCTGAGAAAGCCATATGCTTCCATATCTAACTGAAAACTAAGAACAGCTAGAAGCATGGCAAGCAGCGTTCTTCTAGGATTCTACTTTTGTGTACCATTTGCAACCTATTTTCCACTGGCACCCGTCAGTGTCATTTCTCCCTGAGTATATCTACCTCAGTGCTACTGGCCTGTTTCTTGAACTGTGGCTCTTTGACTCCTTTTCCTTTCACAGGGAATATCTGCTTCCATCCACAAAGTTATTATCATTTGTCCTCCGTGGCTCTCTTCACATTGATTCTAAATACGCACCTCTGCCTGATTAATCCATGGCATTGGTTTCCATCAGCTCCTTTTGACAATATTTTAAAACAAGCATCTTTGGACTTTCTACTTGCTCTAGGTTTGTAAATAGCTCTTTGCAAAGATTCTGAAAATTCTCCCACTAGCATTCTTCAAATCACTTCCTAAAAACCTCATGGTTTCTACAAAATGCAGAAATATCAGGCTTCTGCTATTTCGCAGTTACCATACAAACAGATAATCAGCTGTTTTTTCCCATCTTATACAGAGATTATAAAAACATATATACAAGCATTTTCTTTGGGATCTTCGACAGTGCTTCCACAGTGGTAATTAAATTGTGTTCTTGCCTATGACCGTGCCCCTACATGGTACACACACAGTTTAAACATGAATTGTGGTTCTATTATCTAGTAGTAATCTACGAACTAATATAGCACAGGAACAATGAAAGTTTAGGAAAATGCCACATCACAATACTCTTCAATATAATTAAGAGTACATATTTAAACCAGGATGAATGCATAAACAAATAACATCATACCAAGGTCACAGATATATAAATGACTATTTTGACTTTTTTTTTCAACCTATACAACTGAAAGACTTATCTAAGATATCACAACAGGCATATATATCCTAGCCATATACAACAGTGTACTACTACCACTAATTATGTTGGAAGTACCACATAATCATATATCAACGACTGTCTTAACCCTGCTGTGTTTATGAGCAAAAGCATTGAAGTATCTCATTTCCTATCTGTTCCACATGTAGTGCTCCCTAAAATTACCTAGCTATCATAGTAGACTATCTTTGATTGCAAAGTGAAAAAAGGAAGCATTTTAACAGAGAACAGTATTAGCAAATGTGCTTCCTTAATATGTTCCCCTGTGTAAAAGATCTGAAAATGACACATGGGGATCTGTTGCTGATTTTGCTCTCTACAGACTCCCATTTCAAATCATTTCAGTTAAGAAAAAAGATCTCATCTATACTTGGTCTTGCAAATCCAGCCTGGGCTCATATTCCATCAAGATGGAGATTTTCTTCTTGTATTTCTTAAGCAACAGGCAAAGTAAAATTGCATGACTCTGTACAGTGTATATTCATGTATACATAATGCACATTGCTGAAATCACCAACAAATCTACACATGCACGAAAATTAAGACAACTAGATTTACCCTGTGTTTCGAAAACTGGAAACAGCTCTTCCTCAGCTCTTTACAGAATAAGTTTTCCTTTTTTATTTTCCAAAGTGAACAGTGAACAGTGATACGTAACATATTTTTCAGTACATACTAATGATCAACTTCAGTCTGAATGAAAATTCCAGGCGAAATTGTATTGAATATATATTGTTATTCAAATTTAAGTTTTGGAAAATATCAAAAAAGATAACTCACCACGTTAAGGAACGGGGTTGAAGCATCATAATAATAAGTATCTTTATCCTTTAGGATAAGAATATGAGCAGAGTCAATTATCACTTTCTTCAAGTTCATTAGAGAATGGAAAAGCCTGTTAAAATTTTTAAATAGTGTTAGTTTTCCTAAGTTGTCTTTAATCAGAGTGACAAACATCCAGAAAGAAAATATCCAGAGTAAGAGCTACAGAAAGAGAGAGAAAATTTCTAATACTGATGAAACATTAGCTTAAGAACAGCTATTTATTAATTGCTGCCCAGATTGCATGGAAATATTGTATGGAAAAATGTGGAAATATTCTGTATTTTCATTACATTCCCTCCTTGCATCCTGAAAATTAGATACATCTCCACCCCACTGTTGAAATGCATGCCTCCAGAATACCAGACATTTCTGTTTTATGCATTTGATTTTCAGTTCCTATAATGACAGCAGGCCTGAAAATGTAATTTGAGTCAGAGAAGCCATCACAAACACAGAAATAACATATTTAAGCAATAATCAACACTTCTATTGATTCAACTGATATCAGATTTTTGACTTCGTAAAACTACACAGCTGCACACCTTTATTTTGTAAAATGAAAGACACTATTTTTATTATATCCTAGCCAGGTAAGTGCACTGTATTTCTTTGACTAGATGCTCTAATAGACATTAAATGTATACTTTGAAAGGGCACATTTATGGAATTTAAAAATATTCTCCATTAATATAGCAGCTTAAGAAAGAAAAAGTAGAATGTACTAAAGACATTTTAAATAATGACTTATTTAATGGACATGCTCTGCCATTATGACATCAACTCATCAAGTCTAACAGTGCTTAACATTCTAATATGTACAAATTTCATAAACAAAAGCATGAATACTTAAAGCTATATAGCCACCCCGTCATATATCATACACATATATTTCAAAAAGAGTTTCGCTACATAGTGAAATATTTTGCCATTACTCAAAATACTGAGAAAGCAGCTTACCTAGAGGATACAATACAAATGAAGTAATATTACAAATAAAATAGAATATTGACAGTGTGAGATTTTCAAGCCTGAAGGTGGGAAGGTTATAGAGGGAATGTAGGACAGTGTTTCTTGATTAATGCGTTTCTACACAGGTAGATATGGTATATATAACAGGTACTACCCAAAATAACAAGCCTATAATTAAGAAAATATTTTGAAACCCCAGAAAAATTTTGTTTGGAAATAAAAACGATTTTTAGATATTTATTCTATAAGAATATACCACCATTCTTGTAAAAATACCATGACTTAATCACATGAACTAATAATATGCTATTAGTATAGATTATGTTGCTAAACGTAGTAAATATGTTACTGTGTTACATTAAATATTTATGACAGATTACCTTGTGCCATAATCTACAACTACCCAATCTTTGGATGTTCCTGTAATGGCATCATGATGCTGAAAGAGTCCAAGGTTCCTCCTAGCCTCTGTCAGCAATTTATAGTGATCCACTGAAGGAAACACGCTCATCTTGCCAGACTTACTGGACTGTATCAAAGCCAAGGAGTACAGGATCTCAGCTGCCCTGAAATTGCGGAGAAAAATCATATATTTGTATTTCTTTAGAAAGGAAAACACAACACATGTTATCTGAGAATAAAAAGAGTCTGCATACAACTTCCCTTGTACCTAGATGCAGAAGTTCTTTAAACACCTATTGTACACCAATTGTACCTTTTTGCCTATTGCTATCTTTAAACAGTTAAAACTCCTGTTGCACCTCATCTTTCTAAAAAACCTCATTAACTTCCTGAAAGACTTCAGTGGTGGGAAATACAACTACTTTCACAAATGTATGATGTATACAGATCAGACCTTAAAACGATGCATTAAGGATAAACTGCCTTAGATATGTACAATTACACACCAATAAAACAAATTATCAAACAAGCAATGTTACGTTAAAGATGAATCTCTATATTATCTGTAGATTCTATGTAGTATGTATTTTATCTTTTGTACTTCACTCAAAACAAGTTCCCCACACAGCAGCGGTAGCTCATTCAGCAGTTCACTAAAACATTTGGCTAAAAAAAACAACAGGATTCTAAGACCCTCAGATTGAATATAACACAGAGTCCTCCTCTCCTTCTAGTATTAAAATATTATCTTTTTTTTTTCAGTGGTTTTACAAGAATCTAAGTTTATTTTTCAAAAATATTAATTGCCAATCATACTGAAATGCCTAACAAAAATGTGTTTGTGGAAATGTTTTCAAAAGCCATCTGTCTGCGAATATTTTCTAGTTCCTCTCTCTAAAACACTGGGTTTTTTTGGGGGGGGAAGCATCCGGTTCCTTTATTTTAGTTTAATGAAGTCTCTAAAAGTTTGATAAAAATGATTATCTTTGTTATAAAAAGCAAAGAAAGCAAAACGATACACGTCCTTGTAGCAAAGGCAAATCTGTTAGCTACTAATTACTAAACATGCAATAAGAATAGAAGGTATACGAATCAAATTTCTCAATATGTTGACTTCTCTCCCCATTGACAAATCAAAACAGAAGATGACTGCTACTTACCTCCATTTCCTATCAATACTAGCTTGTGCCCCCCAAAAACATACTCTGCTCTGCCAGGTTTATTCCAATTAAGATGCCACTTGATTTTTCATTCAGTAAACTCACAATGGCAATATAATAGGTCTACATCTTCAGTTCAAACTGCTTCTGCAACTTTACTTGTAAAGCTATTTTCTTTAAAAGAACACTTGAACTGCTTTGCACTTCAGAAAAAAAAAAAAACTGATTCCATTTTACAGATCTAACTAATACAGCAGTCTCTTTGATGCAGGATTTTTCTTTCAAGTTTCAATTATTATTCTAAACATTGTAGTGGCTCAATGGTCAAAGACACCCAGAAGTAAAACCACAAGAAATGCTTTGCTAGAAGACACTTCAACATAAAAGTAAGCCCTTACCTCCCTCTAATATATCTCAAAAAGCTGCATAAAACTTTGCTATTCATCACCTCTGATTCAAACTACTACAGATTAGAAGTGTGTATAAAGCAGTTACCGCAGACTTGGCTCTAATTTGTCCCTGAAGAAATATGTTATCTGAAGAAATATTTTGCAAATTGATCAAAAACTGTTTCACTTGATTACTCAAAGTCTACACTAGGTTATCTTTATTTCCACTTTTATAAGTCTCCTAAGTAAGTTTCCCAAGTATTTCCAAAGTCCAACGTGCAAGCTATTTATACAGCTAAAAACTGCTACCACGACTCCAATGCTACATTTTTTTTTTTTTTTTGTCTTAACACAAATTTTGCCCTGATTGGAGCTATTATGAATAAAATTGCGTTGTTTTCCTAAGATACCTCCAAAAATGCTCATCATCTTTGCATCCTTCCATTATCACATTAAAAAAAAAAAAACCCTTCATGTCAGTAACTCCATAGCCCTTCACCAGCTATTTAAACCCATCCATCTCCTCTCCATTAGTATTAGGAAGCTAATTCTGTCTCCAAACAGCAATTACTCAATCTCCATTAGAAAACTGTTAAACTTTCAAAAGGGACAAACCCAACAGTTAAAAACAAAAGACAAGCAAAACTAGCTTCTTTTTTTTCTTAAGCAGATGTTCTTCTTAGTGCTGCTGAGATAGAACAATGCACTGTAGTTTTTTGGCTACTAAGTAACGGTGTTAATCCTGATGGAAAGGAGAATACATCAAGAACAGGATGTACATACAGGTGAGCTCAGAAAAAGAACTACCAAAGACGCTAGTAAATGCTGTGAATTGAGTAGATTTAGTCCGAATCACAACTGCATTCAAAAATCTTGCTAAATCTTAACACTATTAATGTATCAACACCTTTTGTTATTTGTTCTTACTTGGCTAATATACCAGGCAATATTTTTTAAAAAAAATCATCTTAGGAATGGTATTCCTGACATGGAATGACATCATTAAGAAAACAACCTATAATGCACATAAAGGAACAAGTCTTATAAAAATGTAAAATTTGTGTATATATATTTTTTATATATATACTAATTAAAAAATAATTTATCATTAAATATGATAAACCTACAGGCTATCCTCCAATTTTGCTAAAAAGAACGTTTCCAAGTCAGGTCACTCAGGTTAATATTCCCTTTCCTCAATAAACTGTTTAATAAAACAGAAATATTTACTGATAATACAATGAACACCACAAGTACACAGTATCTGTCACTTCTACCAACATAAAAAATCTCCAGATGCATAAAGCATAAAAATAAATCTAATTTTACAGCACTCTGGAAAACGGTTTTGCATCCAAATATTGCTCCTTAAATGTCAGCAACATTCAGGCCTATAAATTTAAAAAACTGTTAGCCTATAAACAGATAAAAAAGGACATTTCCAAAGAGATTAAAGAAAAAAGAAAAAAGAATGTATACAAGAAGATGTTCAGAAAAGCAGCACATACACAATGAAAGGGTCACATGAGAGAGGGCAAGAGTTAGACCTCCTGGTGAGCAGGCAGGCCATGCTAGATGACCACAGAGAATAAGAAGAAAATACAAAATACAAAATCAACACTGAAACACTGAAAACATTTCACGCCAAAAGCAATATTGAACAAATCCTACAGAAACAAAAACATGAAGCAACAGAGCATCAATTTCTAGAACTTTCAGTATACATACATATGCATTGATGATTTTCCAGAGATGAAACACTGCTGAAGTTTCTTCAATTACTTCTTGCAATTACTTCATTATTTTTATGTCCTCTTGCACAAGGAATATTCTCCTTTCTTTTTGTCATCAACATTCACAATCATCTTCTCATTTTCTTGTATCTACTGTGACTTTTTGGGTTTACTACTCCTTGCTTTGGCATGTGAAAAGCCTTTTCTCCTTCCTATTCAATCCAATACTTCAAGACTTTAAGACCTTTTAGATTGTCTCTTCTCTAATATATTTTTCATTCTCAATCCTTCTTCCTCACTAAATTTCTTGATTTCTCTTAGTTTTCTTATTCTCTCCAAGTTCAGAGAGACTAAAAGTCACATTCATTATTTAAGAAATTGATCACAGACCTTATACAAGTTGTTTCCAAAGTTGGATTTGTATCACATGCAGCTGTCCAAAATGTCCTTTTGGTGCCTTAAACCATAATTAAATCTATTTACAATGCACCTTATCTACAGTATCTGCAAGGGAGAACCTCAGAACGGCTACATTATAGAGTTCACAGAACAGCCATAATCATAAACTCTTATGAAGACTCCAAATCTCATACAGAAATAAAAAAAGTCTGTTATTTTTCATGAAATCAGGAATTATTGATGATTAACATCTATTTTAAAACAACTGTTATTTATTTGGATGGAAAAAATATCACTCTATTTCTGTGCATCTACTGACATACAGCACACATAGATTAATCATTGCTACAAAAACTATATTTAGAGGCCATTTAGGTCAGTTTTACTGGAATTCCTTACGTAAATTTCAAATTTCAAATTTACTTTTCCATCCTTCAAATACATGTAATACATTGAAGACATGTGTTTCCCTTTTACAGGATGGCTGTACTTACCTCAGGTAGGATTCCAGAACCCTATCTAGTCGTTTATAGAATGGTCGTGATGTGAAGTATCCACTCCAGTAATGATTATCTCTGTCTGCATATGTGAAAAAGTCTCCACTTAAAACAGGAAAAAATGAATTGCTGCTCTTTTCATCCAAATTGCTTTCTTTGCGCAAAGCTTCAAAGTAGTCTGATAGAGTTCCAAACTGAGCCTGGAAGACAATTCAAGTGACTATAGCATAGGCCATTTTCTTGATTGAGACATACAGAGAGAAGGAACAGGCATATTTCTAAAATGCATATGTAAACAAGCTTATCTGATGAGTTACAGCAGAAATCTTATTGTTTGAAGAGCTTTGAAGTCTCCCTGCGTACTTTTCAGGCAAGTTTGCCAGCTCTTCCAAAACTACATCTAATTCATTTTGCTTCCAAGAATAAATTGGAATCTAAAATAGAAGTTGAAATCTCAACAGCTGGACAAAACGTAAGTTCTTTTTTCAAGTTCTGTGAGCAAGTTTCCAGTATCTGCATCTATTGCATCTTCAGTGGGCAGAACATCCTAAATTCTTTTTTTCTTCCCTATAACCAATACAGTCCAGCAATACAGTTTATGTAGGTGCCTGGACTAATAAAGGAAATTACTCTAATGCAGCAAAAACTCAGTTGTCTTAATTCTTCATGTTCAGTTGTGCTCCAGACTCTCCTTCTTTGTTTTCACCTAAAATGACTGTTGACTAAGTAAATTAGCATTTGCTTTCAAAAGCTTTCTGTATATGATCTATAGACAAAGAACCTATTTATGCAGATGTAAAATTGCAAGAAAAAGAAAAAAATAAAACCCATAAAATTAACTGTCTTGTGGTTATTAAAAAAGCTCAGAAAAAAAGTATCTGCAAGAACTTGAGCCTTTTATAGGTTATGTCACAATATGGTATCCCCATGTTTCAAAGATACAAAACACTGAGAAAAAGGAATAGCAGCAAAGATATTGTCAGTGTTGTCAACAATGAGAAACTGAGTGAGATGAAAAAATAACTGATGGAACTGGGGATAACAATGAGAAACTGAGTGAGATGAAAAAATAACTGATGGAACTGGGGATAACACAGAAGTAATCCCTGTAATAAACCATCAATTTAAATTTGAAGAATTAAGTCATAATCCCTTTTAGGATTAAAACATGCAAGGCCATACTTTAACATAGACCAGAAAAAGAAGATTTTAATAGAAAAAAAATAGTGATTTTGAAATATAAGAAGCATTATTCTGTAAATTAGGATGTTTTATGACAGCATTTAAAAAAAACACTTTTCAGAAAATGAGGAAATTTTAATGTTATTGTTAATACTTAATTTAGTTAATTGAATTTATAATAGTGCCTGTTAGCCTCCATTAAAATTCATACCAAAAATAAAGATACAACTTTAGGAGGCAGTACATACCTTGTGATTTTAATTCCTAACAATTTCCTCTGCGGCTACAATTTCCTCTCATGTTTTTTTATACACATATATATACACGTAGGTATACACACACTTTTAAGACTGGCAGTACGCTTGTAAAGGTGCACTAACCTGATGCTCACTGTTAGATTTCATAACTCAAACTAATGCTCAACAATTTCAAGGCAAAAGAAGCTACATTGTTCAAGGGGATACAAACTCCAGCCTTTGCAAGCAGCCAACTAAGTAGCAACAGTTAACTGAGTATCTAACATACCACTGGATCTACCACAGACAGCCGCATAACATGATCTGCAAAGTNCATTGTTCAAGGGGATACAAACTCCAGCCTTTGCAAGCAGCCAACTAAGTAGCAACAGTTAACTGAGTATCTAACATACCACTGGATCTACCACAGACAGCCGCATAACATGATCTGCAAAGTCCAAAGATTGGAGAGGTACAGACAACTAAAAATGAAATTAGGTAGTAAGTTTGAGTTCAAGCTGAACTGTTCATATGCATTTATACTTTCTAATGCATCACAATCACTTAAACCAGATACAGCTTTATTTTTTTTAAGAATGAAATGTAAAATGAAATTTTAAATGGCATACAGAACAGACATCCAGACCTGCAACTTCTTGAGAAAAGATACGAACTATATCAGTTTGTTAAGAACGGAAATCCTGATGTCAGCTCTTTGAGTTGAGGTAAAAATGCCTTCTCCTTCTCTGACTATGAAATTTGAAGCCTTGGTGCATCCACCAAAAGAAAGAAACTCTTTTGTTACTGTTCTAAATTTGAGGCTAGAACATCATGGTAGTAGTGAAATAGCATTCCTCTTCTGTTATGGGACAGAGATACCATCTAGATTAGTCTCCCTTTTAGAGACAAGGAACAGACTAGGAAATCAGGCAAAGGATAACATTCGAATGACTGAGAAGTAAATCCTGCCTGTGCAGCTATGCAACAATATAAGCCCTATGATGTAAAAACAAACACACCAATTATTTAAGAACAAACTCCCCCAAAACATGTTTTTCTACAAAAATTAATCAGCCTTGAGAGAACCTAGCTCCACTGACCTGTTAGGTGAACAGAATCTGCTAACTTGGCAGTTTGAACTACAGCAAAGCAGAGAAATAAACATACTGCCATAGAAATATCAATATAAGTGAACCATGTCTTAGCAGACACTTTTAGCTTTTCCCTTGTTATCACAACTGCCTACAGGAGGTAATTTAGAAGGAGAATAAAAATACCAGTAGTACAAGAGAAATTAGGTATCTCTGTCCTCTCTTCTCTATACTGGGTTATGCCAGAGGTTGGAAACTCACCAGAGCACACAGGTAAAACTGAAGAAAATGCAGTGAAGGAAATACTGAGGAGAAAGAAAGCATGTAGATTCTTCTACCAGCACACGAAAGGTCTCAGCTTATTTTTTCCAGAATACATGTAAAGATGATCTCCAAAAGGGATGTTAAACCTTCTCTAAAGGGTACAACAGATATTCTTCATAGTAATCAAACAGATACTTTTAGAATCATAGAAAAGCTATTGGCAGAAGAGTTTCAATTGACTAGATAAACAGCTTGGTCTGAAATTTGTTTCTAAGAAGGGTAAACCTCTCACAAGATCAGAAGGATAAGCAGCCCCTTGTGTAAGTAGTAATACCCTAGCCATCACAGCAGTTCTTAAGGCAGAAACATGAACTCTTCTTTTATTTCATCTAGGTTTTCAGGAAACTTGCCCTGAACTCTTACTTGCCTCTGGAGTTGGAGTCCACAAAGGAAGTATGGCACAAGGAGTCAACTCTATTGCTAAGCTCTTATTTCCAAGGATAAATGACAGTGGTTTCAAAACAAAAAAAAATAAGCAAACACACAAAAAAAATGAAGAAATAAGGTTCCAGCACCAAAACTCTAACTCCAACTGATCAAAACAACGTGGACATGGAAGAACTAAAAGAGTCCATATCTTTTATGCCCAGTTATTAAAAACTAGAACAGATCTGGATGTTGTTTCCAAGAGAGCTCCAAAAGCTAGTTCTATCACAAGGCTCTAATCAAGGTTGGGAAGACAGGGTTCATGAAGTAGATTCTTGGAGACCTTAACAATGTCTACGCAGAAACTTTTAGATGAGAATCTTTCTGACATCTAAGCCTCACAGGTGCTTTTGAAGAATCACATCAGAGGCAGAGCCTCCAGATTTTGCCCTGGAGACCAGTTACTCCAGGTCAGCAGAAATGGATACTATGGTGAGTAAGACTAATGACCTGTACGCTCTATGAACTGTTCTGAAAAGTGAAGCTAGTGATTGCAACATGCTTTCGTTTAGACTATGAATGAGCAGTACTCTCTAGACCTCTCTATCTCCCTCTGCTTAAGATACGATGTGCACTCACGTCACATCATCCATATATCACGTCATCCATAACCCACAGGCCACAGAGGTAAAATCCGACATAGACATACCGAAAACAATCTCAAGAGATTTTTCTTACGTAGAAAAAAGCCAGGAGTCTGCATAAAGAACAAATGTACTGCAGATGCTAGCTAGGATCTGCAAGTCAAGGAACAGGGGAAGTCACAGAGGAGGTGAGGAGCAATAGACCGTGATACAAAAAAGAGCAATACAATTCCTCAAATTTCTAATAATGAAATACATATAATCATTTCTAAGTGACAAACCATAACATATTAATTATGTGAGAAAAGACTGTAAGAGAAATAATTCAAACTAACAGCAGAAAGTGTTAAAAATGTAAGGTGATTGTATTCATTTGCTATTCTTAATAACTTAGCAAAACCTTAAACTAATAATAAATAATTTGTAGATAAACCTCCACTTCTCCATATGAGGAAGAACTTCTTTCCTGTGAGGATGACAGAGTCTTGGAACAGGCTGCCCAGAGAGACCGTGGAGTCTCCTTCTCTGGCGATCTTCCAAACCCGTCTGGATGCCGCCCTGTGCCCCGTGCTCTAGGTGTCCCTGCTGGAGCAGGGGGGTTGGACTAGATCTCTAGAAGTCACTTCCAACTCACCCCATTCTGTGATTCTGTGATCTGTCACATCTGTCTACTGGTGTCCATGGAATCTCAACCTACCTAGAAAAACTGAGGGTTTTTTCCCCACAAATTAGGAAAAAAACTTTGTATTTACCTTAACATGCAATTCAGGATGAGAATTCATATAATCAAATAGCTTCTGATAATTTTGGTACTGCTGATCCCATTCTGAGCTCTCAGTATAACGGAAATCATCCCCTAGTGGAGCCAAGAGAACTTTAGTACGAAAAAGCTTTGACTTCTTTCTGTATTGATCTAAAATCATCCAAGCCCTAGAGAAAAAAAATACAAGTTAGAAAACAGAATAAAAAGGTCAGTACAAAAAAAACATATTTTTAATATCAAATAGATAACCTTTAGTGCTATTCCTTTTAGGGACAAAAATCCGGACACAATTCCCTGCACCAGGCATCACAACCAGCCTACCACAGCTGCCGGCACTAAGCAAATTAAAACTTTCCGTAAAATTTCCAAGTTCCATCTTAAACAGGTCAATCTGCATCAATTTGTTTCTGTGCCAAAACTAACCTTTAGTCTAAACTATGTTTACCTGTTTTAGATTTAGATAACAATCCCAATCCTTTCCAACCTTTATTTACAATAACAAATAATCAAGCTCTTCTTGTCCCCTCTGGTAATTTCCAGGGACACTTAGTTTCATGTCCTTGACCCCAAAAATGTCCTTAAATTAATCTCTGAAGATAACTACAGAAATCCGGTAATTATCTTTATGAGAATTTTTTTTTTTGCAACTCTAACAATCATTTTTTTCTCTTCAGCCAGCTTATTACTGTCTTATTATCAGTCTTCTTAAGCTTCACTAATGATTTCTCATATAGTAATATCAAATCCTTTACTCATGTCCTGGTAGATTAAACCTACCCCATTTCTTTTCTGCAGAAAAGGTAGTAAAACTCTCCTTCAGTACTTACTGACTCTCTGGTAAGTAAAATATCAGTCCTCTCATTAAGGAGCAATACAACTGAAGTTACAAGTCCGCTGTCTGGATTAGTGAAAATGCTCATTTTTTTCCGTTACTCTCCCCAAGGCCGTCAACTACTACTGAAAACTTCTGGTGGTAATCTTCTCTAATTAAAGTTGCAGAAATAATTTTACTATCAAGTATAAATTGCAGTAATATGTTTGTAAATGAGAAAAATACCTTAAATACAAAACAGTTGCAATTCCAGATTCCAGTGAGCTTTTTGTTTCTACAAACATGTCTTACTATTAGCATCTACTTTTATTTCATACCCTTGAAGACTTTGAATACTTATATGAACACTTCTGTGAGAATTTAAGCAAGCCTTCTAGAGAAATATGGATTCCCAGTGTAATCAGTAAGTCTGGGCATGTGCTTTTAAACTGGTCTAAAGAGTTTTGAGTAAACACAAAGTCTGAATATTCTGGAATGACACAGGAACATTAGTTAAGGATCTACATAGTTCTGTAGAGAATAGTATATAGACCAGTGAAGCAGGTCTTACCCACTCCCTACCTCTGTCTGTAGCTGAATTTATAGTTTGAATTACCAAATATGTACGCCTGGATCATTTTCTTTCCATGACCTTCACAATAACTTGTCTAATACAGGAAATGAGTCTTTCCCTCCACAGAAGTACTAAAATTGTCACAGAGAAGACTGAGTAATTCTACCTTCCAAAAAGCCAGCCTTACTCCTATTTCTCATATTCAATGAGTCTATGGTTAGGAAAATATTTTATTGTAGAGCCTCTTGAGAAATATAAAACATCAGGAAAGGTTACTGCTAAGAGGATATTTGACTGCGACATCTCTCCTCCAAGCCCTAGCCAGTTTCTTCCCAAATCTACTGCAAAACTCAATGCTATATTCTTCCCGTCCCTAAATCACCTTTTCTTATTGAATTCTTAGGTGCTTGAAACGAGGCAGCAGGATCCTCTTCTATTGCAAACCACTTTCAGTTGCAAAACGCCAAAGAATATGAGATATCTCAAAATCATGTATATCCTCTTAGAAGGATTTAAGTTGCTCTTCAAAAACATTTTAAAATATTATTTCACAGAGGAGGGGAAAAGAGTGAACAGAAACACTCAGACAGAATTTGTTGGAGATGAGGCATGTTTTCTACTCTGTAGTATACAAACCTGCAGCACAGAATCTTCTATTTTCATGCATGCCAAAGAAGGTATACATCAAAACAAGTTATGCTTCTATTCTAAATACAATTCATTATCATAAAAAAGCAGTTATTTCTTGCTAATGTGAACTAATCTTGTAATTCAAGTATTAACAGGTTTCTTTTTGTTGGTGTCGGTTTTTGTTTTGTTTTGTTTTCTGAAAAGTTAGAAGTTCAGCATTCAAGCAAAAAGATGTGATTAGGACGCAGCTGATGTACTGGGCATACAAAACAACAATCTTTATAACCTAAACTGGTATGGAAGTGTAACTAAGTTCACTAAGTGCAAGCTTCTAATAAGACTGTTGAATCATTCAGGCCTATTCAATCACAATTAAAGCTGCAGGACAATTATAAATCCAAGAGCTAGTCTTGACTTCTCAGCTTTGTATTTCTTCTTTGTATCGCTATAACAGTACTAAAATCAAGAGTTATAACCCTAGCTGAATAGACCTATGTTTTTTGAGTGCAATCTTAGCATTGAAGAAATATCAGCAAATTAAACTCTATCATTGAATTGATGAAATATGTATCAAATGCTTTATTAAACTCCAGACTGTATACATACAACGTATTTTTCCAATCTTAAGAGAATAGGCAACCAGATTCAAACCCTTACAAACAGAGACAAACCTTTACCTTTCTAGGCTTGTGATATGATTTTATAGTTATTACTATGTCTCTCAAATCTCCTTTTATAGGAGTTGTAGGAGTCCTATGTCTCTTAGAAAAGTCAGACCAGAATAGTATCTGGTTGCATACAACATTCCCACTTCTTAAAATACAAGTAGTGTTTTTTTTATGTATTCTTCAGTATTTGTTACATTTTAATGAATTTGAAAGTATGCTATTAAAGAAGAAATGTGTATATTCTTTTTAGTTTCCAATTTTAAAAGATACGTTCTCCTGCATCAAAAGACAATCAGTTAGTTTTACGTTCTCCATAGGTATTATCAACATCTCTTTGCTAGGAGGATAGTACCTACTCCATTACACATTGGATCTATTGAAAACTGATACAAAGGATTGATCCAATTTTGGGAAACATACCACTCTCAAACTTCATCATACCCTACTACATACTTGCCCTATTTGGTTCTTGTTTTTATTTCACATGATTAAAGAACCATTAACTACTTCTTTCATCTCTTTTACAAAGTCTAGTTTACAGCATTATGCAAAAGTATCTTAGAAGCGCAGGGATAAGTTAAGACTAGACAAAAATAAATAAATAAATTCCCTAATTGGTTCTCCACACATGCTCACAGTCTACTTGTACAAGTTATTTGTTAAATAGAAAAGCAAAGCTTCCTGTTTTTTTGTCTTATTTCTTTGGGATTTTTTTTTAGTAAGTGTGACCTAAAGAAACATCATCTCTTCTTCAAAATTGGTAAAGTACTGGTATATGCTAAAAATGATACTGTTGTTACTACTAATTCTGCTTGTCACCTTCAATTTCTGGTTATTTTTAAAGAAAATGACATTCTTTCCACCAGTATTCCAAATTCAATCTAAAATATGACAATTGTGATATTTCTGCTTTTATCTGTGATAAATTGAAATTTAACAACAAAAGAAAAATTTCAAAATTCTTGGCAAAATTCATATTAGTATACTCAGAAAAGCTTTAAAAATTTGATTTGTGCATCATATGTGCTTGATATTGCATCAATCATTTTTAATGACAGCTGCTCATCTGAAGATCTCAACATCAAGGCTAGTAACTAAGAGTCACTCTTGCTATTCTTGATATATTTCATACTCTCAACTTTTTGCACTAATCATAAACACAAACCTAAACTCCAGTTCTTGAATTCATGAAAATTTTAAATAATGCAAGAAATAAAGATTGTAAACAAGGCATGGGAATGAATGTTTCCGGAGGAATAAACAGCAGCATAATAAACACAAAAACAAACAAAAAACAGACCTTTAACACTTGAACATTTGCTTTCAAAAGTGTCAAAAATACATTTCTTTTCAATGCTATCAGGTAGTTTTGTAAAACTGGATTCTTACCAATGGCATAGCAACTGGCCATTCCTATCTTTAAAAAAAATAAAAACAGAAATGAATCTGAAGACACAGGACACAAACTCAGTTAAAAGTGTCTACCTCAGGAAGACAAGCTACAGATTAACAAGCCGTGAGGATATAGCTTAGAAAGTAACTTACTACACAGAGTATATACTGGCTATATATAAAATTCAGAAAAAAATACAGTAATATTCTAGTTATATATGTATCAATCGGATTTTGAACTTATTTAAAGTCTCTTTTCAGTGGATTAATCAAAACCAAGTAGAGTCGTGGAGATGAAATAGATTTAAGCTAAGAAGTGTGCAAGAGGGGAAGAAGGAAAATAAATAAAGTCCACAATGTCTGAATTCTTAAGTTGAGGTGGGTAGGGCAGGCAAAACCAGAGAAGCGGGGAAAAAAAAGAAAGAAAAGAAAACAATAAAGCATTTTAGAAAGTTAAATGAGCTGAAGCAATATACCACGTTAGATATTCTTGAAGAAGTTTCATTTTCCCCCCTTGCTGCTATTTACAAGAGCAGAAGTGCTGTTCTACAGTCAATGCTCACCAAGGCTCAATTGCATAAGAAAGAAGACAGTAAATTCATCAAGCCAATATTCAGTATCCTGGCATTCACCCAGGATATTTGAGAAAGAGGCTCATGCATCATGAATGAAAAAGAAAAAAATATTAAATACATCTTCCATAGTCAGAATCTATTTATAAGTTTCACTGTCAGTTATATTCTGAACTTAAGTGCAAGTAAAATGCAAGTTATAGGTATTATTTTCCTGTAGTCAAGTTGTTTCATGAACTGCTAGACAGGCTCTTTGATCAGCATGAAAAAAAAAAAAAAAAAAAAAAGTTATACACTTCCAAAACATAAGAAATTGTACCTGTGTTGAATATTCCCAGCATGAATGGCCTCTGGTGGAACTCTCCATGGGCAACTCACTCTTCCTCCAGGAAGACGTTTAAAATCAAACTGGCAACAGATTTTGGGATCTGGACCGCATGTATGAGGAATATCGTAGCTATAGAAAGGCATCATATGACAAAGAATATCTGTACTGGATCCCAAATCTGGAATTAAATACATAGAACAGATAAATGTTTTGAGGTTTGTTAAAGTTAAATCAGTTTCATGGTTCCCAAGACTTTATTTAAAAACATCAGACCAAGACATTTCATATTCTGAACATGCATAGCTGTAGGTGAGACAAACTTTTCTTCTTATCTGCCTTTAGTAACACAGTCCAAAAATAGAGCTAACACCACAGACTGAGATGGCTTTATTATGCACTGCCTGATTTGAAGAGATAGCTAGCTGTTTTTTTTACTCAGATAACTGCATTATTTCTAGAACTTTAAAGGTGAAGGAAAATGTATTTTAGATTTCTGTGAAATAAAAAAATCATTACTTCATTAGTACACTCAAACTGATTTAAACAGTATCTTAACTCCTTGAATCTTAAATACATTAACATCATGATTTTATGGACATGTGTCAGAAAGTCTTCAGACTGCTTTTGCAGTCCTGACTTTTCTAGTCATCTAGTCAGCCCATTCCCTAAAGTATGAACTTTATCATACCAAGAGATAGAGCTAACAAATCACACATTTTTTTTTTTAAAGCATTTCAAAAGAAAGGCTCTCAAAACTTCACTTTAAGGACAGTTTTACCTTTACTCATCAGTTAACACACCATAAATGTTGATGATCTTTTTCTAGCACTAAGAACACAGAAAGAATTTATATGGGAATAAGGGGCAAACATGATTGATGGGCCACAGCACCTGGCTCCCACGAAAAATAAGCCAACAACACATATGAGAATGTTCTTCAAAAGCCGTAAGAACAGAAGCCCTCACAGTACCACTCCATAACTTTTGCTAACAAACGCTTAGTTTGATAGCCGATAACCCATAAATATATGCATTTTCCTTTCAACTGTGGGAACTCTTATCTCTCTGGAATCTGCTTTGCATATTTTGGCAGATGAACGTACTGTGATCATTGATCATACAAGCTTGCAGTTTGTCACAAGTTTTTACTGAGTGCTTAAATACTTTACAGTACAAACAAATTTTCCCCCCCAAAAAAAAGGCTAGAGGCTTTTGTTCCTTATAACATATATCAACAATATTTGGAAAGTTGTGAAATGGGAATCACAATGAAAATTGTTTTTAAGACAGATTCATGAAAGCAAGTTACACAACAGCCATTTCAGAATCAGAAGTTTTCAGAAGCAGTGTTTTTAAATTTGTTGGGATGGGAGAAACAAGGTGGGGGAGGAAATCAAGGGACTTCCTTTTTATCATGCTAAAAATATTTGTTTTTCCAAATTCAGTCAAAATGAAGGCAAACCAGTAATACTTTTACAATGTAAAAACAGACTTTTTTTTAAGCAGCTATTTCAATCAACACTGGAATTTTCTCTCCATGTATAGCACCCAATTATATAGTTTCTTCTCTCCTCACCCATCACAAAGAGGATGGAAAGAGATCCTAAACACTATGGTTGAAATTTTGCTCAGAGTAAAATAGCAGCAGAAAAGATTGAAACAAGAACTAGCCAGCGAAAAGAAGTCAACAAGCTGTCTGAACAAACTGTCATCTGACAAAATCTCATCCTGGAAGAATTATAATAAAACAAATGATTACAATTATGTTGTGGTTTTCAATCAAAAATAATAGTGAATTCTCATTGCTTTAAATTAAGACTATAAGATTAAACTTTAGATGAAATAGTTGTGAAAACATCCAAGCTAAAAACTCATTCAAAAGGCCATATGACTCTGGAAGCCCAAGTATTATAGCATATCATCTAAGAGTGTAAGCTCACAGCCATTTAGAAAAAGTCACATCAAGTATATTTATTTACTTGATGTACACTGAGGGACATATAATAATATCACAAGGAAAATCTCAAAAATGTCAGTTATGGTCATCATCTTGGATACTGTCATACTTTTACTCCACCAAAATTTGCTTGTGAGGAGACTACATTTTTTGAATTTCCTTTTCCCCCTTAATATCCTCTGAATAACGCAGAGGAACTGGAAAACTTTATAATCATCATTACCTTTCATCAGTAAGAACAAAATACTTTTGGTTTACCCTGTATTGATAAAGCAGTGACATATTAGCTTATTTTTAAAAGCTACAAGAACAAAATACACCAGCAAACATTTGTTCCTACAACAAGTGAAATGCTGGTACAGTGCAAAACAAAATATAATATTCTTATCAGAATGTACAGGCATTTTTAGATACTTCCCAGTTTGTAGAAATAATTGCTACATTATTAACTGATTTTTCATATTCTATAATGTATAAGTAACACCAGAAAGCAATGATCTTTATTCTAAAAAAGTTTTGAGAATTTCACTGCAAATTAAAATGAAGTATTTTACATCAATTTTTCTGACTAAAGATAATCGACATGTTTCAAGTCTAGAGAAAGCTGCTGTAACTAATGACACTGATTTGTTGCACATTCTGAGAAAATATGGTTGCGTGAAGGTTTTTCGCATAGTAAGACTGGAAAAGAAACACTTCTATCTTCATCCAATATTCAGTATTGCTGTCATTTAAAGAAAATGTTACTTTCTACTTCTACTTTATTTCCTTGCATCTCCTCACTAAATATAACCACCAGGTGATGAAACAGGAGGAAGAAAGCAAAGATGTGAGAAAACGAAAAAAGAAAATTCCACAGTTTACTTTGTTAAGATATATGTTTGAAACACGGGTGTATCTATTTCAAGTTTTAAAATGGAAAATAGCCCACAACTTCTGTTTTTCCATTTCCCATGTATTTTTTAGGGAGATCTATGGAAAAGAAATGAGAAAACAGTATAAACAGTGAAGTAAAGAAAGTGAAGTAAAGATCAGAGGAACAATGACAACACTACAGCTTTTATATTTAACCCCTTCCCCAGCATACATACTTACTGTTATTAAAAAAGGAGATTTTTTTAAATAAAATGAAAGACTTTCTTTTAAAAACAATAAAACTACAAGTTTAAAATTTTGAAGACCTACTGACTTGTGCAAATAACATGTTCCTGTAAAGATTTTCGTTTTCTTTTTTTTTCAAATCAATAATAAAGCAACAAATGAAATAAATTGAGACAAAGGAAAAGAAAAAAAACATACCCCAGTTCTGTCGCCAAAAAAATTCTAGTGTTTTCTGAGTTGCAAAATGTTTTTTAACTGAATAGTGAATTCTCTGTATAAGCATATTGGAAAATCCTGTGCGTTTCAAAAGGTAGGCCATTGTCGGGGAATGCCCAAAGGGATCAACAGCCCAGCCAGACTTTGGTTTTACTCCTGTTGACAAAAGGAAGAGGGGGAAGAAAAAAAGTTTTACTTTTCAACTCTAAACAAACAATATCAATATAATTTAAATCAAATCTCTAAGGATGAATTTCCCAGAAGCAAAAAGAAAAATACAGGCAATTAAGTCTCCATAAGAATGTAATTTGGAATTAAGATTCCAGAATTTAATAGATAAGTAGTTCTGTAAAATCAAGCATCTTACAGACAGAACAGTCTGACTAATTATATAAAAAACCCTCTACATTGTTACACTGCCTCAACCTTTGTCTGAAATATTGAACTTCATATGGAATCATAACAAAATACATCTTCACTTTCATTTTAAAATTTTTCCAGATGTTACAACTAGAAATGAAAAATGAAAGAAAGTGAAGAAATGCAGCACAGATAGGTATGTGATTTACTTGGCTAGCAGTCACTAGAATCCAGTTGATTATTATTGTCTTTCCGCTGAATTTTATCTCAGCAAATCAGAAAGCTGTATCTAACTTTTGTTAAATCAATTCACTAAATATATCTATTTCTACTGTCTCCTACCCCACACTGCAAAATAAAGGTATGCATTGCCTTATCCTTTTACCCTTTCTGACGTTTTTTAAATCATAATTATGTTGAACAGTATTTATAGAAACTGCATTTCAAGAAAAATATAACAAAACAATAATTTCAATTAAATGAAGTAATGATCTTGCTAAACTCTTTATACATATATTTCACACACAAAAATAGCAATTAAAATAAAGTATTATCTCTACTTATGGAACTAAACCAGAAAAATCTCACACACCCACCAAAATAATTCAGTCAATTCAGGTATTTAGTAATGCCACCAATCCTGGAGTTGTTCAACTTTCTGCAAACCTCCAAAATCAAATATGAACTTTTTTTTTTTTTTAATTTAATGAAAATGATTCTAACACATAACAAGACAGGTTAGGTCTTATCATTATTACTAAATTTTCATATTTATTTTTTTAAAGGCTCATCTAAAAAAAAACTTAATTAATATCCAGAATAAATTCAAAAAACACAGAAGCATATTGATTTTTAAATCAAATCATTTTAAGGCTTTACTCGTGACTTCCAAATACCAGAAATGTATTTCCAAATACCAGAACTGTTAGCACAGGGGAAAAAAAAGTTTAAATCCACTTTATTCAAAAAGCTTTATTTGTAAATAGAAATTGCAAATACTAGGCTCAATCCTGAAGTTTGCAGTAAGTTGTCTGATTTAATGTTTCAGGATAGCGTAGTAATTAAAGCCTTTTAATCACCTAAGAAATATAAAGATTGAATTGCTAATTGACTTCCTGCATCAACACAGCAAAATATCTTCTTTTAAACCAACATACCCAAGTTCCTTTCTAGCCACTGATGTCCTTCTATTAGCTGGTCAATTAAAGCAAAGTAGTGGGAAGAGGCTTCATCAGGCATAACCCATCCTCCTGTTACTATTTCAAATTGCCCATCTTTTATTAGCCTGAATGGAAGAACAGGTAAATTACGTTTAGAAAGTCAATGTGAAAATATACTGTTAAAATCAGTTTCTGAATACATATGAGATATATTGTGGAAACAATGTCAAAATCTAAATCAAATGTCCTAGTTCCAATACACGACTTTTTTTTTTTTTTTTTTTTTTTTTTTTTTTTTAAACAGAGCAGAAAAAGAATGAGTACAAGAACAGCAAAATTCTTAATTATGCAACTAAAACTATAAAATTATCTACTATTCTGCCTGTGACATAGAATATTTGTTGTTGCTATTCCCTACAAAGACTGTGAAAAAAAAACACTGCATATGGCACAATACTAAAGATAAATTGAGTGAGAGGCCCAAATATTTAACAGTGCGGCACTACCAATACTTGCTACTCACGATAAAGCATTCTTTTTACTTTTTTTGAAAGCAAACAAAGCTTCAACTTTTACTATATCTATCAAGACCATTCTATTGAAATAGACTACTGAATAATCTAGTATCCTTTTCAAAAATGTTCATGGACCTAATAATCACACTTTCAGGATAAGAAATTTCTTATAATTAACAATGTATTTTGGCACTGTGTACCCTATTGCTTATCTAATTAATGAGTTCAAGAAAGAAAGACAATAGGCATATCATCACATACTCGAAACATAAATAACACCCATAGAACTAATGAAAAATATAGCAAAATAATCTCCTGTGCATGTTTCTGCAACTCTTTTATAATTAAAAAGTAGTTTAATGAATACATGATTTACCTGAAGCAAGAGGCACACAGTTCCCTAGTGAATTTTGTTTACCGGCTGTTGATATTCCAAGAGATTTTATAATCTTGAAAACTCAGTGCCCTAAAATTTATAATTTGTACACAACTTTTTAATCAGACAGTTTTCTACACTAATCCCAAGACTTCCAGAACCACCAAAGCTTTGCAGCTTTGAGGCTCTCATAACTTTAACGTATGTTGCAGCTTTAGTTACACCCAGTGCATCTTGAAGGGATATTAGTTCCTTACTTAGAAGTTATCCAAGCAGCATGCCTCCTTCTCTCCATGCCTATTTAAATCTCTTGAATTATGATTTAAAAAAACAGTTTTGTAGAATATGCACTTGTTTAACATTTATATAGCTGCATGTTTATTAAAAACATAATTTAAGATGCAAACCCCTGATTTCATGAAAACTGATTTCACGACTATCATAACTGCATGAAACATTCAGTTTAGAATTAAACAACACAGTTTAGAATTAAAACTCACAATTTGAAAAGCATCATAATGGTTAGGATTGGAGAGTTTCAACTTTTTTTTTCTCCAGTAACTTGGCTCCATTTCTCTAAATAGAGTTTTGTGTTTTAATTTGGGGCAGGAGGAAGAAGCCAGAACCTTCAGAATTTTAATAGTGATTATTCTTGTGATACAACATTTCAACAAATGAAGTCAAGTTCACAGTACAGTAAAATACATATAAAGATTCAGAACATTCTGCAAGTAGTACAACACAAATGGTAGAGATGTTCAAACCTTTTAACAGTATCCTTTTTTTGGCTATCTATTCCATCCCACCATTTTGAAAAATAAGAAATCTCAGACCACATAAATTTTCTTCGATTTTCTTCTTGCAGTTTTATAACCATGTTATTTAAGATATGTTGTGTCTGATCTCTGAAGTAGTCATCAAAAGTCTTCAGCCAACCTAAGCAAGGAAATGATAACACATGAAACTTACAAGACCCACACTTTACAGACCCACATCCCTCCTTAACCCTGAAAAAAATTAAGTTACACATCTATTTAAAAAGTTGAATTTTATGTCTTGTGGATGGTTCACAATACTGAAGGAAGTTTTGTTTTGTTTTAGAAAATTTAAATGTTTTATTTCCTAAAAATATAAGCGTACAGGAAAACTAAGCATGCCACTGTGTTTAGCTAAGTTAAAACCGTAGGGGTAACACTACAGTGTAGAAGATTGCAGAGGTAGAAAATTATTTATGTAAAAAGTAAACAGTCAAAGAGGAAGACTGCAAATATGTAATAAAAGACTGTAATACTGTCTAATAAAAGACAGTTAATGTAATATCTGTAAATTGACAATTTCCATTTGGTTTCCTCATCTCTCACAACATATATCAACACAACATCTTTTTAACTCATGCCCTATTCCCTGCCCACACACTCTTGATCCTTCCTTTTAATTTCTTCTCTCTCCTTTCAAGTCAATAGTCCTTTCCAGTCTATGTAGTTACTGAACTAGCATCACTAAGTACTTTTCACTCACATCTTGAGAAGAAAGCACAGGGTTTGTAAATGGTATATCCACAGACCCAGAGGCTAAATATATAAAAACGGAGACAAAATGAGCACCATGTAACCAACGCCACTACTGAGGGTTTGACAGCAGTGGTTGAGAAAAGAAAGCTATGTTATGATTTCGATCCCTCATTAGAAAAGTATCAATTCAGTGTTACACAGAGTGAAAGAAAAGGGGAGGCTGTGAGCATAACCACATACTCAGGCTTCGCCATGCACAGCATTCCATGAAAATTCTCTAATTTCTTCATATAACCCTGGATAAGGAACTACATACATCCTCCTTCTCTGAACCTGAATGGGTTATGTTCCTTCTACAGATATAATTGGAAAAAGAAAGTAGATCTAGTTAAAACAGAGCAGCATATGCTTATTCATTCCATCAATGCACGTGTACATGTGTTATTGAGTGTTGAGTGTTACTGAGTGGGACTACTGCCGAAAATGGACTCAACTGAGTTTAAGTATCAGATGAAGCACAATAGACTGTAAGGACTGATAAGGACAAGTGATAATACAAATCATTCCTGTAGCATTCACATTTTAAGACTTCATGAAAGCTTCCATGTAACACGAGGACCATTTTACAGATGTATCTGTTCTAAGTGATTCGTCTAAGTTAACAGCAGTTCTTATTTCTGTTCTATACAGGCATCACCATTCTCACCCAAGGCTAGTCCACTCTTAAGATAAAAGATTACCAGTCTGTTTTGGAATAAGTTAGTATTACTTCAAGGTAAGTAGATAAATAAAAAACATATTAGTATAACACAAGTCATCTTTAGTCTAACAAAAGAAATAAACATTATTGAGTATATCCTTTTTTAGTCAATATTCAGACTCATTTCTATGAGAAAGATTGATTTACCTTAAGTGAAATTGCAAAGCCAATGTAATTTGACAGCATGCCCATTATTTTCCAGTTCACATATCAAAATGTTAATCATATTTTGAATACAGAATCTTGTAGTTAGCAATAGTCACTAGAGAGTATGAGCCAAGTTTGATTTTTGGTGGTACTCATGTTTAAATTTGGCCTTTTCAAAGAAGAACTACTCAGAAATGAATAAGAGCCATGAGTGTCCAGAAAGGAAACAAAAAAATTTAACACTCTGAGAAAAAGGTGCTAGCTCATTATCCTTTTCTTAAGCTGAACAGGTTTTGTACAGACAAAGGAAGGTCTAATTTAATATCTCACAGTTTTATTTTCCTCAAGAACATTAGCAAAAAGGACATATGGTCTAGACATAAGGCATACTTTCTTTACAAACATGGAAACAGCGTAATAAAAAATTTGTTAGCAAATCACTGTTTCATAGTTGGTTCAGGAAGGCTGAAGAAGGGAAGGGCAATGAGTTTGCTGGATTTATTATCCTTTAATGTTGTTTTTATCAAAACTTGTTGTGATCTCTGTCTATTTCAATGGATGTACTGTTAGAGAAGCTTTCACTGAAAGAACTGGGATCCTAGGATGAATTAATCTTTTTCAGTCCTTTAACTCCTTTAACTTTCAAGAAATGAAAGAAATATTTCACTGATATTTTTGTAAGAAGATGCACAAGTAACCAACTGCAAATTTAAAGCCTTGTCTGATAATTCATTCTGCAAGAGACAATGTTATCACACTTGTACACAACTAGTACAGAATGAACTGAAACTGTGTCCTATTTTTTCTTATACAGAAAAGTGTCATAATAAAACCATTTTAGCATGTTTTTATTATCCAAATATGTTGTAGCAATAAAAGTTAATTTATGCTGAATTAGTTTCTTAAACATTGTTTACATTGGGTTATTAATCAAGACTTCAATAAAGAATCACAGGGGAAAATAACAAAACAGTTTGTATAAAAATACCTTACGATGAAAAAGCAGTTGCACAGTAATTTTTAAAAAAGCTTTCAGTTTACTGTGCTACAGAGGAAGGTTGTAACATGACTAATACATCAAATCCTCAGAAATATTTATTCACAGAATTAGTCGCAAGCTATCTGAAAAAATCATCTGAAATGTAATTACCAAGCTTCTAGCATCCTGCACTGTTTAGTTCTACATCAACAGATTTTGGCCCATTACTCTTGGTGACTGTCCGACTCTGCATGCAGCCACAATTAAAAAAAAAAAAAAAAAAGGCTAAACAGAGAGAAGAGTGAATGAGCAGCAATGAATAAACTTATTTTTAGTTTCTACTCATATCTTCAAAACCAAAGATTACTACCTTACACTTACTATTTCACATGTTGGTTTCTAAGATCGCTTTGGATTTTTGTAGAGCTGAAGTTCATTTCTTATTCTTATCCATAAACTACAAACCTAAGGTTTACCAGACCTGAAAAGTCTGAATTCAAACATGTTACACTTGCAAGGAGTGCAATAGTTTAAAGCAGCTGTTACCAAAACTAGAAACACAATACTAGAGATACACTTGTCAGTTTAAGTCTGTTAGAACACTTGCCAGTATAAAAATATAAATAAGGAAAAAAAAAAGACAGCTCATTAGTGACATTACGCAAGGTGTGGAAAAACTGTGGAAACTTGATTTTTTTGTTCTCCCCAGAGTTTTGTATCATTAGGAGGTGTTCTGGGTGCTTTCTTCTCCCTCCCCTCCCCCTTTTTTCCTTTTTTAATGTTAAAATAAGTTTTCTGAAGACAGTAGACTCCAGGGATCATGACGGAATGTCAGTGCAATCCACAGCTGTACAAGAAATCCCCAAAGCATTTCATTAACAGATTCACCATACAGTTTCTAGTCCAATAGGCCTGCATATAGTTTCTAGTCCAATCTTCTTCTTGAAGCTGAACCATCTCTTAATACAAGAGAAAGGCATTTTCATGTCAAGGCATGACATGAAATCTTAACTGTTAATACAGTTAAGATTCAGAGACTGAGACACAGCTAAAATTTCAGATCAAGAAAATAAGTGCATTATAACTTGATTGCAACAATCACAAGACAACTCTGAAACCATGGAACTGCTATTTCCAAGGAGGTATTTGTAACTCAGTGCTTAAAAACCCATGTAGACATAGATTTAATTTTCATTTCAGTGGCTAATTTTAAACTAAAAGACAAAAGTATCATGCTGCCACAAACAAATAAATACACTTTTGAATTGCCTACTACCATAGTCAACACTCTGATGTTTAAAAAGAAATGTTCCTTGAGAAGATTGCTAGTTCCTAATGAAACCTGACTCAATGAAGAGGTACACCGAGTATATGTCTAGAATACTAGTACTTCTATTAACGTAATCCTTCTGTGAATAGTTTCATTCCTTAATTTACTTTAGCTCAAAATCAATTTCTGTAGGTCCAAAATACAAAGATCAATACTGCTTCTGCAATGAAAGGAACTTAATTTACTCATGATTTTGTTTTTATGGAAGAATTAGGTAAAACAATGTAATTTCAGTGAGTATTACAAAAACTTCCCAGAAAAATAGAGGAACTCTGCAACGAAGAGTTGACATTTTAAATCTTTTTTTAAGTGTACAAATCAATTAATAAAACCTTACTTTTTTTTTTCCATAAAACTATGTCTGAATAACACAAGATGAAAGCACTCTTAGCCTAACTAATTCCTGGAAGAAGATAAGATATTTAGTATACTGCCTTAATAGTCAAGAAAGTCAGAAAGGATCATAAGCTGACAGAATATATCTTAGTTCTTAATAATTACATTCATGTTCAACCAACATGTACAACCTTAACAGTAAAAAAAGTATATGTGTTTTGGAGAACTTCATTGTGTTATGTTGTCTAAGTGACCACACACAGGTATACAGTAATTATATTAATCCACAATAACGCAAATACTAGAAATAAATAAAAACAAAAACCCAAGGTTTAATTTATATTTTAGTAAAAATGTGGGAAGAATTTTGAATCAGCTCCTGTATAGATTCAGCAAGAATTCTTGTAAGATGCAGGCTCTATAAAAAAAAATTAAAAATCTCATGATATCATAATCCTCTGATGTCAAAAAAACAATGACAAGTAACCGGTTACTATTTTAGAAATGTTTTTGACATAAAATCTCAAAACTAATTTCACACACACACACACAAACAAAAAAAGTAATCAGTAGAGACAAATTATCCAGTGGTTAATAGTTTATTGGCCAGTAATGTGAAAAGAATCCTCTAAAACAAGCCATCTCTCAGAGATAATGTTATTCCAGAATTAAAACTTAAAGTAGTCTCCCAAGGCATTTTTCAATTCCCGATAGGATAAACCTGCATAAGAGAGAAAGCTGCCTACAAGACCACTGTGTTGCAGCATCCATTTTGATAAAAAGTATATTTATTTTTCCAAAGGCATACCTTAACCAATAAAAGATCTCTGCTCATATAAGGTATCCACCACAATGTTACTTCATAAGCATAGCTAAGCACACAAGCGTATGCTTGACCAAAATCAAAATCTGTAATAACACAGTTACTTTGCTTCAAGAAACATCTTTAGACTTCTTATATGACAGGCTTACACAATGCAAGGTCAACTTGTGTTTGCATAAGTGAAGCCTGATGTTCTCATACCTAAGGTGGGAAGAAAATTAGTACTGATCAGGAATTTAGAAGTGTGCTTTCTAGAACAGTTGTCCTAGTTTTCAGACGAACTGCTTGAATCTTCATGAAAAGAGAAAGTTGGGGAGAGGGAGAAGAAGGCAAGGAGGGAAAAATATCTTTCCCTAACAGTTGCCTACTACAACCCTGCAACCTGCAGAAATAGAAACAAGCCAGAAATGCAACTCAGCTTCCTAGAATTCATGGGAAAATTAAAGCGGAGGTAACAGGGGTAGTCAAAGCTGTCTACCTTCCCATTCTATTTTTAAAGCTCATCTTTCCATATAGTGGACAAAATTAACTGCTCACCTCTCAATGTATACATGACTATATATTTATATATATATATATATGTATATATATATATAGTCTTGTTTCTAGGGAAAAACATTTTACTGCTGGAGGAAAAGGCAGAAAACAAATTCTATACACAAAGATATAGTGTTATTGCAGTGTTATTGTTGTAATCTTCCTACTATGCAACATGACTATACTAATCAACAATTTTTAATTTCATGGTCTATAATCTGAACCATTTTAAAGGTAAAGCTCTCAGTCTTAATTCAACTAATATTTTTATTTCTGTGCAAGCTTCATACTATCCTACTCTTATATGTAATTAGAATTTAACAGTAAGTCAGGACAACAGTCTAAATCATTAGCGGTCCACTGAACCAAACATGTGAAGGAACATAAGAAGTGATTTGAAAATCCTACCCAGAACTCACCAAAAGAAAATAAAACTGAAATTCCACTGTCTATAAACAGCATTGAACTTTGATGCTTGATTTTTCATTTATTTCTATACCACAATTAACTTCTTAAGACTATAAAGATTTCCACTTGAAAAATTGAAATGGCTTTAAATAATAAAAGGGGACAATATAAGTGTTAGCATGGTAATGTTACCCATGTCATAGTTACTTCATGAAGTTTTTAAAAGCAGTATTTAGACCTGTCATGCACAGAGGTACATTTTCACATCCACTTTTACTTGAACAGAAATTTCTAGAGGGAAAAAAATCTATTTCAGTCTCTTTTAATTCCACTTAAGAGGTGCTTGTACTACATCTGTAATGATCTCATCCAGGAATTGAATTTGATCTAATACACACTTACACTAAAGCATCCACAAACCAAAATTCTGAAATAAATAATTAAATGAAATGACATTACCAAGATCAGCATTACCAGCTATGATAATAAATGCCTGGGGGGGATGACCAGTCATCTTTGAAGTCTTTTGATCCCCATAGTCATAGATGAGTATCATCTTTCAAATCCAGTTGTGTCGGCTGACAGTATTACAGTCCCCAAGCAGAGTTTACTCCTTGGGAGTTCAGCTCCCTAATCCACCTCAGGCAAAGTCACATGAAGCAGCTGCAGAAGCACATGAGAGGTGACACACGGACTTTGCCAGCACAGCCCATTATAAGATCATTCCTTAATCTGCTTTAGGAAGGAATGTCACTATCTACAGCGCCAATAACCTTACTCAGCACAGTTATTTGTAAAGTGAACATCCATCCATGGTTTCAGATGAATTTGCACTGACCCAAACTCATCTAGTGAGGTGATCTAATCCTCAATAATGGGCAGAAATAGAAAAGAACAATTATGCCTGCCACTGATCAAAAAGGTAAGATTTGTCTTGCTACCTATTTTCCCAATACACAGCCACTGAAGGAAGGAACTCTGAAGACCCTCATTTCATAGTTCCTGAGTGAATTTATGTGAAGCCAGTTAACTCAGACTTAGCAAAATTCAGAAATAGCAAGTGCTTCAAGGTGTAAGTTACCTCCAGACACAGAGCTTAGAGCCTAAAATCATCTTCCCTCTTTTCTCACAGATTCTGTTTCAAGGCAATTTTCCCACCATAAAGCTCTAGATATTCTCACTCGTATTCTCACCCATTAACTGGAAAGTTAGAGATAAAGTAGTCTCACATGAAGAAAAACAAAAACAAACAAACAAAAATTTATACTGAATAGTATACAGAATTATACTATATGTTCACTATGTCTTAAGCTCTTTGCTGGAAGACATCACCTCATGCCTTTTAACTCTCAGTTTCCCTTTATCACAGAAACAAACAACCAAAAAAAAATACATTCCATAGTTACACTAAAAAAATCAAACTTTTGTTTATTACATAAAAATATTTCCTTTTTTTTTTTTTTTCCAACTCTTATTAGCATTGACTTTCATACTGAATGTAATCCAAATAAGTGTCCTTATGAAGTCTGGAGATTTCTTGTAATATTGTTTATAAAGGCAGGTGATAACCAGTCTCACATGATCACCTTCAGTGATGGAAGGAACTAGTTTTACAAGGGAAGGATCTACGGTAGAAAAAAAAAAATATAAGCGACTTTGCTTTGATACTAAATTAAGGGGTGGACAGACACATTGCAAACATACTTCCTGGGTAAGTAGAGGAAATACCATAACTGATAACACAAAAACTAAAAAAGGAAAAGGGGTTGGTGTGGCTACATTGGATCAAGTGAAGATGACCGATATCTTTGGCTTGTGTGTAGTTGAATAGTTCTTACTTGTCAAAAACATTTTTTACAAAGACCTGTAACCCAAAACCGACATCTTGGGCTGGGATATAACCAGAAAGAGGAGACACCGTTTTTAGACCCGCAGAAAACCTCATGTCATCCTTTGATCTTCCAAAATGAGGCACATCTCAAATGTCGTGGCAAATACATAGACAAACTCAAACCATTCTGCAGCTAGTAGGCTCAGGAATTGCATCTTAATTTGACAGCTAATAAAAGATATGCCCTTCTTCTCAAGACTTCCAATATTTTAGGGATCCTTTTCTCAAATGATTATGTATTACAAAACTACTTAGTCTGTTAATCCCCAAAACAAATCTAAAATATTTGGAGGCTCTGAGAGAACCTTATCTTGCACAATTCTTTCTTAAGAGAGAGGACTAAAGTAGCTTTGGTAAGCCCTGATGGGCCAACAGCAACCTCAAGACAAACTTGTTAGGCACCAAGAGAGAATATGCAATTTGTAGTAACAGAAGACAGCATCTTCTGAAGTAATCTTCACTTGGAAAGTGGCTCAATAACTGTAATGTTCAAGAATGTGAGTGCTCACTGGGCAACTTCAGGCAAATAGAACTGGTGCTGTTCAATCACTCAAACACCAGATAATAGTTAATGCTCATCAAATGACAAAGATGTTAGTTTGTGGAAACATGGGTGTTTGCGTGATTACAGGAGACAGGACAGGAACCTACAGATGTGAAGAAGGAAGGTTGGAGGTCTTAAAGCTAAAGGTTAGATCCATAGACTCTTCACAGAATGGCAATAAGAAGCTGGTCAAATATATGTGGAGCATAAATGAGAGAAGCTACACAGGAAGAATTAATCCAATTCAGACTACAATTACAAAAGGAACGTTCAAAAAAGCATAGGGCAGGATTATAAAAAAAATAGAACTGAAGACCAGGAGACAGGTAAAGAAAGGTTTCTAACCATGACTTGTTAACAGTTAAGAGATGCAGGAGTTGTCAGAACAGTCTATGTGTCTCCTTTAGAGAAAGGGGCAGAGGGCTACCTCCCCTGGCAATGCCTAGGCCTGAACTTGTAATTGTGAAGCCACAGTGATGATTATAATTTATATATCAGGAAGAGGAAAGAAACTAATGTTTTGATATACCACAACAAATCCATTCAAGAAACAGCAAGCTTACTGAATTAGAGGGGATCTACTAATTATATTTGAAGAAGTTTACAAAACCAATGGTCTGAAAGTCATTATCAAGGCCAGAAGTCATCTCTACTGATCTCCTGAAAATGCTTAAAAACACAGATTGACAGCTTTCACAAATCTATTACTTAAATTGCTAGTGCTACATAATAGCAAAGTTTTAAATACTTAAATTGTGGCTTTTCCATGCTTTCAATGCAGCTTCACCAACTTTTCATGGCCAGTCTACACAGAACTTGGCAGCACTACATGATAGCAGTATAATTCATTGGTTTATGGTGTATTTTATATTAATATATTGTACAATCATTTTTAAATTAACTGACACTTTCCATTTAATGTATTACACAGTAAAAATCCCCTTGGGAGGATGAAGTGGAATTATGCAGCATATCCAGTCTTTCATTTAAATTTAGACCTTACACTATCCCATCGTATTTTTTTTCTTTTAGAACATGGGAATTAGGAGAGAAGCAAAACAGTGTTAAGAATCAAAAAAAACCCCTCAGATTTGCTGCTTCCACTTCTTTCAAAAAGCACATGCTAAATCAGGCCGAGGGTTAAACATGTAAATCCAAAAAGTCAAACTAAAAACAGACTAATGCAGCAATTAATAAACTACATGGGCTAACAGCAGGATATGTGCATAAATGCTGTGTTATTTTCTAATACCAGCACTTAAGTATTATTCAAATCAATAAATACAAACATACACAGTTTTAATTGCAGTTGTCCCTTAAAGTCCACGTAATTTAAATTATGTATATACTTAACTACTTTGCTAGGCTAAAAAACACACTAAGCAGATTTCAGAAAAACTTAAGTCTCCAGATACCCGAATCGATATAGTTAAAAATATTACCTGGATCATTATGTGAATGAGGCACAACAAAAACTTGAAGTGGTTCACTGTCCCATTCATTTTCATTGTATGTGATATCAAATCCTTGTTTCCAAACACCACCATCTGGATTATCGAAAGGAAGAATGTCATAGACATCCAACATCTAAAAAGGGTAAAGGGAATATAAAACATAAATTCATACACACACAGACAAAAAGGTATGCCATTAAAACCAAAGATATTTTTGTCAAAAAACAGTAATATAACTGCTTGTTCATGACCCTGGGAGAGATCAATCATCAAATGAGTAGAAGTTGACAAATAAAACCAAGTTCCAAGTCAGACCAGGACAATCAAATCACTAGCAGGTAGATAAAACAATTTGACAGGTTTCATTCTGAGGATACTCTACCCCAGAACTGATTAGATAAAGAATCAGCAACATATCTGAAAGAAGAAACCAAACCAATGACAGCTCATAAAAGCACTGAGGGATTGGAGCTTATTCAGGGAAAGCATTATGGAAATAGGGGAATATACTAAATACAGGAATGCAGAAAAGAGTTAGAATAAATTAAAGTCAGTAATAAAGGAGTATCGTGAGGCTGAAAGGAATTGAAATAAACAATCAAAGAAAAAAAGTCAGACTTATAATCAACAGCTATGATGAAGGTCTTTCCATAGCTTCTGCAGTCCTTTATTCAGGGAAAAATATATTCAATTTGCATATGCAAATAATAAGCTTACAGGTTTCCTATTTTTGAATCATGTGAACACATTTAAAAAGAACTATTTTACTTTAAATGCATTTTCTTCAAATTAAAACTACCACATAAAGACAAATCAGAAAGATCACTTAAAACCCAAACAGAATAAGTGGCTGGAAATTCACAGAGAATGAGTCTACAGAAACCAACTATTTCTAAAACAATGTTGAAGTTCTGGGAATAACTTTCCACAAAAAGGAGCAAAATTAAAAAAAAATCCACAAAAGTAACTAGCCTTGTTCATCAGCTTCCTAGAAATTTTACAGTATGGTCCTCTGAGATGATAGAATACTTGGACCTAAATGTTCATTCCAGACCTATGCACATAACTGATCATTAAAAGCCTAAAGACATGTTCAAAAGATAAAGTGTTCTGGTAAATTACCAGACCCAATTTCACTCCAATTGAAACACACCAAAAGTCAATTCTTCTCTCCCTCAAATTTGATTATTTTTATAATCTGGAAGAAGGGATGGAAGAGAGTCAACTGAACCACAATACAACACTCTAGAATCAACTTTTAATTCAGAATGAATGCTTGAAGATGTTTCTGGAAAACACGAGACAGGAGACTTTCTGCCCAACACGGCATATGTTCATAACAGGCCGTCATGCATACATAAAGCATTACCAAAAGTACAAAAAATACATAGAAGTGTCCTCCAGACAGAACAAAATTGTCTGAGTAAGGGACAAGTGGAAGCACACAAAATTCAATAGTACAGAAAACAGAAAGGGAGTAGAACATATGAGTATATAAAGGAAGGAGGAAAAGCAATTTTCTTCTTTGGGGCTAACAAATAACCTTAAAGACTGAAGTTACTCATGAATTCTCTAAGCATCACAAAATTTCACATAATAATTAATCAAGGACTACATTTCATAGCAGAAATGCAAGGTCTAGAAATGAGAGAACCAATAAAAGCTATGAAAAATATGTAATAGTATCAGACATTTGCAATGTCAAGTTAAAGACAATATTGCTAAAAAGACTGAATAATAAGACTGAATTTACCAGGAGACTAGACAAATTTTAAAAGTCTCACAAAGTTGAACATTATATTATTATTCTTCATTGCCACCTAAAAGGACAAAAAAAAAGAACTGTGTACAGTCATTTTAAGTCCTCCATTGGATGCTGATATTTTTTAAAACACAGAGTTTGAGACTGCCTATGTAAAAATATCATTTAAACATGTCATCAGTAATGGTGCTTACCATAGTCATCAGATAAAAAAATCCATTTGCTGTGTAAAGTTTTGAAAAACTTTGATACGCAAAGTAAGAATATTTATTGAGTGAATAGCAGAAAAGATTCTTAGTTACTGAAGTTGGAGACTATTTTATTGACTTCCACAACCTGGCAACTGCCATTTAAAGTACGATAAGAAAGACAAGAGAGAGAGCTCTCAGATGAAGAAGTCAACAGCAGAGTATTCAAAGACTACTTTAGAAACAAAGCTTAAAAAATGAAGGGGACAAAGTTTGCAAAAAAGGACATCAGAACATTCCTCCTTTCACTAGTAAAACAAGAACAATCAAGTATCCATATATTTACAATGTCTCATCCATAAACCAGGAGGTCAGTAATGAGGACAGTATGGCCCAAGCACAATAAATCCAGACGCTGTTAAGATAAAAAAATTTTCAGGTTCTAAAAGCTTTGAATATTGTTTTTGTGACATAAGCACAAACATATAGACATGTATAGACATGTATAGCCATGTATATACAACAATGTGATACAAACAAACATTTCAAAAAAAAATCATTTATATTGCATGGTATGTTTTCACATCATCATATTGTTACACAAAAACACAGCAGTAACGGTTAAAAGGCCAAAAAATTGGTCTTTTAACACACTCACTATGCTACTAAGTAGTTTCTTTCACATGCTGTTATTGAAAGCACTGATTAGTTAACCAAAAAAAAAAAAACAGCAGTATCTTTTAATAGACTACTACAACTGGTCCTATAGCTCAAATTCTAAAAGTAAAGCGTTTTTTCATGATTGAGTTAGGAAAATAAATTATTAGGCAAGCTTTTGGAACATGTTTTCACATGTTTGAAAAAGCGAGCCATTGAATATGACCTTCTTGGGAGAAAATCTGAATGTCTGGACGGCACTTAAACTTGAGAGAAATGTACTTTATATATTTTAAAAATTCTTTGTTTTTTCTTTTTCAACACAAAGATGACTGTATCTGCAAATAATTGCACATGAGGGAAGAGAAAGAAGAATTTATGGAGAAGGCAATCTAAGGTGGTCGTACAGTAGAGGCAACGGTGTAAGAAACAAGCGCACAATGTTATGTACCTCTCAACCAATACGCACACACATTGTTCCTTAATGTCCTCCTAAAAATATCTTAAACTCTCCTTCTCTACCACTCAAATACCATCTTGGATCTTCTATGCTGTTTTTCAGATAAAAAGTAGACCTATTCCCAGTTAACTCTACATCTCAGAATCTGTAAACTGATCTACTCACTTGGAAGGTACGTCACTTCTGTATTAAACGAGCTCTGCAAACATATGCAAATCTTGTCTTATTGTACAATGAGAAAAATAAGTCATAATAAATCAAATAATGGCTTATAATAAAGCAAATAATGAAAAAAAAGTTAAATTCTGAAACTGGAATGAGCTGTGCAAAAAGCACATGATTTCACTGCAAATTCCTGCAGCATATTTAAAGACAAGGACAAGGCATTCATTGACATCAAAGGAATTTAAAAAACAAAACAATTTAAAAAGCAATTTTACAAGATGTTTCCTCACATAAAGAAAAAAAGTCTGAAACATTACTCTATATAAAGGTTGGCTTCACTGAAGAATAATGATGAGATTAAACAAAATGGTGTGAAACAACTGTAGTAATTCACTACTTCCAAAAAGGAGGAAGGTACTGTTCACTCACAACTCCTACTCGGTGCCAGCTCAGGTAATCTCTGAAAGAAGCTCTGAGTTAATTCCCATCACTAGAGCACAAAAAAAAAAAAGAAAAGTAATCCATGAAAAAAAAAATCTATTGTGTAAGTAAACTGAATTAGCTCTTGGAACAGTCTGAGAAGTGCTAGACTTGAAGCTGAATCAAGTGCACATTGAGTGGAAGGAGGAAACAAACTAGGTACGTTATGTGTAGAAGTGACATGCAGCTTCTGTCACTTCAAACACATTTCATAATAGACACTCAACAACTGAGGGTACCAGACATAATAGGAGCTGCTTTTAATGTACCACTCCACTCTTAATATGGTTTAAAATAGATAAAGAAAGAAGGATGATCTGCTAATGATAATAGGGCTTAGATGCGGTCAGCAATGAAGAAAAGTAGCTTTGCTGTAACTTTAAGTATTTGAAAAAATCATTTTTTAAAAAAGCAAATATTTTTAACACGCTAGGGCCTCTGATTTCTTGGGCGGCCCATGTTGAGCTAACCATGTTAGCAAAAGTACATTCCCTAGATGTTTCACTTAAACATAACTTCATTAAAAGTTTTATGTAGAAGATCACTTGGGAATTTTCTAACATCCTCTACAAAAAGTATTTCAGTGGAAAAACACATTAAAATATAGTTATACACCTGACAACTATCTTCCTTCAACTGCTACTTCCATAAATACAGACTACAGTCAGTTAAGTCAAACTCAGAAGAGTTGAAGCTTTCTCATAATAGCTATATTCCTTCAGGAAACCTGAAGAAAAAAAACACAAACATCTGAAAGCCTAAAGATATTAAGATTTTTAGCTTAAGATACAGAGAAAAGGAAGTAGTCTTACATTACAATACAGGCCATTATAATCCTAATGCTGATCCTAGCAGTAACCCAGTTGGGCTTGCAATGTACATAACTATCTACAATCCATACCAGATCATCTTGTCAAGTCACAGATGTGCTAGAACTGATGCTTAGGACAATATTCGAAATTAGAATAATTAGAACTTAGGACAATATTCCAAACGTAGCAAATAGAGATACAATGCTTTCAGTATTGCCATTTCAAGGCCAGGGAGAGGGAGGCAAAGAAAAGCTCTATGAAAATCAGACTAATTCCATACTTTCCAGCCTTTTAAATTTGATTTTGAAGAACCATAATTACTGGTTCTTCAGAAACAGCAGTTTTATGAGAAAATGAAGTGCCTACTCTCCATCAATCTGTCAGTTACCAACTAGTTACGGATAAACTGTCCTGGTGAAAGAGGACACAGAAAAGGCAAAAAGCACCGAATAACTCCTCCACCTCAGTTTTTACTGGTCAGACTGGCCATAAGGAAGTAAGCCCCTGAGAACAGAGAGAAGTCTGGAGCAAAGGATACTAATCCATTCTGAAAGAGGATCGAGTTAGGGAGAATCAGGTTAGGGAACACTTAAACAAGCTGAACAAAACAAGTCCACAGGCCCTGATAAGACAAACCTATGAAAGCTGAAGGAACTGGCCAACACCACTGCAACTGTCATCTCTATCTTTAAAAAGGGCAAGAAACAGAATCCAGGAACTACCAAGCCAGTTAGTTTCACCTCAATCCATAGAAAGGTGACGTAGCAGCTAAACCTGTATACTATTCTCAGACACATGAAGAACAGGAAGGCAGCTGGGAATAGGCAGCATTAATTTGCAAAGGGACAATCACGTTTTACCGATAGCCTTCTACAGAAGCACAAGGGGAGAAAATTGGATGTTTTTGTTACCTTTGTTACTTTGACTTGTAGCATGAATTCACCAAGGGGAAGTCATGTTTGACCAACTATTTTATTATTTCAACAATGAAAATACGTTTGCTTAAACTCACTTGCATCCATTCCTATGAATCTGAATCACGTCAGATTCTGCAGTTTCTACAGTTTCTGCAGACTGCAAAATCTTGGTCTTAACAGCCCACAGTGTAGGTTAAGTATATGGTAGGACATGCTAATAAAAAAAGCAACTAAAAAATGCTTATATGATTCTGAGTTCAATGGCTGAGACACTCCTTTGAAATAACTGGTTCAGTATGAATCAGTAGAAAAACAAAAAAAAAGAAAAAAAACAGTTGGCCAAGAAAAAAATAGGATTCCAGAACCTCCACTGAAATCTGCACAAGCCAGATGAGGCTGAAATCACAACAACTACACCAAGATATCCAGAAGACAGATGTTAAATCATTCATTTCTTGTATAGTCCCATCCTCTTTAGGAACTGCTCAAAACATTAATTACAAATTTTATCTCTCATTTGATCAGGTTACATGACTGCTGCAAGACAGAATGAGTTCTGAGTCAGTAAGAAGCAAAAGAGGTTAAAGATAAACATTTTCTTCAGCTATTCAAATTTCATTTCTGATTATAAAATATTAGTAAAGAATGCAAGGAGACTGTAAAAAACAGAAGAGAAAAAGAAGTTCCAAAAGGATGCTGGCTACCTCTTTTAGACTCTTAAGACTAAGATCAAATTACTAGAAGCTTTTTGATTAAAATATTTGAATATTTACCAAAAACTGTCTCTCTTCTGTATTGGCTTATTCTTTCTCTGTACTTAGGAACTCAAAGAGTTCAGGTAAGGTTAAGTCTTGGGTAAGTGTCACAAACTTGTCCAGTGAACACTGCCATACTACATAGAAAAAAGTACAGCTCGTGCCTCTTCTGGACATCTTAACAGTGATTTATGCTCTATGTTTTTCAAAATAGCAGTATGAGTAGGCACATTGTTTGACGCTTCAGTAATTCAGAGGGAAAAGAGGAGGCATGCTATACTGTCTTGAAAGACTCTAGAGCTCATTATCGTAGTTACTGAGAACCCTATCTTCTTTGTACACAAATCCCAGATATTTTTCGAACTATTGACCTAAAGAAATATCAGGTCATGTCCATACTAGAGCTAAAGTTCTTCATTCTGTTGATTTTACTACCTAGCTTCCTTTGAGTATGACATTTTCATCTTTGGAAAACAGTACACATCGGGTTTCTATTTAATTTGAGCAGTATCAATTCTCATTTCAACATAATATCCTTCCTACTAACAAATGACACATGTAACACAGTATCCTTTCTTGTTCTAGAACTTTTTTCATGCAAAAGAAAAAGAACCTATCCACCTATTCAAGATTTTGGGAGCTCTGCTGTTATCAGTAACTTTCTTCCTCCAGCTTTAGCATAGAAAATGTCTTCTTAATGGATATTCAGGTCTATTGTAATGCTCTCTACAACATGGGAAAATGCAATAATGAATTCTCTGAATTTATTCATTGAAAGTTCTTTTGCCTTCATTCTCCAAAGTGATTTTTATCTAACATATTTTTACCTATGCGTTCCCTGATTTCTTTCTAGTTTCTCACTTCATTCTCATACACCCAATCTAAAATAATAGGGAAAAAGATCACTTATAAGTTCATGTTTGTGAATAGCAGATCATTAACATTAACCACCTACAACATATTTGGCTAAGTATTTCTAAATTTGGAATAAATGTGCCTTTTTTTTTCTAATTCTTCTAATTCTTTTCTCCTTCAAACATTCTATTCTACTCCCCTGTCCATAAAAGACCTAAAAAAAAATTGATTGATCTTGCAGCCATGGTGATTGATCACTATCAGCCATGGTGAAGTGTTAAACACTGAAGCTACATTCAAACACAATAATTTAGATCAATTAGTTAAGTTAGTGTTAGAGGAATTCTAAAGTCCTGGGCTTAGATTCCAAAGCGGTACTAAAATAACTGAGTGATCATGATGGATGAGCACTAATTCGATGACATGAAGAACACTGGAACTCTTCATCCTTGTACAAAGCAAGAAAACACCAGGCACGGGGAAACATAAACAATATTCCGTTACACTTGTTATTGGTATATATTATGTACAACTTTAGAAATATAGGAAACGAACAAAAAGCAGCTAACAAGCCATTAACTGCAATGCTAGCCAAAATGAGCTCATCAAATATATGTTTGAAGTGCTGCACAAGTGAAGCAAACCATAAGGACAGTTTAAATAAATGTGTTTTACTTTCCATTCGTAACAGGTTTACAACGTGTCCAGCAATTTAAGCCAAAAAGCATTATTTATAATCATGAACTGTTGTGAATTTAGTTCTAATTTATTTTTGGTATACCTAAAAAGGTACATTAGCTAAAGTACGAAAGAATAACTTGTTAAAATACAGTAACTTAAAAATTTGTAATCTTATGTTAACTTTTCTGCACATATATCTTAACCTATATTAAAAATACAATCAGTCAGATTTTACTGCCTTTACATAATTAGTTTCTCCATAACTTACATATTGAGACACTAAAAATTACCTGGCTATCTCTGAACATCTTAAAAGCATTATAAAAGATACACTGGCTGTTGTAACATTAATATTTATTCATCCTGAGTCCACTGTCTTTCTCCTACAGTAGGAATACATTCACTTCCAGAATGAGAAAAATGGATGTCAAAACTTAATCTTAAGAGTACTATGCATATTCATAATATCCCACAAGACCACCCAAAATAGTACACATCACTAACCAAAATACTCCATTAAAATTGAATATGCAAGAATCAGTGAACTCACAAACCTCACTAAAAAGTAAAACAATTTGAACAATTGACTAACTGAACATATTTGGCTTTAAAAACCACCCCAGTTTATGACAACAAGCCAACATGGGAAATAGTAAATATTCTCCTAATCTCCTAAGGTTTGACTCCTAATCAAGTCAAACCAAAGTGCCTGTAATAGTATGATAATACACAGAAGCAATATTCAAAAGGGGGCAGAGTACTTGGGATTTTTTTTTATCATTATTTCTTAAGTGTGCTTTATCAGCCCACCCAGACTCATGTATACATCCACCCCTAAAGACATTTTTCAATTTCCAGCTTCTTTGAGATGACTTTCAAAATAATTTTGGAAAGATGTCAGAGACTGTCAAATAAATAAATTCTTTCTAAAGAACATATGATATTACTCATCAATAATCTTGGTTTAATCATTTCCACATGCTTCTCCTCAATATTTATAGAAATGACAAGTCATCATAATCACAAATTCATTTTCTATCCAGTGTAATAAAGATAATAAAGGAAGTTTCACAAAATTTATATTTAAGCAAAACGGTCACCTAAACAATTCTGTTATGTCTTAGAATATAGTAATTGTTCTTATGAGCAAAGTTTTACTCCTAGTTAGATGATAACCGCATTGTAAAAGGGGTGGGTGTGTGTGTGTGTATATACATATATTTATATAAAAATAAAATATTAACCAATATTTAGGGTTCCAGTGAGGATAGGAGAAAGATGTATTGCTTACCTGTACTCCTGAAAATTGACTTCTACTTTTTGAAGCAAACAAACAGTCTTCAGAATCAACTGCAAGCAAAACTGAATCAGAAGGAAGAAGTTCAGACAGAGATCCCTGACTGAAGTTTATAGCATCAGGATTTCTTTGACCATCCTTTACTGATTCACTCAGATTAATCACAGAATCTCGTATGTTTGAAATAATCTCATTATTTTCTGCCAACAAGCGTTCTAAATGGTCTATTTTTTCTTGCAATATTGAAAGCTGGCCCTGTAAAAGAAAAACAAAAAAGTTGTCAGGCCAATTCTTCACATTTTTTTTAATTTCAGCTTCACTGAAGTGTATCCTCACACACAATTCTTTTTTGTTGATGCTGTACAAAGACAAACTATGCAAGAAATTGAATCAACACATGAAACCTACTCACAGAATAAACAAACACATTTTCCACTACAAATTTGAATTTATAGCACAAGATCTAATCAGTAGTACATATGTATTTTCAAAAGGTCATACTTTTTCAAGTATCAATTATTCCAACTTTAACTTTTTTCATGTCCACAGATTTGCAAAAATCTAGTCTTTTCATTTATCATACCAGAATGAGCAAAAGGATAGCCATTTTTCAGGAAGTAGCTGCATCACATAGAATGAGATTCATGTATGCCTTTTCGGGTTTTTTCCTGTACACATAAAATTACCAAATGCTACACTTTTAGCAGAGTGCTACTGCTCTAACTGCCCCTTTCAACTGAGGGGATGAAGCTTTTCAGGTACAGATATATTAGTTTTTATGAGGCCAGACCATTTAGTAGGTTTCTAAGGTCAATTTAGCTCCAGAGTGATTTCTTTCTTTCCTCAGACTGACTTCAATCTGACAATAATAAAAAACACCATAGAGACTGAAACCCAATTACTTCATATTATTAAAACTGTGAACAGACCCCAAATATGAAATTTCAATTAAGATTTGTCAAAAAGATGTTATTGCAACAAAACCCTCTGCAGATTTGGACATTTACACTTTAGGCATCAAATACAGCATAAGCAGCACTGATCCAGTAGAAGGCAATTGTTCTGTGATCTATGCTTTTTAATCATCAGTTAAACTTTTTCTTGCACCAATGACTTATTATATGAGCATATATTTGTACTATAGCATAGTACTAGCAACAGCCTCAGTAAATGTGTCTTTTTCTCCTTTTACAGCCATTCCCTTGAGACACGCCTTTGCACTTTCCTTTAAGGTACAAGCTGTTTTTTTCTCAATGCCAAATTAGTTTCTAACTTTCATATTTCACTTTGCAAAGGATAAAGCCTCCTGTTTCAACTGTGACGTGCGCTTTCTTTTGAATTGTGTTCACTTTGAGAAGTCTGAAGAAACAAAAATTCGCTTAAAAAAGAAAATGCTATAATTCCATCTGCACAGCAGGTCTTTGAAGTTCCATAAAGGATATGTTCTAGTTTTTTTGAACCTCTGAAGTCTAAAAATCTGTTTGTTCATTCTATGACTGTGGAAAGTGCTGTTATTTTTTCTCTACTTCTTTAATAAATCCTAAGAGGAACAACAAGTTTCAAAATGCAACTCAGGTAAACACTCACTGCTATCTAAAAGACAAAAATATATTTTGGCAATATACCCAGATTAAATTAATTGATATGTAGGGCAAACACCTTTGAGTCTAAACAGTTTAAAGGCCAATACTAAAAAGATTTCAATTGCATAAATTGTAAGGAAATAGCAAATCAATACACAGATGATTGGGTACTGAAACAACCAAAAAAAAAACTGTAGTTCCATGCCCCCTGGTGGCACACAAGAAACAAACGAGACTAAAGTCTTTCAAAAGTTACATTTAAGGAAACGCATGCATTCCTAAAATCAGTATTTTCTCAATATTACAGGTTGCCCAGCGAAACCTTTGATCTTTTAAATTCCTAAAAAGCTAAAATTTAGCTACATCTACTCAAGTTATTACCCACTTCACTGCATGTGGCTATAGTTCAAAGTCACAAAATACTTAAGCACCTAAAACGCTATCCGCAACTCTACACCATATCTTCACAAACTATAAAATCAGACAACTATTTTAAAGGTATATTCCCACCCCATTCCTTCTGTAAATACTTTACAGCTACTTACAACAGAACAATTACATATTGTTTAGCAGTAAACTATTACCTGTCTAGTCTCATGTTAAGACCACTGATCTAGTTCATGTTATCTAACCAAGTATTCTCTCTCCAATAGCAACAAGTAACTGATGCTAATAAATAAATACATAAATAAAACCAGACACATTTACACTGATCTTTCTTTTCCACATGCTCCCAACTTGCAGGAGAAAACAGGATGTCACATCACATTAAACATGTCTAGATGGACCCTTCCTTGAACCTATTATACCTTAAAACTCCAAATATGCTAGGATAATAACCATCCTACCATCTTATTCTGTATTATATGAGAGAATATATTACTTTTTAAACTTTAAGCCAAGTTCCTTGCCTCTCGTATTATGAGGAATTTATCCCCGATGATCTTCAAGCAGTAATGATTTTATAGACTACCATATCCTTCTATCAAGTAATTTATTTTCCAAAATGGAAAGTCTACGTAGGATTCTGAAGAGCAGCAATTCTTAAAAGTACGTTAAAATGCAGAACTACTTTTACCGTAGAGATAGACACTGATATGTGGAGGTGGGAATTCCTACAAAGTCCTTCCTTTCTCAAAAGTAGGACACGAATCAGGCCTATTCTCCTATCTTCTTTGAGAACTGACATGAATGGTGTCCCTTTTATACAAAGCATTTCAACATAACATCTACCAACTCAATTTGAATGTAAAACAGTTGAAAAGCTATAGTAAAGAACAAACTTACGGCTCATACAGCACTCAAAACACAATAAACATCACTATCATCTTGGATTTTTTAAATACTTTGATTTCATCAGGATATGAACTGGCTACAGAAGTCAACCTTAAGAAATTGTAATATCATAAACTAGACATGGGCTGAAGTTTCCATTCAGTAAGAAAACAAGGTAGAGTCAGGAACCTACTTGCAAATTTAAAATCTCATGTGGATCCAGAGTATGCAAAATAATCTACCTACATTTTTCATTCTACACTCACCTTTTTACTTACTCCTTTTAAACAGGTAGCTGATAATGCTTAGAATGTACTCTTCAATACTAAAGCTTTTTAAAACACGAGATAAACACAAAAATATATTCCAAGTCTTCAAGATGAAAGTAATGAACAGGAACAAAACAAATGCAATATCAACCTTTCTAAAAGAAATGACTGAATTGCACAGTCCAGTATGAATAATCAAAGGCAAATAGTGCAAAAGAGTGAAGTTGCACTAAAATGTTTCACTTTACTAGTTTACATTTACTGTGTGCTAGGAATGCATGGTGATCTACCATCAGAAACATTTTACAAGAGTCCCAAACTGGTACTAATTAAAGCATAAATAGAGAATAAAAGAAACAAATTAAAACATAGGAGCCCTATTCATGAATAAAATTGTATTCTAGAAGCATTTGTCTTAAATTTTCAATTTTTTTCACACACTAGGTTTATTTTTTTTAAATCTATAGCAGAGATCCATCAATATTGCCTGATCAAATTTCGCCCAAATTCTTTTGTAGATGGCATTGTAGATACTGGGTAGCAAAATTTGCTCAGTTACATAATATCTAATTTTCAGTAGACTTCCCCTGGAGTTCATGGTATTCATTCTTCTCAAAAAAAAGAAACAATCCTGATTTAAGTTTGCAAGTTCTGCCTAACAGAAAATTTGAAGGCCACTTTTTGGATAAGTATGAGTGAATTCAAGAGGAAATCATTACAGGATGTTTTGCAAATCTACACACTTGTTTTACTTAAAGAAACTCAATATTAAGTTATATGAGTCACACGGCCTACAAAATCAGTTAATTTGTTTTTGTAACTTGGTTTTAAACTTCTCTTTTCTATTTCTCTCTGCTCATATATATTTATGGATTGCACAAATAACTATTTTACTCAAAAAGCAAGAAAGGTATCGTTGTTGTCATTCCACAGAGATGGCAAAAAGTTACTACACGAAGCAATACAGAAGATCCACAAACCTATTAGTAAAAATAGACACAGCTTCATTGGCAAAAAAAGAGCATTAGATGAGCAGCATATCTGCTCACAATCCCCAAGTTTACACAGTGTTAGGCTGAATCAACTAAATTTCCCCATATACGTTTTCATTTGAAAGCAGTGCAGACAAGATCATTTTCCACCCATTTGGAACAGGCACTCCATACACGTTATCTGCAATGGACAACCGGACAACCATCACAAGAATCAGCTGCATAAACAGTTCCTTCTGCTTCAGCCAGTCCTAATCCTTCAGCACTTTTCATGCCCCAAATATTGCCTTCTCTTTTGTCCTCTACTTCTCCTTCTCTCTTTGTTTCTGGACACTAGTCTGAATTGTAACAAGTCTAAAACTCTTACCAGAAAAAAAGGCTCTGCAGTTCAGCATGAAAAGGAAAACCCAGTATTACAATGGAGGTACGGGCTGTTTCATTCCAGAAAGGTGTGAAAAGGACACCTTCTCCCACTAAAACATTTACATGGAGAAGGGGCATTAGTCGTAACTTTCACTTTCTCGACAAACTTTCACTTCCTATTTTTATGTCTTCTTAAATTGCGCTTACTGATCAGTCCATCAGAAAAAGGAGGCACCTAGCTTAAATAATTAAAGTGGGACTATAAAAGGCTGGCAAATCAGGAAATCTCATGAAAACAGGGAGACTTAGAGATTTCTGAGGTTAAGTCTATTAGAATTTGCTTACTACATGAGTTGAGAATAAGCCTGCAATCACCAAGCCATAACTTCAAAAGTTGTGAGCACCCATTCTCCTCCTCAGAAAAATGAAGAGACTGCAGTAGATTAGCAATGTCCTGCTTGAAAGGCTGTAGGGCACAGAGGAGTTGTAGTGAGAAAAGTACTGCACTGAACCAAGTTCTTGAGGCAATGCGGACTTCAGGCTGAGATTGTCACCTATACAAATTTACATCAGCAAGTACTGCGGAAACCCTATTCTGGAAGTCTTACTTTATGCCTGCAATGAATGGCAGCCATTTTAATCACTTTCTCCATCAGTCTCTTGTCAATAACTATTTACAGGTACATCTCCACAAGCTCAAGCCCGAAGTTAACTAAAATCTTGCTACAAGCCTCTGAACAGATGGTAGCATATTAGGATGACAAGCCCAGAAAAAAATCTCTAGTCACTGTTAGGGCAGTGTACAATGAACAGAACATACTAAACATAGAATTTAAATAGTCATCTCCTGTACAGAAAAAACAAGCTTGTAAAAGCCAAAAATACAGCCTGATATAGCAAGAAAATTATTTTATTTCTTAAGGTATTCACACAGCAAAGTAGGACAGAGTCAGAATAAAAACAAGCATCAAATGAAGTTCTGTTTTACCATCATGAGAAATAAGTATTCAGCATACTATTATTCTAGATTTAAGTTTTCCAGTAATTTACAGAAAGTGAAATATAACATGCTGTTAGCGACTACTCAAATACCACCATTGCCTGATTTGCGGGCAGGGAGAAAGAAGGCGGAGACAGAGACAATCTATAAGTAATTTCTGTTCTAGAGTTATTTACTCAGCCTGGTATTTTTCAGGTTCAGTTCCTATTTTGATTCCCCTCTCCACTCTATTTTCAGTCTTTATTTAAATGATTGCTTAGCTAATTTTACTTTTTACCCAAAATTTTACATAAAGTGCACAAGCAGCAGAGCCAAATGCACGCTGTAAGTACTAGGAAGTATAGGCAATTCTTATGTCCTGTAATTATGTCTGAATGTTTCTTTACAACAGACTAAAAGGTTCAGCAGAAGAAATTTTAATGTCTCCTTATCTTACTTTCAAGAATATTCTCATGATATTTAAAGACTTTCAGACTGCGGACTTTGGTGTAGTTAGTTAGGTTTTTTTTTATTTGTTTGCTACAAGACAAGTCATCCTGTTCCAAATTCAAGTAAATGATTACCCTTTTGCAGGGATTCTTCAATCAACAGTCAATATTCTCTGACAAGAGCTGTAAGAATGCTAGTAAGATCATGCAATTTCTTCAATGCTCAGAAGTCAAAAATGGCAACTTCAAAATTAAGTACAATTTTAATTCCAACTATCCACATTTTAGAGCAATAAAAATATTTTCCAAATCATACAATTGATAATACAACTTCCAATAAATATTTTGCCATGCAGAAGTGCTGTATTTTGGTTATATGAGTTGAGGAGATCCCAAATATTTACCAATTACTAAGAACACACAACAAAAAGTAGTGAGTACTCACTAATGTGTGTTAGCCACTGATTTCAGCTCTTTCACACTGGCTGTACACCTAGCAAAACTACAGTGGGAAAAGACATTAATGGCATTGAAGAAGCTATTTAGAAAACACGAAGTCTACAGACCTGCTGATACTGTAACTGCACCTACAAACACTGCACCTAATAACCATAATAACCTCCAAGGGTGAGCTGATATATGTTTACAGCACATTAGAATATCAGAGCAAAGTTCAAATAGTGCTTGTCAAAGGAGGGAGAGAGGGAGAGCAAGGAGGGCAGTGAGACCAAAACTGTGGTGCTAACCTGGGGAAGTTTGTGCTTTGACTTGCAAAGGATAGACTAAAAATGAAAAGGAACAATCACTTAGTCCTGTTCTCATTATCAACAGGAATGATGGGAGAGATGAGTTTTAAAACCTATCTGCAGAAAGACTTTTGCAAACTGTAGGGATATTTCCCATAAAAGCCAAAGGGAGCTACATGGAAGTGTTTAGAGGAAAAAGCTGAGTTCCAAAGCATCACCTCCCAGGCAGTGACAAAAAAATCCTGTGCTGTGTTGCTGTGTAGCCTTCCTCAGACAGAAGTTTCACTGAGCATGAATTTTGATTTTAAGACTGTACATAAAGACCATATATTTCTGAAGTAAGATACAGCAAGATATTTCTATAAAAATGGATTTCTCATCTTCAATTAGAAATCTTGGATTTCTTGCTCCTGCGAGTATCCCATAGACTACCAACTCAGTAAATGAATTGCTTGTACAGGTCTATTCTAATTCAAAGTAAAATTAGTTGAGAAAATAAGGGAAGTTAGGTTAATGATTTTTTCCTGTTTGGGTCCAGAATACAGAATAGATCTATCTGTGCTTATCAGAATTTACTATTTGTCTGAATACAGTAACACAAGCTCTTCCAGATAAGCTACCTACAGACATTCCGTTTTAGACTTGTTTAGAATTAAGTTTTCATTTATCAAGATCAGTTTAACCCATAAATCACCTATGCCTCAAAGTCAGCATACAGGAGATAATGACGGACTAACCACCATTTCAAGTCTCTCCTCACTGTACAGTCCTAAAATTTTTCAGACTCAATCAATGCAATGATCTATGATGACAATTGGTACAATAATTAACTATGGACCTAGGGCCATTCCTGCACCTTGAGCCTGTCACTGCACACGTTGTGTCCCCTCCTGAGACAGGACACCAAGCTAAACAGACCTTAAGTCTGATCTTGTGGTATCATCCTTACACATTTAGTAACATTCAATTTAGGGAAAAAAAAAAAAAAAAAAAAAAAAAGGGTAACCATTCCAGTAACACATGCCAAAGATGATAAGGGCAAAACAAAGTAGGTATCAAGGACTGCAAGACCTTGAAGCAGGTCTTCCCTAAAGACTGGTTGAGAAGATGACAAGCTCCACGGGCTCTTTCAGAACATTCTGGTCCTGAGACACATTCTTTTTAGAAGCATCACAGATCCACCCCACAGCCAAGCTAAAAGAATACAAAAAAAAAAAAAAATAAAGGGTGAAGGAAGGGGGGAAAGGCTCCGTGGAGGAGTACCAGGGACCATGATATACTCCAGCAGGAAGAGATCCTGTAATGACTAGAAACAAGCTCTGAGAGGAAGACAGATCTTCTGATATGTTAGAAAACTTAAGAATAACATGTGTTTGGCAGCCAAGCAAGATCTATAAAGATAGAAAGCATAGATTTTGATGCAAGAATAACTATTACAGAACAGCAGGTAATAAATCTTAATTCCCATGTATTGTAGCATCTAATTTCCCAAGATTAATGGTGACTCCAGTTCTATGGCACCCTACAGGTCTTCTGATATGTTTTAAACGATGATCAACACCAATAATAAGACTATAAATCACTTCATTAGCTCAAGTTCTATTTCAGTTCTCACTATGCTATCTTACCATGGATAGCGCGGACAACGTTCACTTTAAGAGTGGCAACGAATGCCAGCTTTGGCAAAAGACTTGGAAAGTCACAGGCTGTATACTTAAAAATATTATCGCTGCCTCCCAAGCCAGACCGCAGATTCTCTTTAACACAGCACTGAAAGGCATTTAAAACATTTGGGGGATAACTGAACACATCTGTCTGCAGATATTTAACCATCTTAGGGGATTTTCTCCAAAAATTATTTCTCCAGGACATTTCTGTTGACATCCTTAAATAATTCTCAAACAGCAAGCTCAAGAAGGAGCTTGACAATCCAGCTAAGAGTAGGCAAGCCTAAAAGGAAATGGATTCACAATCCTGAGTCTCATGTACACTACCCTGAGAGAAAGAAATGAGAAGCTGCCTGGAAGAACTGTGGAAAAGTCACAAAGCTTAGCTATTTAAACAAAGACAGCCAGATTAAGAGCTGCTATTTCAAAAAGAATGATCCTCGAAGGTCCCTTGATATGACACCAAACATTCCGGAAAATAACTGGAGTGCCGATCTTAATTTTTTGCACTACTGATGTGAGGTTCAATTATTCTTTAGGTGAATGCAGAGCAGCCAGGCACTGAGAGCTTAAAAAAAAAAATCCCAGCTGATCCTGATTGCATTTCTAGTAAATCCTGGACAGAGAAGCACTTAAAAGCTCTTTTCTTAGCTCAGTGTATGCCACATAAATTGGGAGGAGAAAACTAATCAACACCCAACTTCCAGGACATGAAATATAAAGCATGTTGCTGTTGTAAGGACTGTATGCAGGAAAGGCAAAGTTGAAGGATGAGCCCACTGGTAGAATTGAAAAAGTAATGCATTAAGTTGTAGGATTTTTTTTAACCCTTCTAACTGTGAAAATGGGAGTATGCAAATCAACATTGCCTTCTTACATTTATAGATACAGACAATCTACTGCTAACATAGCTTACTACAAACAACAGCTTGAAGCTGTTACATCTGTAACTAGTTTCAGTTATACTACACTGAATCCAGCAACACTGCACTGACAAAAAGCTGTAGAATTAAAGCTGTTGCTTTCCAATGTTGGTAGCGACTTCTTATCTTTCAAAAGAACTTTAAACTAATATGTTATAGGGTTTAGGGCACTTGCTAAGTTCCAGTGGTTTTGCAGTTTTAACAAAGGCGAAAAAAAATCTTTTTAGAACACCATGGGCAGCAAAGGAAATGAGAAAATCAAATTAATTTAATCTGTAGCTTCCTGAAAAGATAATCTAAAGGAAAAGCATAATTATTCAGCACAAAGGATGAACCCAAATTGAAAAACAAGTAGAAGATTCTCCAGTAAGGAGGAGGAGCCTCAAAGGAACTGAGACATTGAAAGTGGGGAGGGGAATGAAGAAAAACACAACACTTTCCTTGTAGCTCACAGAATGTTCTAGAGGATAAAAAGGAGGGAGTGGAAGAGAAGATGAAACATCTGTCTTCAAGGAGCTTCACTGTGTAGAAGGAAGTGGTGTTATACCAGGTTAAGGGACCAGGATAAAGGCTGGGAAGAAACAAAACTATGCACTAATATTGCAGCATAGGACACTGTTAGGACTCTCAGTGACAAGGTATTAACAATGGAAAATAAAATTTACTTTCTGTACTTAAATCACATAAGGGTTTTGAAATTCTGACATTTAACATAAGAGAGCATCCATGTACAAGTTGTCCTGTTCATTCTTTGCCTGGAATTAGTTCAGCTAATGGGATAAAGAAGTACAATTTACTAACGCAAGATACTGACCACCAACCCACTATTTACGCATTCCTCTGCAGCCACCTTTCTTAAAGAAAGAAGGGGAAAAAGAAGTGTGACACCCAGTACTACTCTTCTGTTGGAGCTATATATTGAACAGACACAGCTGCTGTGGTCTGGGCTTGCTTTTCTCTGCTAACTGCTCTTTCCTGTTCTCTTAGTTTCTCTGAAAACTGGTGGTCAACCTCTTAACTGTAACTGGAATCAAGAAAGACAGGCTAAGTTTGTGCTCTCTTTTTATACTTAAGCCAACGTTTTTAATTTTAAATTAAAAAAAAATATTATTTTTGTATTAAGTGAAGAATTTTCCCAGTCTTTCAGGGAAATTAATTTACTTTTTCAGTAAGTTTTCTGAGTTCTTATACTTGCATGAAGCCTCCCTGCTGCACTAATATGCACTTTCATTTATTTCCCCAAAACAATAAATACAGTGTAAGCACAAATAAATTCTATTTTTATTATTTGATTTTCTGTAACATACTTTGGTCTACTATTGTAGGAAAACAAAATCATTAATACAACCAATCAGTACAATAGGATACTATGTGCTCTCTGAAATACTTTTTGGACGTAGACAAACACTCCTTACGTCCACTGTACTTTGACACACTGCTTTTAAAACGCCTGCCTGCACCGCGAACAAGGGCGAGCGAGGGCCCATGCGGCCGGGCAGGCGCTCGGAGGTAACGCGGGCACCACGAGCGCGCGTTCCCCCGCACCTACCTGTTGATGTCACCGCGCAGCTTTGCCCCGCGCTCCCAGATTCCGCTGTCGGCCACGGCCTACACACGGCTCCGCCGCTTCCCGCCGCCCGCACCGC
>VWPW01007607.1:0-55356 GCA_013389825.1 Crypturellus undulatus
GGACAAGCTGTGCCAGGCGACTTCCAATGGGTACCACTACAGGTGGTTGGTGAGCAAGTGAAGCTGGGAAAATCCATAACTGTTTTACAAAATTGAACAGAAATGGAAAGATTTTGGTATATTCCCTCTTTATGCTGGAAAATGAAATCACTTGGTGTACTATTTTTCAGTGATTTATAAAACATTTTTTTCATTTTTCAACATACATGAGAAACAGTAGGGGATCTTAATGGCAACTGATGATAACAGCTTTAGACATGTTGATTAAGTAAAAGATTATTGAATTATGTCACTTTTTTACTGTAATGTATATTACTGAATTATTTGTAATTTGAAGAGTATATTAAGATTCCTTTTTAATAGGAATATAGCAGTTCTTAGAATCTGACCTTTATCTGTGTAAGCTTTCTGCTTTTCTTCCAAATTCCAAAAATTACACATTGTAAACTATATTTTGAAGATTATTAACTCTTTTGTGCTGAAAGACAAAAATGGATTTTCTCAATTTTTTTCTTTAGCATTTGCATTGTAAAAATGAAACATTTTTTACATTTTTGTACAATTTTTTATAATTATACAGAAATTATTTTACAAAAATATTCTAAAAATTATATTGAGTTGTTTCCCTGTTTTTTTGCTAATTACTGGTGTTTCTTCTTCAAAAGATATTTGAATAAGTGTACTGTGGCATTTTCTGTGACAGAATTCAGTGAATTTTCTTTTCGCCTCCTTCACTAGTTGAGTAAATAGTTCTTTAAAATGTGACTCATAATTTTCACCAGATGATTTAAGTAGTCTGAATAATCCCTGAAACTTTGTCTATTTTATTCTGGCACCTTATTTTCTGCTTTCTCTTTCTTTGCAAAGTTTTTTCACACCTTTTTCACAAACCTTTTCTGTTACTATTTTTCTTCAATTTATGTTCTATACCAAGTAACTGAGCATGTTTAATAAAGAGTGTTTATTTGCTTTTATTAGTTTAAAGTGATGCTGTTAACCAGTACAGAATTACCTATTGCATTTAATGAGGCATGAGCCAAAGCTTATTGAAGTCAATGGAAATTTTTTCTTTAAATACAGCAATGTAGAATATATAACAGATTTGGTGTGAATCTTTAATTTTACACAAAAATTGAGTATTTGAGAAATCCTTAATAATATCAATAACTTGTACAGTTATTAGTATGGCTATTTGAGAAAAATAATCTTTTATGAAAAGTATGCAATAAGTTTTTTGAGCTCTTAGATAGGAACATTAAATCTTACTTTGACATCAAAGAATAACATTTTTAAGTCAGAAAGCAAATACCATTACCTTTACACAAACAAAACAAAACAAAACAAAATGAAAAAAAAACAGTAAAATATTAAACTGCTTCAATAGATTTCTTTTTAAGAATATTTGTGAAATATGAAAAAAAGAGAAAAAAAAGAAACAAGATTAATAATACGATGAAGAAAAAAAGGTTAGATGATAGACTTTTATTCTTTAACTCATTGACTGGAATACTATCTTGGATGAAAGTCATTTCTAGGCTCTGGTCCATGATTGTATTGGAGCTTCTATTGATTTTTTTTTTCTCCAATAAATCCTTAATGGAAAATTAAAGTTTTCAAGTTAAACATCTTGTCCTACCTAAGAATGACCAAGCACACTAGTTGTTAGTGCTAACTATGCAGCATCAACAGTACAGCTCTTAATACTCAGAGCTAGTGCAAAATACAATTGCTGTGTATGATACTTTTTTCCCTAAAGTTTAAAACTGGCCTCATTTAACAGTTTTCTAGACACTGCTATCACCAAGATGTCTTATTCCCCAAATGAAATATATATTTTCATTTGGAAGGAAGAAAAATATGTAAAAGTAAAATGCAGATCAAATAAATTAGTTTAATATTTATGGCTATATTTATAGCCATCTAATAAATAGACATTTATCTAAAATTAAGGCTACTCTTGTTTCGCTTATATTCCCCTTCCTCCCTTTCCTTATACTTCCCTTATATTGAAAGATCTGTCAGCCATTCTTCTCTGAGTTTCATGGGCATCCTTGTGCCTTTTTCAATTGAATTGGTCAGTCACAGTTATAATATAGGAAAGAAGAAAGAGATATGTATTTCCCTCGATAGATAGGTTAATATAAATATTTCTCTAAAAGTTTAAAGCTACTTGGGATATAAAAATACCTCTGTTTGCCTTTTATTTTTACATGTCTTCTTCTTAGTTATATAAATTACAGCCTGTGCTGTTTTATTTTTTTTTTTATGTTGAGTATGATTCTTTTAATGAATCTTGCATACCATTTAGCATTCTCTTTCAGATAACTTTGGACAGATGGCATTCTTGATCTATGTGATAAACCTCAGGTTTGTAATCAATTAATACCAATTAAGAGTGAGAAAGGGGAGAAATGAACATAGCAAAGACTAAAATATTTAAGGATTTAATTGCCTCACTTTTTACTGGTAAAATTTGCTCTCAGGTCTCTCTATCACTGTGCCTCCTGCCAGAGTTTAAGAGTAAAATATTTAGTCTAACAATCTTCAGGTTAGGGGGAGCAGCAGGACTGCCATTCAGAGGAACATGGAAAAGCTGGAAAAATGAGCTGAAAGTAACTTCATGAAGTGTAACAGAGCAAATGGGAAATTCTGTACCCTTCATGGTGCAGGATGAGTGCCAGTTGTATGGAAAGCAGCTATGCAGGAAAGGACCTGGAAGAGCTGGTGGGCAATATGTGTGACCCTGTGGCAATAAGGGCCAAACACATACTACTGGAGCAATCTCGACTGTATTAGAAAGTGTTCTCCAGGAAGTGGAGGTGTTTATTCCCCAATATGTTTGAGACTGCATCCCATTTGGGGCTTTCTCATAGAAAAAAGACATTGGCAAACCAGAGTAAGTTCAATGAAGAGCTTCCAACTCACTGTTGAGACAGGGCAGTAGTTCTGCAAGAAAAAGCTCAACTGACTGTTTTGGCTGCTTTTTTATTTTTATTTTTTTGCTATTTTATTTTTATTGTTGTATGTTTGTTTGTTGTTTTTTGTTTGTTATTGTTGCTGTTGTTATTGTTTTAGTATTAGGAAAATACTAAAGGGGGCAGGGGGGCTAATTGTAATCTTTAACTGTCTAATGGATACCGAAAAGGAAGATTGAGACATTTTCTGAGATGCAGTGAGAATTTCTGAAGGGATATAAGAGCAAAATTCTTCAAAGCAAGGTGGTCAAATGCTGTAACAAGTAATTTAAAGAAGCTGAGCAATTTTCTTCCTTGAAGATATTCAGAAGAGGTGGACAAAGTGCTGAGTAAGCATTTGAAAATAGTTCTGTTTTGTGTAGATGGCTGGATCAGATATTCTCCAGAGATATTTTCCACCCGAAGTTATTCCATGATTCTAAAAATAAAATTATGAATGGGACTTTCCTAAGTGTTTGCAAGAATTTGAAATTGGTGAATTTACTCACCAAAATATTGGCACAATATTTCCCTTCAGTTATGTCAAGTGGTTCACAGAGTACTGTCAAGCAGTATTAGTAATAGCGTGTATGTTATCCTTTATACTTTATAGCCTTAAAATGTGCAGAGGACCTCAGATTTATTTTTTTTTCTTTCCCAGAATAGTGTATGGCAATGAACAATTATGTTCTGTATCTCGGTATGTTTGAGGTGCTACCTAAAAGGGCTAAGCTGTTAGGTAAAAGTAATAATACAATATATCATCATTTGAAATTTGGTGCCGAAAAGGCATTCAGAAATGCTTTCTCCTGGTGAGCTTGATAGGAATGCCAATTAGTTCCTTCTCATTCCCAGTTCAATTTAATATGCTTAATATAATGATTAATCCTGAAAATGAGGTCTGTATTAGATTAAAATATATTTTAATGAAAAATTAAAATCTTTGCATGTTTGACATATTTTGCTGCTATTATTATTATATAATAATTTGGCTGCAATAACAACTAAAATAAACACACAAAAAAGACAGACTTCAGTAAGACAAAAGAAAAAAAAATTGTTGTTTTTTTCTCAGTTTCTTTGCTTTAAATGGATCCAATTTTCCATATGAATAGTCATTTTTGTAAAGTTAAATATGGCCTTCAGAGGCTTTAGTAATTGTTTTGCAAACAAAATTTTCAATCTTAGTTTGCAGTTGGATACTCATTCTAAAAATATCAGACATAATTTTAATGTGATATTTAAAAGAAAATCTCATATTAAAATAACATTCTAAAGATCTTTGACTATTTTTACTTGGGTGGTGTTGAGGAGGAGGTGAAGAAGCAGCAGCAACAGAACTGCTTAGTCAACTGCAACATGAAATACACATATAGTTCAGCTCAACATATTGAACTTTTTAAATTTCCTATTTTACTTGTATAAAGGATTATACAAGATTCAAGGCAATGAAGATTTCTTTTTCTTCTTTTTTTAGAAAGGAGTATCTATCTGAGAAAATTTGCGTGTTATATAAGAATAAGGAAAAAATAGTAACCACAGTGTTTGGATCTTTTGCTTATGAATATATGTAGATGCGGTTTCAGTACATACATATTTGCATTAAATTGAGATGCATTTGGACTTCATAAATGCCATAAATATTGTTTCCAAAGTACTAGTCAGTCAGTCCTAGCAAAAGTTTTTGATTGGGCTCTCTCATGATATGCCTTCTTGACTCTTTTACCCGACATCTTACCTTAGGTAGTTTCAGCCATGAAGGCTGTTCTTTCTTACATAGCAAAGATATATTGTTGCCTTTTCATTAGGAAAGAAGTGGTGTTTGCCCTAGAAGACATTTGAGCAAGTGTGTTGCATGCCTTGAGATGGAAAGGAGAACCTCCTAAGTGATTTCAGGTAAAATGTGTGCCTCTTCATCTTCTCAACAGCTCATCTAGAACAACTTTCTATTTCTATTTTAAGAGAAAAGATATGAAATATATAACTTATAGATATAATTTATATAACTATAGATATAGATATAACTTATAGATTAAATGATTTTATTGAAACATAATTGCAAATTTTACTCTATTCCAAAAAACATCATTACAAATAAGAAAGAAAAATATCTATATTATACGCTTTTATTTTCCTAAATAAATAATTTTTGTTTCTTTTAGCTACAGACACTACTTTATCTTAGTATGGATCATAGGTTTTCCTCACCACTCTGAATAGCTAGTTGTTAGTGCCAGCATTTACAACTAATTTCCTGGAATTCTTTCAGATACAAATTTATGTAAATCCCAACAAATTTTCAAGGAAATTTGTTACATTTATTTTTCTTCTACCTGTAAGTTTTCTAGTTTGTAAATACAAGATAAGTGGAAAACAATATCTTATATTGTACATATTTTCCCTTGAAGCTTAATATGAAATTGAATTTACTTGTTTTATATCAAACTAAAGGTAAACAAAAAAGAGCAGATATTAAATGTAGAATAATTAGAGGAGGGTTTGGAGGAATAGTTTAAGAAGTTGTTTATGACAAAAGAAGTTAAAGAAAAGAGTAAAGAGGAGGAGACAGCTAGCATTTTTGTCCCCTCCCTACCCTTAGGGCAACTCTTAAGTTGCAAGTAAGCCAAGATGCATCCAATACATGTTGTCTCTGGCAGATGAAGATCCATTGTAGTCTGTTATTCAACCACTTTCAGAATCACTATTCAGGCTAACACTGGAGAGGAGGAAGCGGGGAGAAAAAAGTACATTTCATCAACAAGAGGCAGAAATACGTCCTTTCTCCTCCTTTTCATGTCCCAGTAACAGCCAATATGTAAGTGAGAGCTGAGATGGCACTGCAATTTTTAACTTTGGGATAAATATTGTTTAAATAAGTTCTCGTGCTTAGGACCTCCAATATTCCTTAGGCATTTGTCTTCGCTATGTTCAGTCAGAAGCTTACTATAGACTAGGTTCTGATATATCCAAATTACTTAAAGTATAGACTTACTCCTAGGATTGATATAGGTAACAAATGCCAGAATTTCTTTTTTTTTTAACTCACAACCTGCTGCAGAAAAAATAGGAAATAAAAAATTGTTGTTTAGAAAAAAAAATAGAAATATCAGAGATTATATTCTTGAATACTACTCTTGAATACTGCTGTGTGATTCTATGTCATTTTTTCTCCTTTTTTTTGTATTTTGTACCTGTTAGCATCAGTATTTCAGCATGGTTTTCACTTGTTTTGACTTGTTTACCTGCTCCAAAATAGAGTGCTATGCTTTACAAATAGCAAATGCTTAATTACAAGTTTAAGTGATTAGAACCCACATCTCCGATTAAAATTTCAATACCTCTTTCCAGGCCCTAAACTAAAGACTGCTGTATTAATTTGCAAATATCTTTGTGAACTGAACCCTAATTGTACAGCCCCATACACCATTTGAGATTAATAGCAGCATCTACAGTAAATCAGTCAGCAACTGAGAGAAAATTAAACAAGAATGTAATAAACAAAGAAAAAGGAAGCACAGCATTATCAAATTAGTTGCCAGAGAAACAGTAATGCTACCTCACGTGAAAATGAAAATTATGATTGGACAGAAAAAATATTTCTTATTTTAAAAATACATTGTAAAATAAAAAATTCAATTATTGTATTAAAAATATAAACATAACATCTTTATCTTTATTTTTCCCTTTGAAAGCATTCCCTGTATTATAAAAGTCTATCGTAAAAATCTTTCCTGCAATATCAATGACCATTTAGCATTATGGCAAAACATTATTGCAGAACAAAGAAAGCAGGATAGTAATAAAAGTCGGAAAAATGAAATAAAGATTTTATTTCTTAAATAATGACAACAATAATAATGATAAAATCACTCAATACGAATTAAAAAGGAGGTTAGTAATTGCTTCAATAATGTATGTTGAGGTATCAGTATGAAGTCTTTAAATGTTTATAAATATTTCTGCTAGACCAGTAAAAAACTAGAACTCTATGGAGAGGCAACTGATTTTTGCCATTTGAAGTGTTCTACATAAATCTCTTTGCAGTCAGAGAAGAGACAAAATAACCACAGTAATACACTTTACCTCATCCTTAAGTAAATATCTAAAATAGGCAAGATGAAATGTGTTTTATCAAAAGTTTATGTTAGTCCACTGATGATAAATAGACTCTCACTCTCTTGCAGATGTATCTGCAACCATCTAAGGATAGATAAAATCAGTCCTACCCTTTTGGAGAGTCAGATAATTTGAATTAATCTGAATTAATCTGAATTGTATCCTCTAAAAATGTCAAACTTAAAAATAGCTTATTTTTATTTATTTATTTTCTCCAGATATGAAAAACTGCCATGCAATTGTCCTAGCCATTGGGTAAAAGAAACCTGTGAGACAAGCATGGAAAAACCCCAAAATAGAATTAATATAGGCATAAAAATATCTATTATATTTCCACCTTTTACCAAACATACTACATTATATTTCTATCTTTTAAGGCAATAATTTTGATGTTTTCATCTTCATGTGAGAAAATGTACAAGGAATATACCATCTCACTTCCATCTGGGGGTCCTAAAGAACTCCTGTTCTTGTACTATAGTGAGGCAAATTAGATTTTTATATTTAAATTTGTCAAGATGTCTGACTTTGATCGTATTTGGCTTTCTTTCTCTTCATTATCACACAAATAATTTAATCTCTATTAGAGAATTCCATATTTGTATTATGTTACTGGAAAGCACATTTTGCCTATGTTCTTTCATGTGGACTGTCACCCTGCTCAATATGATTTTTCAGTTCGATTCTCCAGGGACATATTCTTGGCTGCTTCTTTATGAAGCATTTTGAATTATAATAATTATGTTTTCTTAACTTTGAGAACTCAATTTGTTAAAAGTTCTTAGAGTAATTTTATTTCTTAAAAAAAAATGGATATTTTGATTGCAGATTAATGGATAAGGGTTAATGTTCACTTTTCTTAAATAAAAATTCTAGAGGAATAAAACTAGTCAAATCAAATTTGACCTGCAAAATAAAGCAAATTTTATTATTTAAGGATTCTTTATTCTAATTAAAAGTTACATTTTAACTATGGGCCTGACATTGCTGCTCCATTTTATGACAATGATAAGCAGCTCATCCAACCTTAGCAGTAGAAAACTAAACCTGAAGAATAGTGATATGGTTATGCTTATTTATTTATTTATTTTAATTATATGATAATCAAAAACTATAGTGAACATCAGTACTCAATGTTAAACTGTTACAAATTTGTTTTCAGGGTCATACAGCCTTTCATCAGCCTCTGACTTCAGCTGGATGCACTTGAATATATTAAGGAGTTGTGTTTACTTCATTGCTATCTTTTATTCCTTAGTTCTTTATGGATTTTGATATGAACATTGCTTTGAGCAACATTTGGTTTATTTGCCCTGATTGTTTAGTCCTTAAAATTAACCTGTAGTGAATAAACGTAGTCACCAAACAAGGATGAAAAATACCCTGAGGCCAAAATTGTACTTTTTACAAGGCTTCATTTCTATTTCAGACTAGAAATGCAACAGTATCTGCTCAAAAATTGTTGCTTTCAAAGCCAATGAGAGACAAGTAGTAATGTCAAATTACAGCAAAATTAATTAGTATTCACTTATTTTAATAGTCACTGAATGAAGAACTTAGCATCAGACTATCAATTTATAGTATGATTATTTAAAGTCAATACATGTAATTACAAAGATTGTTCATGTTTAATTCATAAAAAGTACAGTTACCAAATAAATAAAATCTCAGTACTCAATGTCAGTTTTCTTTGTATGCCAAAAAGTTGAAATATTGTAAAACAATGAGCTTATGCTATCTCCTGCTGATAACTAATTAAAAAGAATATGAATACAACATGAAACCCCAACACAACAGAAATTACTGTTAAAACTCACATCTTCCTTTGCTGCAGATTTCATGAGCAAGCCCAGTCCTACATCTTCTGAAACCTGTTTGTCAAAATTCAAGGCTGTTATTAAACATTTTTAATTAAAATATCTCAAGAGCTTAACATGTGTTAACAAACCTCTGCTTTTCTTTACTCCCTACTGTCTTCTCATTGTACTCCATCCTATCTCTACTGTTCATACCTTAATTCTTCTAGCACCTCACTGTATTCTGTGTTGCCCACCATCCTCTTCTTCTCAAATGCAGTAAATATGTCTCAAGATATCATTCACTACAGTTCATTAATAAAGAAATAAACTATGAGTCTTTGAATAGGAGTAGCTATTTTCTCTCCTTAATCGCTGTCAGCATCACAGCTTCTTGGACTTTATTTTATCATCTGTCATTCCATATCATGCCTATCCTCTCCCACATAAATCTAACCCCTGCTGACAAGACAACATGTTTAGCAACTACAATCTTTCAGTTGCCATGACAGAGGTAAAGATGATATTTCATGTAGTCCTTTCCAACATAATTCATGCAATTAATCTTAGTTTCTTCTACCCATAAAAGACAAATGAGCTATAATTTAGCTTTAGGTACCTTATCTGTTATTTTTCTTTGCAGCAGAAGAGACTAAAAATGGAACTTTACACCATCTCATCTAGCTAGACTAGGTACGAGAGGAACATTTTCCATTTCTAACATAACACATAAAGTGCTGTGGAGCCCTGGTATATGGGGTCCCAATACAGGGACCCTACCTGTCAATCAACCTGTCCCCTGCGCGACCTTTTACCATCAGCGCGTGCGCAGACGCATACAGGGGACAGGCTATGTGCCGGGGCCCACACTCCAGAACCTCCTAGAACCCCGAAGGTGGGGGCTGAGGACCCCAAAGGTGGGGGCCAGGAGCGGCTTGCCGCTCCTGGCCGCCCGCCCAGCAACGGGGTCCCAGCCAACCACCTTCGGCTCCCACCTTTCCTCCACCCCTTCTCCACCCCTTTCTCCTCCCCGTTGAAAGTTTATATAAGTTATGTTACCTGAATAAAATTTGGCTTTTCCCCCGTGGATTAGACTTTGCGTCTGATTCATTGAGAGGCAGCTCGCTACCCGACAGGCCTTAAGGGTAGCTACTCGGCTTCTAAGATCGTGCCAGCAACCCGTGGGATCCTAGGGATCCGAGATCGGGTTAGCTGGGATCCACTTCTCCAGAGCCAGACCCTGCAGCCAACATCCAATCCGGACCTGAGAGGCGGCTTTCGTCGGGCTGTTCCCTCGCGGCGAGAGCGGTAGGGGTGCCTCCCCCCAGGGAAGGGAAGGAGGGAGGAATAAAGCTGTGGGCCCGGGAGGATAAAAAGGACCGCACCCCCGTGTACCCAGGGGACCCGAAAGACATCAGGGCCTAAGGTCACGTCGTGCCCCCGCGTCGGTCACCCTTTTTAGTTTAGTTTTAAGTTGCCCTGGGAGTCCGCGGGCGGGTCCCAGGTGGGTTGGGGATTTGTAGGGGCTTTTGTTAGTTGGTATTTTCCTACATAGTGGTGACCCCGACGTGATTCGAACACGCAGCCTTCTGATCTGTCAATACTGTTATATTCAGGTTACTAGGTGCACTTTCCTGAGAGCAAAGAAAGGTAGATATCTCAGAGTTCAGCCTTCCTTGTTGGGAGTCATAAACGGGGAGTAGACCTACCCTGTAATGGGGCGTGCGCGCCAGGAGCGGGGGGAGAGCACCGGCGGGGGTGGTCCCGGTGGCCCCTGACTGAGCAGTGCCTGGGTCTTTCTAGAAACTGCTAGAATCCCGGTGGTGGGGGCTAGGAGCAGTCTGCCCGGGAGGACTGTCCGCCCACCAACAGGGTTTGACCAGTCCGGAGAGACCACCACATTAGCATAGCACCTATCACGCCCTCGCTCCTCCCTGTTCCCTCCCTTTTCTCCTCCCTCTCCCTAAAGTTATAAAAGGGTGGGTTAGTTCCTGAATAAATTGGCGTCGACCGGAACTCGTATCGAGTGTGTTACTGTCGGCGTGGGAGGTACGCACCCCACGGGTACCCACCTATCGCGGAACCCTAGCATCTGAGGATCAGGAAGGAGATCATCAGTAGCTGCACCCCCCTCGCAGCTACTCCTCCGAGAGCTACAAGAGGGAGCCTCGCCTCTTGGGGGTGGAAAGGGAATCTGGCGCCACAGTGCTGAGGACGGAAAAAGATCACGCAGCCCGCGGACGCCTCGCTGGGACGGCAAGCGACAGGCGTCTTTCCTTCCTTCCTTCCTTCCTTCCTTCCTTCCTTCCTTCCTTCCTTTCCCATTCCCTTTCCCTTTCCCTTTCCCTTTCCCNCCTTCCTTCCTTCCTTCCTTCCTTCCTTCCTTCCTTCCTTCCTTTCTTCCTTCCTTCCTTCCTTCCTTCCTTCCTTTTCCATACAGTTCTGCATGAAGATACAAGAGGTTTCATATCCCTCTTGTTCATTAGGTTTATTCTCAAAATCATTGTATATACATATATTTGTACAAACATCCATCTCTCTTTTTCTGTCTTTGGACCTGTTCCTCTTTCTCTTTTGTTGTTGAATATCTCCAGAGGAGGATCTTCCATAACCTCTGTTCCAATGTTCTATCACCCTCTCAGTTAATAAGTTTTTCGTCATGTTCAGGCAGTCTCTTGTCCTATCGCTGGTCATCACTGAAAAGAGCCTGCCACATCCTTTTCACATTCTCCCTTCAGATGCTTGTACACGTTGATAAGATGACGACTCAGTCTTCCCTTCTACAGGCTGAGCTCTCTCAGCCTCTCCTTGCAGGAGAGATGCTTCAGTCCCCTAAACACCTTTGTAGCCTTCTAGTAGATACTTTCCAATAGTTCCATGTCTCTCTTTTACAGGGAATTTCAGAATCAGACAGCACTCCAAATGTGGCCTCACAAGGGCTGAGTGGCAGGGGAGGGTCACCTCCCTGATCTGCTGATCTGCTGGCAGCACTCGTTCGAAATCAGCCCAGGATACAACTGTTTCTTGGCCAAAGGCCCATTGCTGTCTCATGGTCAGCCTGCAGCCCATCAGGACTCCCAGGTCGTTCTCCACAGAGCTGCTTTCCAGCAGATCAGCCACCAATCTGTCCTGCTGGATGGGGTTCTTTCTCCCTAGGTGCAGGTCCTTGCACTTCTTTTGTTATGGCTTATGATTTTTTTTTTTTCCCAACTCTGCATCCTTTCCAGGTCCCTCTGAATGGCAACACAGTTGCCTGGTGTATCATTACTTTTCCCAGTTTTACATCATCAGCAATCTTGTGGAGGGTGTGCTCTTCATCCAGGTCATTGATGAAGTTTAACAGGGCTATATCCAATACTGACTGCTAGGGAACACTGCACTACTGATCACCACCCTTTGAGGTCATTCAGCCAGTTCTCAATCCATTTCACTGTCCACCACTAAGAATTTTACAGAAGTGAAATAACCTATCATACTCAGAAACTTTTAAATCCATACCCCTTAGGCATCAAAGCTGATAAATCTCTTTAATGTTCACCACTGCTTGGATTCTGTTTCACTGTATGTAACGTATATTTTCAAAATACAGCAGATAGATTGTAAAGACTGTTTCTTTTCCTCATATAGTGATAACAAATATTCTTCCTAACTGCTTAAATAGCCATTTGAATCATAACAACCTGGTGCAAATTCATCCGTATTGTCTCTTAGTATGTACTTAGGGCATAGTTTATTTTGAGGATAAGAAAACAGAAAAAAGTCCTCAGAATAAATCTCATAATTGAATCTTGTTTAAGCCTCATTTTCATATTTGCCATCTGTCAGACCATGACATGTGTTATTGTATTTGGAAAGACACTTTTTTTTATTAAACAGAAGACTTATGATAATGTATTTAAACAAATGATTTCCAACCTTAAGCATTCAATGATTCTATGATTCTATGAAGCATTCAAAACCTTATCCTTAAAAGTGTACATTTGCATATAATATGTATGCATGCTTGTGTATATGCCTAATATGTTTATTGCATGATGTTGTAAATTAGCCTCCTAGACTTCTATCAGATTCTCCTAGTGGAAGGAAAGATGAAGCAAAGATAAATGTATTTTAAAATAATAAAACAGGTAAGATATGGGAAAACTAATGAGAGATCTGACATAAGCATATAATAGACAATCTAAAGTATCAAATTATAAAGGAAAATGTAAAGATTTTGCTACTGAGGACTGCTGAAGATAAGAGATGATGAAGCAATGCTTGTGTTCCTCAAGGAGGGCAGAAAGACTACAAACACAGTTCAAAGTGCAGTGTATGCAAGATGTGTTAGATTTGTTGTAAGTGGCTGATTCTGATTATGTTTTCTTTTAAGCCTACTCAGCACAATCTCAAAGCATAAAAGAATGAAACATTGTTTTCTAAACTTTATTTGACTTTTTATTTTTCAGTTATTTTTGTTGACTGAAAGTACAGACTGTAAATCCCCAAACTCTATTTAATGGAAGCTTTAGACAATCACCTCAATTTGTGAATTTGAGCCTATTCTCTTGTACTTTGTGTATAGGTCATTAAAACGGAAAGATACTCTTTAATTTCAGCAGTCAAAATTTCATTTCAGCCTGTTTTTAATATATCCCAGAAATAGCTAAACAAATAGCGTGTTTTATGATAGAAAGAGTTAACCCTTTTTTATACCTATTTGTCAGCCTGTTAATATGGCTATTAACAACAATATGGCTATTGTTGACTGAAAGTACAGACTGTAAATCCCCAAACTCTATTTAATGGAAGCTTTAGACAATCACCTCAATTTGTGAATTTGAGCCTATTCTCTTGTACTTTGTGTATAGGTCATTAAAACGGAAAGATACTCTTTAATTTCAGCAGTCAAAATTTCATTTCAGCCTGTTTTTAATATATCCCAGAAATAGCTAAACAAATAGCGTGTTTTATGATAGAAAGAGTTAACCCTTTTTTATACCTATTTGTCAGCCTGTTAATATGGCTATTTGTCACACTGTAGAAGTGTGAATGTCTGATCCCATCAGAGTACTCTGCACTGCTGTTTTTGTTGTTGTTCCAATAAAAATTAAATACTTCCAAATCTAAGTTTCAGCCTCAAATCAATTTCCCCTGCGCAATGTACTCTATTTTTCTTTTCAGTAACTTCCCCATTTGGGATTCTGTTGTTCCACAGTTTTGGAAGACTAATATTGAAACAAAACAAACAAACAAAAAGAAATAAAAATACAGTTTCTGATTGACAGGCAATTTAATTTGGGGAGAGAGATGGTAAACTTAGTACTGAACTGACAGTTGTGAACACTGAAATTCTGATTAACAGTAAAATACCTTTGTACTATTGTAAGTGACAAAATATGACTTTTCAGAATGTTTCTGCCTCTGCTTCTAAGTTTGCTTGCCAGGGCAATCTTCAGGGACAAGGAAGCTGCCCAGATGTTGGCTTCAGAGGCTGCCCAACATGGTAGGTCACAAGAGAATTTCCTTTGTAAGTGGACAGTTTGTGAGCTGAGCAAGTTTCTTTTGCAAACAACTTTGTGGTTTAAGATTATCCCTCTGATTTGAGGAATATGCATTCAGAATGAAGTTTCTTTTCAAGGACTAGATTTCATATCATATATATTTTTTGTGTTTTACACACACACATATAACGATATATGCCCAAATGCACAAACACAAATTTGCCTATTGATGTTGTTTCTTAGATAGTGGAGAACTGCATGGTCTGAAATGGTCCAGTTCTTGAGTTCCAATTATTTGCTCTGATTATTTATCTTTGTCATTTTTGTAAAACAAACAAACAAACAAATTACAAATTATATTAAAAAAATGAATGAAAAAAAGTAAATTACAGTAAAAAAATAAATAAGAGTTTAACTATGCTTAGCAGGACTATTGTGTGATATTCGGCAATTTGAATATGACAGCCACAGAATTCATTTAAGTATAGGTTGGAAAAAGAATGTTTGTGTATGGCCTTTTGCTCTTATTTTATTTTTGCCACTTTGTAGAAAGCAAATCTTCTTAAAGATCAGGATGCCAGAATCTAGCTTGATAAATTGTTTCCAGAAAAATCCTGGGAAGGTAAGCTGTCCTTTTGGACATAAGCCTAAAAGATAAAAGTACTGTGAGAGAGGAAATTGTCAGGTAGGTATATAAACAGGTTCTCAAGATCATATTTCTCAGTATCAAGTTCTCGCAGAGTGGCCTGGGTCTATTATTGGTCATCCGTTTCTCACATGCTCTGGTCAGCTACAGCCACCTCCAGCAAAGGTGTGCATAGGAGTTAGTCAGGGAGATCACCTCCACTCAGTGGAAAAAGATTTTCTTTTATTTCTAGGAAGGATAATAATTCAGGCAAGAATTTTCAAAATAAGATAACTTGGATTATATACATGTATATTTCTATTAATTTTAAAGCAACAACACATCTCTATTTGATCAATTAGGTTCAATCTTAAGTTTCTATCATAGTAAATAAAACATTATATAATTTCTTAAAGGATGTGTCTGATGACCCATATATGGCACTTCTTTTCATTTTAAGGCATTTTGGTGCTGTACCATTTTCTGTAATTTTGCAGATTGTCTGAAACTGCATAATTTTTAACTTTGTGCAAAGTCAGCCACAAATTCACAGAATTGTGGAGGCTGGAAGGGACCTTTGAAGATCTTCTAGTCCAGCCTCCTGCACCTACAGCACATTGCACAGGACTGAGTTCAGACGGTTTTTGGATATCTCTGATGATGGAGACTCCACAACCTCTTCCAGTGCTCTGTTACCCTCACAATCAAGGAGTTTTTCCTCATACACAGATGAAACCTTCTGTGCTTCGGTTTGTACCTGCTCCCTCTTGTGCCATTGCTAGCCATTGCACAACATAGCCTGGTCCCACCTTTGTACCGTCTTCCCTTAAAACATACACTGATAAGATCATCTCTCAGTGTTCCATTCTATGGGCTGAATAGTCCTAGTACTGTGAGCCTTTCCTCATAGGGAAAATACTCCACTCAGCCTTCATTCTAAATGATTTATTTCAATAGTAATTTGCAATACCTTTTTGAGAAATATTACTAATTTAAGCTACTTAATTAAAATCTAAAAATGTAAGTCATGTTAAATAGTAAGTGAGAAGCCTTTCTAACCTTGGTTCTTATTAAGGCTACAGGGTACATTCTGAACGCATCAGAACACAAAATCTCTTGATCTCCTGGTCACTCAGCAGACCACATTCTCTCTCCTGCTCTTAAATATGGAGAGCCCACTCATTTGGAAACAACTTGCAGTATTACATCTCTAGCAACACAGTTTTATTGCATTTACTGCATTTTAAATATCTTTGAAATCCCAACATTTGAGATTACAAATAATTTGTGATTTTCACACACACAAAAAAACACTCATTGAAAATTTGAATTCTTATCTGCTGTTTCCTTGTTTTCTCATTTTTTCATGTGTTTTCCATCTCCTATTTCCTTTCCACTGCACATTTCATTATACTAGCCACAGTACTGTTATAGTGGTTTCCAAAGAAACGTGAGTCATCAGACAGCACCTATTAGTCATATCATATAGTCCTGTCTCATCAACATGACTACTTTAAAATAAAAAAAAAATGAAGAGATGTTCACACCAAGGAGAAAAAAAAAATAACTTTTCCTTTCACTGTCTTTTCAAGTCTGTGTTTTATTTGATGAGAATTTGAAACCAGACAGATTGATTAAGATTTATAAAGATTAATGAAGTTCCTCAAGTATACTGATAGTCTTGAAATTCACTAGAGTCTTTGCCTACTGTATGGAAGCTTCTTTGACAAGAAGCTACCAAGAGTAGTCTAATCATTTCAAACAAATATATATTTTTGCTTGATAAACTTTTTAGGATAATCTTTTTCCAACTTCAATAAAATTGGAATAATATCCAGATATTATTTATATTAGATATCCAGATATTAAATATCCAGAATTTAGGGAACATAAGGAAATATTACAAAGAAAACATAAAGTATTTGAGTTCAAAATAAAAAAAAAAACAGTATAATTTGAAAATAATCAAATAAATGAATAAATGAAAAATAAAAGCAATGACTATAACGACGTCACCTCAAATTAAAAATTAATATTCTTTTAAGAAAAGATATGGAAAATCCTAGTGCAATCAGGCTTCAAAATTTATGCTACATTAATTCAAAGATTTCAGATTCTGTTTGCTGACAGCTATAATGTACCATAAATGACCACAGGTTCCTGTTTTATGCAACATACACAAAAACTGTAATTTTCAATTGGAGCAATTTTCAATTCAATTTTCAATTCAGCAATAAATTCTCTCAATATTTATTTTCTTTATTTTCAGTATTTATTCTCTCTCTGTCTTGTTAGAGGTATCTACTTGTTGTTTCATTCACATTCCAGAGTGTAGAAAAAAGAAAAAGAATAACAGGAGCAGCAGCAAAAGATGCTAAACTTAAGTGTATGCTTAGCTATAAACACATGGGAAGTTTCAGCTTTCTTATTTAGCATCTATTTTGATAATTTCTAAAGGATCTAAAGCAAAGAATTTTTGCAAACATTAGAAAAGTCCTCATGGTGACAGGAAAGCATATAGAAAACACTTTTTTTCCCTCATAATTGCTCTTTGGAAACAAAATTCCATAGATTTTTTTACTTGATTATAGAATTTCAGATATGCCTCCGATTCTAACAAGTGTGATTCTTTTTCACATAATATGTTTCTGATTTAAATACTATTTTCACTCGTATCTCAGAAAAGTCATTCTTAGGAGCACAACTTGACAATTTCAATATTTTTTTTATAAAAAAATGCTAAAATCTTTCAATTCATAAATGATTCTTAAAATGAAAACAAGATCTCCTTGTTTATTGGAAAATTTCCAATCCTTCAAGAGACCACATTTTCCTCAAGTTACCCAAAGGAGATCATCTAGTCATGGTCTCTATTTTTTGGGAAAAAAAAAAGATAATGAAATGATAAGGAGTTATAATTATAATAAATTCTAGCACATAATAAATGGGCTTGATTCTAACCCAAGGGCAACTCAGTTGCAATTGTGATTGTTGCAAGTTCATTTGTTCAGCATTTCTAATAGTAGACACAGATCATGATTGAGGTCAGGCTCACAGAACTGTTCTGTTGTCTACTGTTGTCCTTTAAAGGAACGGTATCTTGCTTCTATTCCAAAGCTCATGAAATTGAATAAAATTTAAGAATGTTTAAAACAACCACAACATTCCTCAATGGGTTCTCACTTTAAAAAGTCATTTGCATATCTTTTCTATCTCCTAAGCTCATTGTCATTGCTCAGGATGGAGAGACCCAAAAGATATAATTAGTTTGTTTTGATTACATCCATTATGCACTTAGAATGTATTTCTATTGAAGGCAGTATGCCAGGTATTTTACGTTTCTAAATTGTACAAAGCATACAGAAAGAGAAAACCAAATACCAGGAACATATTGCTATATTACAAAAATAAATAGAATAAAAATAAATAAAAAAGAAAAATAAGAAAATATACCATATATACTATATAACGTCTCTACTATATGGTATGGCAAACTGAACTGTATGAAAAACAAACAAAAAAAGATCTCTCATAGCGCCAGTCTCCTAAAGGAGATCACAGAATCACAGAATGGTTGAGGTTAGAAGAGACCCTTAGACATCATCTAGTCCAACCCCCCTGCTCAAGCAGGGACACCTAGAGCTCAGGCTCCAGATGGCACAGGATCACATCCAGGCGAGTTTTAATTGCCTCTGATTGCAAGTTACTCGTAGGACATTAAAAAGAACTTGGGAATAAAAATAATACAACACAAAATGTAGCTGTTGTAAGTTCTTATGATTTTCTTTTCATACAAGCTAAGGAACAGGTAATAAATAAACATGAAATAGAATTCAGTCACTAATGAGCATGTAGAAAAGACTGGATTAAGAAAGAAGCATTAAAGAAGTGAATGACTAAAAGCTGAAATTTACAGAATCCTAGAAAAATTGAGGTTTATAGACTGCTCAGGAAACTCTTAGAAATGTATCACAGAAACAAGACAAATAGAGCTTTCAACAAGAATAATCTAGAAGAATTTGAAAAATATATAATATTTTGAAAATACTTGCAAGAAAGATCACAGATTGCATCTTTCAACAGTATTTAAAAATCTAGCTGTTCCCTATCTCTTTGAACACTGCCATCTGAAAATTGGGATGCACTGTTAGATAAATTAGAATTTCTCAGAAAGATAATAAAATTACCTCAGAAAGGTGATTTAAAACAACAAGTTGTAATGTCTTTTCATATTTCACTATTTCAGAGAGATTTTAATTCAAACATATACAATATTTTGCTTAATTTAAAAAGATCATATTATCGATGAAACATTAAAAAAAGCACATGAATTTGTGTGGTGAATTTTTTAAAGTGTGGTATGAATATTATGCTAGAGATTTACTAAGCTGAAGATGAAGGACATTTAATTACTTTTCAGCTATCTCTTCAGTGTCTTTGCCTATTTGATCAATACCATTTTATGTATGAAAATGGCACTTGATCAATACTATTTCACTATTTTTTTTTTTTTAAGAGTTCTATCTTGTTTCTGCTTATTTTGTTTTCAGCCTGAAAAATCCTTGTCTGCTGGGTATCTCAACCTAAAAGACTTTCTTTTTTTTCCTAGGAGCAGTCTGTTTTATTGAATTTTTCATAACTTTTGTGTTGCTATATGCTTGATGAAGTGGTATAACTACCCGTCTTCAACATATAATCACACAAAGAACATACATAGTATATGCCATATGGATATGTAAGTGATATAAGTGCTTTTTACAGAATCACAGAATGGTTGAGGTTGTAAAGGATCTCTACAGATCATCTAATCCAAAACACCTAGAGCATGTTGTGTGTGCTGGGCGGGTTGGACTAGATGACCTCTAGAGGTCCTTTCCAACCTTAAACATTCTATGATTTTATGATTCATAGGGAATCACGCAATGTCTCAGTCCTTTTCACAACTATCCTTTTGTATTTTAATCCTTTTTCATATTTTTTTTTTATTTTTTACTTTTATTCCACTTTTATGAAGATTGATGTAGCAACTCCTAAGCAAGGTTTTCTGAGCAAAACTTTTTTTTTTTTTTAGAAACATTGTAAGGGAGAAAGCAATCTTCATGAGGAAAGGAAAGCAATCCTTCCATTTTTTTCACAAGTGCATTTTTTTTTTAACTTTTCTAATAAGAAGAATCAAAAATGTTCTTCATTTACTTTTAAAGATTTTTGGTATCTATTGTACATGGTATATAAGTATGCATTTGTAATATTTTTCTAGACATAAGGAATTATGTTAATATCTTAAGTTTTTGCTTCTGTTTTAGGAGAGTAATACATGGTAAACTAACTGCTGATGTTGATTAACATTCATATCCAAAAGAAATGTGGCAGCTGGGAGGCATTTTAAAAAGCATTGTTGCATTACCTTAAGTCTGTTATTGCTATGAGCACCTTGGAAATAAAACAGTCAATATTCTTAACAATGAAAGTGGAATTTAGTAAGAAATATGTGCTCATGCTCCATGAATAGTACAGGCAATTATCCCTAGGTTATTGATGAGAAACTAGCAACTGTATTAGGCTTTAAAGATAAATCCATTTCTATTTAATTTATTATAAAGGAAAATATTTCCCTATACTTTGATTTAGTGAAAATTAAGATTGTAGAGCTTAGAATGTCGTAACTCAAGCCAATGTGTTAGCGAATCTCCCTTTTTTGGTGGTTAGCAATGTCATAAACAAGATCATACGTTCACCTCAGTATTAGATATGCACCTAAACAATTCATATCCCGTCATCCATGAATAAATACTAGAAATAATAGAAAAGTTAATATATTACATTATCCACACATACATTATTGACAAACCTTCACTTTCACAAATTTATTTTATTGTGAAACTCCTAAAGCAAACTTCAAGGAAAACCTCATCTTAGTCACATCAAGGAAAATATAAGAACACAGGTATTTCCTCATTTTTGATCAATTATATACAAGAAAACCTAGCACAAAAAAAAAAAAAAAAAAAAAAGGCGGGAAACATGGGACTCAGCGTCTGGAATTAGAATATGAGTGCCTTCATGGGCAAAGGATTTCCTTCTGAAACACAAGAAGGCAGAAGGAGTGCGGTAGTAGGTTAGAGTATTAACTATTGTTTATAGATAGCTGTTTGCAGTTGCCCATAATACTATTTTGTTTGCTGTTTAGTTTTTATTTGCAGTATGGATGTCAGTTACCTTCAAATTGTATGCAATTCAATGTAAGGGTTAGATTAAGTTGTCTAAATAAAAGTATTTAGCCTCACCAATGATGTACATTATGTGTGTACAGATGTACATCCACATCATGTGCTATATTGCAACTGAGTCCAGCAGACTCTCAAGTCCGACCAAGAGCCTGAACTTTTGATAAATATTTGCAGTAGCCAGAGACCAGGTGGAATATTCTATATAATCTCAAATTATATTAGAAAGCCACAATTTGGAAAGTGAATTGCAATCTAAGCACTTAAGTAACAGTGATTTTATGAAAGTTACAACTAGATTTCCCTAACAATACTTTAATCCGCATGATCTCAAAAGCTGATCAGTTCACCCTTAAGTAGCTTAAAGAAGCTTGTACTAGGTCAGATACAATTATACATATTAATTAGTTCTCCTATGATGACAATGAGGGTTTACTTCTAAAGATAAATAACTTCTATCCAGAAATTCCTATTTGTTCCTTCAAAATATTCATTTTTTTCACAGAATATGAAAAAATAATGCTGGCTACATCATTCTCTTCTGAATTTATCTCTACCACTTTTAACTAACTTAGTTATCTCCATTTCTTTAGAGTGACTATTCTTATGCCTAGCTTGATAGCAGTCTGCCAAAACCATGGTGCTAGGTGTCAGCAGGGCAACTTCCCCAGCCTTGTCACAAGGAGAATTTGTGGCAGCCTAGTTAAAGAATTATGACAACAGGCAAGATGGGGCAGAGGTGAAAAGAGATGAGAAAATGCAAGGCATAAAAATGCCTTAATATTGTCCTGCTCCAAAAACTGACATGTAGAAAACTAATGTTGACAGTTGTGCTAGGTGCCCTGTAGTCCTAGCATTTTCTGGAATCACATGTCCAAGTCACTACACACACTTTTTAGTTCACTACCTCTCTCAAAGTTTCTGTACTGCATTTTACTGTTTTTTTATTATTATTTTTTTCCAGAATATTAATATTCTTTTATAAGCCTTCATATGATTAGTCTTGTTCCCTAAATTAAAACTCTAATCAAAAATTTAATGCTGAAATATTTTACATTGCTAAAATACCCATAAAAGAGATAAACAATGAAACATTTTCTAATGGAAATAGAATGCACCTGCATCTGTTAGCTTAGTAGTGACCTGTCACATATGAAGGAGTTCTTCAAGAAATATTGCATCAATTTCATTAAGAATCATTTTAATGCTTTAGAAATATCTCTTCATTCAATTTTTTTTCTTCAGTAATCTTTCATCTCTTTTTTTACTGACTTCTAGTTTTATAGACATATTTCTGATGCGTAAATGAAAACATACAAACATCAGCAAATACTTTCCAGCAATTGGAAGGCTGGTTGGTTTGTTTAAGTAAATAATAAAGAATTTTAAAGTACCCGCTTCCCCCGCAAACCCAAAAAAAAAAGAAAAAAAAAAAAAAGAGGTCTTAGAATACAGGGATGTAGCTTGGTAATTCTGGGTCATGCAGTTGTGTGTGTTTTTACAGCATGTACTATATCATGTACTAGTATGTAATATGCACTCTATCAGGAAGATCTAAATTACAAAAACAATGAGATTTTGAAATACTATGTTCCGTCTGTTTAATTTAGAAGTACTTGCTAAGACATAGATAATTAGATCGTTAATGTATGATGACAGTGAGTACTTAAAATGAATAAAGGCATATCTGAAAATATTTTTGAGATGTTATGCAGAAACTCAATAGTGCCATTTAGTGTCCTAACAGAACAGTCAGTTCTCACTGGTTTTATTTGACATAAAAGAGATATGATATAATTGAAGCCAACAAAGCACAACTATATCTTTTAGAGATTACTTAAGAAGCTGATGTTTTCTCTTTACTTACCTTTTATTAACTTAATAAAAGATATAATCAGCAATAGTAACCAGTTATAGAACTGGTTCCAAATAACCAAATGAAGTGTGTTTTCTTTTTTTCCACTTTGCCTGAGGACATTACAGACGTAAATATATATGCTATCAGCAGTTAAAATGCTACTGTTACTCCCTGACTCCTTGATTTTTTTCCACATGAGCATTGTTTATAATTTGTAAGGTTTAGTTCTTCCTGAATGGGAAAAAATATCCTTTGTATGTACTACTACTCTCAAAGTACTCCTGTCTACTTGGGTAAGCAAACAAAATATTAGAACAACTACGATGTTATTATATGACCAAATCAAATATTTGTATAAACAAAGGATAACAAGGCTTGTCTGTGACCACAGGCTTTGGCATTTCTTAATATTAAGGTCTGATTATGCTAAATTAGTATGTATAGATTTTGAGAAACTTCCCAGTTGAAAACTTGCACTCTCAGTACCATTTCCTTCTGTGCTAATTGCATCAGATCCTCTTTATAAAGCTGAATTTTATCTGAAGTTGCTAAGAGACAGGGGATTCATCAAAATGATCAGTTAGAGAAACACTGAGCTGGTTTCACTGCATCAAATTTATCCACACACAGCAATTTAATACATTCCCGGCTTGTAAGAGAGAAAATGGAGCATTTGTCTCAACCCCTGAATCTGATTTTGAAATTTTTCACATATTTGAAATATTGCCATGTACCTCTACAGTCATGAAAAATTACCAGATATTTGATTACATTCTCTAAATGGGGAGGAGGAGGGATGGAGTACTATGAAAGACTTTTCTTATATTTAAAGAAAAGAATAATATAATTCACCCAGTAGCTGAACAAGTAAAATATATTCCTTCTTATTCTTGAAGGTTCATTTAGTTTATATTTTGCTGTGGGAAATAATCCCTATCAGAAAATGTATGCAACAGTAGCTGTAACAGACAAAAATGTTTGTGATCTTTCATATAAAAATATCTGTATTTTCAAAAAAAAAAATACTGAAGTAAATTCCACAGGAATTTTAAGTTGACCATGCAGAGTAGGATTCAATCAACATAACTTTCATACCTATCTAGCATCTAAGTCTTGAGGCCTACAGCAGCAATTCTCCCAAAGTATCAACATATCAGATACAATAATTATTTTATTCTTTCTGCAGAAGATGAGGGTTTCCACCGGGAGATCTGATTGAACTTCATTGCAGTGAAATATCACAATGAATATCTAGAATGGGAAAGTTCTCAAACACAAGTTTCTTCACATGTATTTCATTATCTCCAATGCTGCACATGACCAGTGGGAAAAGAATTCTCATAAATATCTATGAAGCCACCACCTAGTTTTCAGTCAAATCCTCATTAAAACAATGCTAAAATGGGGCTCAGTAGAAGCTAATGTACATGGCAGGCTAGGATAGCTGTTCCATCATAATATATCCTATTAATGAGACAAATTGTGAGTTACAATAATTTGGTCTAGTTCATCTCAGAAACTTTTGCGGAATCTGGTTAACATTTCCGAAAAGTTCAGGGGAAATAACTGAAAGATAAACCCCTGTTTTCATGTCTTGAAAACATTTCATAATTTCCAATTTTTTTCCTTTCAAATTTTGAATGAGCCCAAGAATAAGCTTTTTAATTTAGTTTTCTCTTTCAGTATTCAGAAAGTCAGACGGAACCTTTCAAAAGTAGTCATTAATTGAGCAGTCTATGTTACACACCAATTGCAGATCACTGCCATTTGCTGCGCGGGATAGGTGATTGAAGGGCTAATTTCAAGCCCCTCTGCAGTTTGTGAGGGTGTGATGGGCAAAGCATATCTGTAAACTGACGGTCACCCATAAAGTGATGGTGAATGTTATTCATGTTAATGATGATGATGATGCTTCAGAATGTGAGTACCCAACTATGTCATACATAAATCAAGATCATTACAATATTACATGAACTCGAGTATCTCTACCAGCTTTTACTTCTTGTTATAGTGGAGTTTACTTCCTGTGTTGTTTCCTGACCTCTAGAGTTACCTCTTGATGTTACACTCTTCTTTGATGAAGCCTGGAGTTTTGCTTTAGGTGTCTCTCCTTCTGATGCCACTCTACAATCTCCCAGGTGATCTGAAGGACTGATTTCATACACCTGATCATTTGGTCTGTAATGGCCTCAATAGATAGTTGATCCTCACTTTGCATTCTCTCCAACTTCTTTTTTGTCTTCAATGTGCCCTAATTCAGTTTATGTTATCCCTGAGTCAGGTTAAATATAAATAACATACTTTTTATTACCAGGTTTTACCAGGTCAGGTTTTTTCTCATCTTTTCACTCACCACCTGGTCTAACGTACTGAGTATGAACGGCACATCTATAACACGTTACAAAAATCTTTCACAAATATTTATGTTTGTTCTGTTGAGAACTCTAATTATCTCCAAGGATATCTTCTTTGACAGAGCATAACCAACATAAATAACCTATCTAGAGACTTTAGTCAGGGACGTGCCTGCTGCAGTTGAGCAGGATCCCCTTGATTTTTATGTTGAGGGTATCACCTACTTCATCTTTTAACTAGTTAGTGTTTCTTGGAGCTGAGAAGCGGTCTGAAATACTTTTGTTCAACTGATACATTTTCTCTTCAGTTTTGAAAACAGAAAAGATAAACAAGACACAGTCTCCTAAATAGTAGGGTAATTTAAAGATATAGATCATACATAGTGGTGCTACAATTTCCTGTCCAACTCAGATACTGTCCTAGCTACTATCTTTCATCACTGTTGCGATCACTATTGTGTGAAGTTGGTCAATTCAGCATGACATAGTCTAAGCAAGTATTTTGAAATGCTGAAGGTTACCTCAGTTCTGCTTTCTCAAAATAGATAAAGATAAGAGAGATTTCCTGAGAGAAATAAGATGTTAAAAGTCTACTTGTCTGTGTTGTGTTGAGTTTATGAGAACAAACAAAAAAAATGTCTAAATAAACAGAAAGAGGTATAAATGGCCATACTAAAAGCAGTGAAAAACTAATCTGTATTTTAGGAATATAGGAAATATAGGGAAAAAATGTTCAATTGACATAATTAGAAAAAACAGACTAATTTCAGGTACTAGGCCTTCTTAGGCCTTCTTTACATAATCTTTATAATATGTAAAACAAAATTAAAAGTTAAATAACACAGAGAACACTTGCCTTGATTTAAAGCAATACTGCTAATCTGTTAGGCAATCTCAGTGACATAGACAGAGATAGAATTATATAGAGACCTGAAAGTAGAAGACAGAATATTAATTTGATATAAGAGGAGCAAGACAGAAGAGGATCCAACTAGAATTCTAAATAGACATGTAGATGGCAAAACAATAAATAAGTGGGAATACGTTTAGGAAGAAGCAATTAACAGGTAATTTATGGTAACTCCCACCTGGACAGATATAAACTACACAATTGGCCATTGGGGAAAAAAATCTGTAAAGCCATTTTTAATTTGAAAATGGTACTGTCAGAACACAATACCTCATGAAGACTTATGTATAGCGGAATTAATTAAGAGAAAAAAAAATGACACACAAAAAAAGACAAAACTGAAAGTTCAGCTGATTCAGTTGCTTAGCTATTTCTTGTTAATGGAAAAAAAATCATATAGAATAAAAAACAGAAATGAGAATATCTAAAATCACAGCTATTATTGATGAATGAGTAAGAGTAAACTACATACGAGTGTTTTCATGAACGCTTTAACAGTAATAAGAATAACCAGATTCCTAAGTCTGACTTTGGTAAATTTGGAATTGAGGTTCAAAAGTATGCAATGACAGCCTCCCAGTAGCGCACAGCTTTAAAAGCAAGAATGTGGACCTTGGTGTGTTAAAGAAACAAAGGCATCCAATATAGGATGAGAAAGCATTATTTTTATCAAGATTTGGAAATAATCAGCATCTATCATCTGGTGCACAGCACCAGAAATAAGACAACATTATAACCCCATTGAAGACAGATTGCTTTCATCACTTTAAGCTCTAAGTATTTTAATCAAAATTACATCTATTACAGTCAGAAATCTTTTATCTGACTTCCTTCCCCCAATGAGTTTTCAGCTGGCAACCTAAGGAAAATGTGAAAATCCTTGATATTAACTTTTTAAGTTCTTATTTTAAATACCATCAGGAATTTTGGTCTCACTAGCAATTACTAAGAGAAAAAAAAAATCCAAAAAATTGCCACTAGAGTGGGGCTAGGCAAAACTACTCTAGTGCTATAAGAGTAGAGACTGTAGATAAGTTTTCAGGTTGAAGTTCAGGGAAATATCAAGAATAATAGTCTAAAGCATTTTAGGATTTATAACATAGTTGAAAAATTCATTTACATAAGACAGGATAAAGTGTTATCGTATGTAGACTGCTGGCATGGATATTAAATTAAATACCATGTTCCTGAGAGAGCATTTGGTATGAAAGACTGCTTATTAAATAGAGTTCTGAAAAACTTTCAGAGATATCTCAGAATTTGTATGGGTAGATTCTCTATAAAAAGTTTTGCAGCATCTAAATAATTAAAACAGGATTTTAACTAGAACAAACACTGAACTTCCTGACATACTTGATAGTGTATAGTATTTTGAATTTGATTAGCATATTTTTTCCCCACTTGAAGCCTAAGTGTCTTCCATGTTTTATGCTCTAAAATTATGAGCGCAGGAATGACACTTCAGTAAATTATTTAAATGACTTAATTAGATTTGAGGTCACAGATGACATTTAATTTTGTGTCTACCTTATTATTTCTTTTTTTCGTAAAAGCACTACAATCAGAAAACTATTCAAGGATGTCAGCTGCTACTCAAGAAATAGTAAGGGCGAACTATTAGAGAAGCATCAGGTCAGGCTGTGAAGTTTTTCTGGGAAAGCATTTGCTCACAGCCTTTATATCTCATCTTTTCCACACCTCTTAGGGAAGCATTTTCAGCATCAGCTCATTCAGTCACAAAAAACAAACACTCTGAATCCTTTGTGCTGTACATTCCTAAAAAAGACGAGTGCCAAGTGAACACTTGATCCCCCAACACATTTGGGGATCTTTTTATGAAATAGAATCTCACTTAAAAAAAAAAAAAATAAAGGCAAATCTAACGGTGAAAGCATATCACAAATAATATTTTAAAAATGACTTAGCCTTTTTTTTTTTTTTTCAGAAAATTAAATTAATTTAATTTTCTGAAAAAAAAAAAAAAAGGTTAAGTCATTTTTAAAATATTATTTGGGATATGCTTTCACCGTTAGATTTGCCTTTATTTTTTTTTTTTTAAAAAAAAAAAAATAAAGGCAAATCTAACGGGGAAAGCATATCACAAATAATATTTTAAAAATAACTTAGCCTTTTTTTTTTTTTTGTACAGAAAATAAAATGAATTAAATTTGGCTTTATTATCCCTACTTTGCATTCAGGCCAAGGTCCTGTCAGCCTGTTGTGACCAAACCTTTCTTTGACTGAGAAACAGAATCATAGAGTAAAAAAGACGATCCTCTCTGTGGGCTCTACCCTAGTATGTTTGGATTTGATTCCATTGACTAGATTTGATTCCATTGGACCTTTTCTCTCTCCTAAGATTGGTCAAAAACACCGTTGTGTCCTGTATAAGCCATGAACAAAATCAGTGGTAGAGTGTACGGCTGCTGGGCAGAGTTCTCAGTTCTGCATAAATATACTGTACATGTTTCTGAGTTTTAAATATTATACTCATGAGCCAATTAGTTCCCCTGGCCTGGGGATGCCTGGATGCTCCTGCATCAGCTGCTAACTTCAGTACTTTGTGGTACAAAACATCTAGGTGCCTTATTGGTTTTTTGTTATAGGAGTAGTGGGTGTGAAGTCATGGAGATAAGGGATATAAGGAGGCGAAGTCATGTGGAAAGATGCTTTGAAGTGAGAATGCATATAGGTGAGGACATCCAAAAGATCTGGAAGCATAGGGAAACCTGTCAAAGAAAAGTAGACCTGGAATTCTGAATGCAGTATGTCAAACACCCCTTTGCCTCTAGGAGAGTAAGCAAATTTTCGAAGTACAAGTAAGTTTATTTTAGCAAAATTGTAGACTTTTCTCTTCCTTACACTACTATTAAACTAAATGATTACCTAATGGTAAATCCAATTACTTAAGCAGCTATTAGATGCATTTTCTGACTAGATTATTATTTGCATTTTATCTAGAAGAATTAAGCAATGTTCCATTTAAACATTCCATGTGTATTAAAAAAAAAAGTGACTGGAAGGGTTGAAAGTATGCACTTCAGCTAGAAGTTTAATTCTGACTGTTAAGCATATCACAATGTATTTAATCCCTTGCTTTACTGAAATTGCCACATTGTCATGAGAAGATGATGTAATGTTAACAATTTTTTATAAAACATAATTATTTTTGAGCTATCTTAACAGCAGAAAAAAATGTGTCCCTGAGATGAAATACTGAGTTAAGCAAAATTTGAGGTATTTTGCACCTTTTTATTACTGAACCAAATAAACCCTTCAGATTGACTTTGTAAGTTCTATAGATATATTTAATTAGAATATCGAAACAAGCATTTTTAAAAGGGAAAAAGCACAACTGTTGAAAAGAATTTAAAAAGTTTTCACAAATATATATATATCCCCTTCTTGCCCATACTTTTATTGCAGGCTTGTTCTTCCGGCACTTTGGTGGTTTATTCAAACAAGATCTTCAATCTCTTCCAGAGCCTACAAACTTTCTTCCCATCATCTCTCAGGTCAGGCCATTCCTTTTCTTTGCCATTTCCCACTCTCCATCCTGCTGAGGGCTACCTGCTGCTTTTCATATCTCTTTCTATATGCTTGAATGCTCTTTCCTTCACTCCAGGAGGTTCCTCCAGTTCAGCATCCTTAGCTGATCTAACAGAAGAACTCATCTCCTTTTTCCTCACAGAGTTATGCTTTTTCCAACAGGCAGCAGTAAGAACAAGTCAAATAGAGATAGTAATTCCCTCTTGCCCTGATGTTCCCTTTAAAAAGAAAGAATATAACATATAATGACAGAAAGGTAGCAATGGTTAAAACAAACAGATGCTATCTCTCACACTGAATTTGGAAAAGAAAACCATATCATTTCACTACTGGTATTAAATTAAAATAATTAAAATGCACAAACTCAGAATTATTCTTTGGAAAAAAATAAAAATTTATAAGAGCTAACATTTTAATGAAATATTTTTAGAATAAATCATAATAAAGTTATACTGGTTTACATAAGCTGAAAATATGGTTTATCAGTAAAAGCAAAATATTAAAACAAATGAAATGAGAAGTAAGCATTATAAAATTTAGTGAATTATTTGAGAAATCAGATTTTTTCTGATGATTGGGTGGAGTGTGGTAGGAAGATGAAATATCGATTCAAGAGCACGTGAAAGAAATACACAAAAGTTCTGATATAATGATTATCTGGTACCAAATAGCCCCTAAGAAAAAGAGATGACATTCATCAGCTCATTTACAAGACTAGTTTCCTATGATTCACCATTCTTTTCCTTTTGTTTATTTATGTTTGGTATGTGTAGTTTTGCTACCAACATCATAACCTAGATGATTTCCTGTGGCTTGGGATTTTTCTACACGCTTGAAATTCTTCAACGGGCTGTCTAATGTACACAAAGCTTTGAAGAAATAAATATTTCTGTTATGGAATTATATTGAATAGCTGTTTTCAGTTTTGCTTCTGTTCACATGAAAGCTTGAAAAACTCATCTGGATCAGTTGATTATTGCCTTGCAATGAGAAGATCTCTTGAATTTGGAGTTTAAAGCAAATGTCAGGGAGTATAATACTTTTAGATGAACTAAAACTGAGGAGGGGATTATACAAAATTTCTTGCGTGCCAGTAGTAAATGGATGTATTGTTGACTCATAGGTCACTCATTTCTTCTTTTTTTAAGAAAGTACAAACCATAGAAAGTACAAGCAAATGAAAAGAAGCAGTGAGAAGAGGGTGTTGTGGGCTCAGTGTTAAATTTTCACTGAATAAATTCATGCTTATTTTAATGAAGACAGAATACTGCAAGATATAATGAATGTAATGGAAAATTACTCATTTGCTGAGGTTAAATTCTTCAGGTCTATTCTGTTTCAGATACTTCCATTTTAAAGTACTTGAATAAATTTAGCTTATTTCTGTTTAGAATTGTTTCCACAAATGTCTCTCCTTTTTAATGAAACCCTATTCTGCTATTCTGAGTGAACATTGTCTATTTACCTGTATATATTTACTAACATGTTTGTCTTTTGGATGAAACCAAGTGTAGAAACAACAATGGATGACAAAATTGTTCTTTAAGAAGAAGGAAAAAAAGAAGAAAAAAAGAAAACAGTAATACAGAAGGTAAATGGCCCGTTTGGAATTAGAATTAGGTAAGATGTCAAGGGCAACAGGGAGGGCTTCTACAAATACATCAGCAGCAAGAGGAAGACCAGGGAAAATACTAGTCCGCTGTTGAATGGGGAGGGTGCCTTAGTGATGGAGGACGCTGAGAAGGCAGTTACTAAACGCCTTCTTTGCCTCAGTCTTTACTGCTAAGGCCACCCCCCATGTACTGAGCCTGGAGACAAGAGAGAGAAGCAAGAGAGAGGAGGACTTTCTAATGGTCGAGGAGGATTGGGATAGGGATTATTTGGGCAAACTGCACACCCACAAATCTATGGGCCCGGATGGGATGCACTCAAAAGTGCTGAGGGAACTGGCAGGGGTAATTGCTCATCCGCTTTCCATCATCTTTGAGAGGTCATGGAGAGTGGGGGAGGTGCTGGAGGACTGGAAGAAAGCCAACGTAACTCCAGTCTTCAAAAAAAGGAAGAGAGAGGACCTGGGAAGCTACCGGTTGGTCAGCCTCACGTTCATCCCTGGAAAGGTGATGGAGCAGCTCATCCTAGAGACCATCTACAGGTATGTCAAGGAAAAGAAGGTGATCAAGAGGAGTCAGTATGGATTCACCAACGGCAAGTCATGTCGGACAAACCTTATAGCCTTCTACGATGAGGTGACCAGTTGGATGGACAATGGGAGAGCTGTGGATGTTGTTTACTTTTACTTCAGCAAGACTTTCGACACGGTCTCCCATAACATCCTCACAGGAAAGCTTAGGAAGTGGACTGTACAAGTGGACAGTGAAGTGCACTGAGGACTGGCTGGATGGCAGAGCCCAGAGGGTGGTGATAAATGGGGCTGAGTCTGGTTGGAGGCCTCTGGTCAGTGGTGTCCTGCAGGGGTCAGTACTGGCCCTGGTGCTCTTCGACTTGTTCATCAGTGACTTGGGTGAAGGGACAGAGTGCACCCTCAGCAAGTTTGCTGTTGGCCAACGCTCCAAACTGGGCTGCACTGCCATTCAGAGAGACCTAGACAGGATACAGAGTTGGGCAGAGGGAAGGCTTATTAGATTCAACAAGGACAAGTGCAGGGTCCTGCACCTGGGGAGGAATAACCCCAGGCACCAGTATGGATTAGGAGTTGACCTGCTGGAAAGCAGCTCTGTGGAGAGGGACTTGAGAGTCTTGGTTGACAACAAGTTAACCATGAGGCAGCAATGTGCCCTTGTGGCCAAGAAGGCCAATGGGATCCTGGCCTGCATCAGGAGGAGCGTTGCCAGCAGGTCGAGAGAGGGGATCTTCCCCCTCTACTCACCTTTTGGGAGGCCATACCTGGAGTATTGTGTGCACTTCTAGGCTGCCCAGTACAAGGAGGACATTCAGCTTCTAGAGGGGTCCGTTGTAGAGCCAAAAAGATGATTAAGGGACTGAAGTACTTGTCATATGAGGAAAGACTAAGCAAGCTAGGCCTCTCCAGTCTGGAGAAGAGAAGTCTGAGAGGAGATTTGATCCATGTGTTCAAGTACCTGAGGGGTGGTTGTAGGGAGAATGGGGCCAGGTTCTTTTCCCTGTTGGCTGGTGACAGAACACAGGAAGTTGTTGAAACAAAGGAAGTTCCACCTCCATATGAGGAGGAACATCTTTCTTGTGAGGGTGACAGAGCACTGGAACAGGCTGCCCAGAGAGGTTGTGGAGTCTCCTTCTCTGGACATCTTTCAAACCCGCCTGGGTGCCATCCTGTGCCATGTGCTCTAGGTGTCTCTGCTTATGCAGGGAATTTGACTCGATGATCTCTAGAGGTCCCTTCCAACCTTAACCATTCTGTGATTCTGTGAAAAACCTTAAATACCTGTGGGAACATATGTAAGGGACAGAGGCTTTCCCAGGGTAAGCGACTACAAAGGGCTGAGCTAAAGAAGATAGTGGATACTCGCTGATCTGAAGGAATGTGATTCTGGAAAGTCCCTGAACTGCAAGCATGAGAAAGTTGGGCAAGATGGAGCTGCAATTAAGCTTGTCAGTGAGAAAGGACTTGTGCACAGACCAATGGTGTGAATGCATGCCCATTATCCATAACCAACCAAGTGCGGTAGAAGACGCGTAGACAGTAGCATGTAACCAATCGTTGTATATGTGTACGTGTGGCTAAAGAGCTTGCTTCTGCTTGCGTATATAAGCATGCTATTCGGACTAAATAAATGGATCAAGATCTAATACACATGGATTCTGCATCTTTGATGCCCTCCCGATTCCTTGGGCCGGCAAGAAGTTTCCAACAAATACTTACCTTGGAATTACATGAAACACAAAAGAATATAGTTGTCCAAAAATTCTTGAAAATTTCATTTGCAGTCATAATTAAGATAATTGATCATTTATGAGTAAATTTGTAACAAAATCATGATATAAATAGCTCTTCTGGCAGTTGTCAGTAATTTGATGGAACAGTATATTTGCTGCTCAATTGTAAAATTGAGTGATTATGAAAAAAACATCATCTTTAAGTATTTTTACAAACTCTGATAATACAGGACATCTCCAAAGACATTACAGGCTATGTTTAGGCAACTGACTCCAATTATAGATTCTTAAACCCAGCTGAGAATATTCTTGTTTGCGGACAAATACTGTAGTGTTGCAGTCACTCATCTCTGACCTCTCAGCGCCAATCCTCAGGATGGACCTTACAAACCAGTTTCAGAAGAGATGAACCAAGGAATTAAACCTGATGACATTACTTGTCATTAATATCATGAACTTACTGGAGACATTGGATTCCAGGCATAAATCAGTCTTCCTCAGACCCTTAGTTAGTCCTTTTGTGCTTCGCAGGGAAAAATTTCATACCGTTCCTGCTAAAGGAATTTTTTCTACTTCATAACCCCCTGCTCTGCCCCACACATAGTGTTGTCTAATCTACTTAAACAATCAAATAATCAAGTTAAAGAAAAGCATTATTAGCAATATGCATATTTAGTTTTGAAAGCTGTAACTTCTCTTTACAAGCTTTAGTTTATGTCTTTAGATCAAAGCTACAGCAATGCTATTGTAATAGTATTAAAAGCAACTAGTATATATTTAGTCTGAAAGTAATGTCTAATAAATCTGAAAATTCACAGACATAAGCAGATTTAAATATGAATATGAATTTACAATAGGTTTCTGGTCAGCCTGCTCTTATACTTTATATTTAGATTTTTATTGACAGCATGCTGTCAACTGAGACATATTAAATAAAATTAGATGCAAATTCAATACTTTTCATTATCTACTAGTTTATTATGACATCATAAAATTTTATAAAATTTTCTGTTTTAGGGAAAATTTCCTCTTTGTAGTGCTTATTTTTGAGACACTAAAATACAGAGCAATCCTGACCTGTGTTAGATTTCTACTCAGTATGGAACATTATTGAATAGTTTATTATTTGCTAGAGCTTATCTCAATTATCTGAAACTACAAGCAGTTGAAGGATATTTGGATGAATTTACATTAAAATATATGCAAATTACTCAGTCTGCATACTCTACAGTCTCTCTTACAAATGCCTGACATTGTCTGAAGTACACAGTTGTCAAAAACAGTCAAAATATTACACTTTCTGAGAAGGTGGAAATCAGATATCTTGGGGGAACCTAACTACTGCTTTCAATATGTTCAGTTAAAGGTCTTCCTCTACAGCACAGCAATACAGTTTGCTATGGTTGACAGAAGTCATCTTGCAAGACCCAAGGGATTTATATGTGAAAACAGTGCTGAAATTATACTTCAGATTTGAATTTTAAAAACTTTTCTTTGCTACGTTAACATTCTTGAAATGTAATGTAATAATTACAATCTCCGTGTTTTTCAGTTGAATTTTCAGAACATGTCAATTTTAGACATACGTTTAGTTCAGCAATTTAGTTTCAAAATCTAAAAAAGTAGGAAAATAAAAAAAAGAAAAATAAGATATTTTCAAATTGATATTTATGATAGGCATGATTTTGAAATAGATAGCATGGGAATTTAGAAAATTCAGAATTCAGAAAAGGATTCATGCATCAAAAAAAAAAAGAGAGTGTCCTATATAACATATTCAAGTATTTTATTTTCAGTAAGGTACAAACACGCGATGTATCATTAGATGAGGTGATTTTTGCTTTCTTACCTGTAATATTAAGTTGTTACCAAATAATATATAGTCTTACATTATCTGGAGAGAAAATTAAACATTGATGTATAATACATGCCATCTCTCTTGCAAAATGAATATTTTGTTGTTGAATCGCTCACCATCAACACAAATTGAAATCATAGTGGTGCTACTTTCATACATTGTTATCTAAGGAAAATATCTCAACTGTTTGATAAAAGTATTGATGCTTAAATGTCATGCTCTTTACACTATTCAAAAGCAGTTTTAGCTTCAGTGACTGTAGTTTTCAGTTTTCCTAGTTTGGGATGAATCCCTTCCCTCACATACCTGGAGGTCAGCTTATTTTCCCTCAAACTTCAGCCTTGTTCAGCACTTTCCAGTCTAGCATTTTAATTTCCCTGACACACAGTTGAGAATAACATAGTGATGCTACAATTTAAACCAGCAGTGCCTTGTCTGAGGTAAGCCATGACCTGTATTTCCCATTCTGGTTCATAATACTCCTAGAAACTTATCTCATAAACTTTTCTCCAGGCTGGCAGGGACCCTTATCCCTCTGCCTAGAGTTCATGCAACCAATTTTTAAAGTCGCTTTTGACAGGTAGATTTCCAGTTATTTGAGGCTATTATTTGCTCTCTATGTGTGCTGATTGGTCAAGAAGAGGCAGCAGCTTTTCAAAATCTAAAGAGAAGGGATCACAGTTTCATCTCAGAGGAGCTTGTGAAGATTTTTTAACCTTGAAAGATATCATCGTCTCTTCAAAAAGTGAAATAAAATTGTTGTTAAGGGCTGGCAATAAATTAAAATTAATGGTACTCATTTGAATGGATTCATTTATTACTTTGAACAGTTACAAAATGAATTTAGCAATTAAGTTCTGGGAACTTGATCCAAAGATGATTCCAATGAAAACGAAAGAGCTATGTTGATTTATTTTTGTTTTAGATGATGTCCTAAGTACACATTCTAAATGACAATCACCTCAGTTATTGATGTTAAAAGAAAATTGATTTCTTACAGTATTTAATCACAATCTGCACCGAGCAAAAGTACAAGTTAATGCCTAACATCATCTCTTGAATCACAGCACATTCGAAATGTACCAGATGATAAACATTTAAAAATCCCCCAAAAGAACCATTCTGCTTCCAATCTGCATATCTTCCTCTTTCTTTCTTTTTTTTTTTTTTTTTCCAAAATAAGGATAAATGATACTAACCATAATTAGTGTGTGAATAACATGTAATGCAAAATGCTTGGAGGTTTTCTAGGTCTGCGATCATAATTACTCCTTTTACAAGCTGATGTCCCTTTTGTGTTTCACATCTTAAAGTGAGCTATTACCTGAAGAGACACATGCAGCAAAACCTGTATTCTCTTTCATTTCACAAATATCTGAGGAGAGAAAAAAATATGAAAAGGTATATAATGAAAGAAACATAATAATATATGGTTTATATCATCATCCTTTGAAGGAATTTGTACAATAATATTTATAGAAACTGCTGTGGACTTAGTTATCTGTTACATTAATATGCTAATTAGTAGAGTATTTTCTTCAAAAATAGTTTTGGAAAAAAAAAAGATCGTGAGAACACTGTATTTCTTTATGTGAGAAACCACACATATGTGAGAACACATAAAGAAAATTAATAAAAATAAAAAAATACTTTCACATAACAAGCACTGTCTTCATGCTAGGTGATACAAAAGTTCTGGACTATCATCTGCTGTGAAACAGGGTCTCTGTTTCAATCCAAAATGTCATGAATTTAACTCTAGAAAGCCTGGTACAATCTTTGTCATTAATATTTGTCAGAATGGATTTGAATCTTTAACCTGCAGCGTTGGTGCAGAACTGCTGAGAAGGCCTGAAAGATAGATACTAGGCATAAATGTATGCATCAAAAATCATTGGGGACTCCAGTTAGATTATCCCTGCACAGGTGGAAATGTGAGTCTTTGTCCTGGAATAAATGATTCATTAAAAGACCTGTGGTCAACTAAAGAAGGAGAGTGTTTACTATTTAGCACTCAGGCTATTTCCCAAAAGACTTCCTGTAACATCCTTAATCATTGTTACATCCGTAACAAACCTTACATCTGTTACCAGCATACATGGGCCTGCTGACATATTAGATGATATTAGAAAACAGAGGTATTGAACAGTTGTTCTTCCTCTGTTCCTCTTCAATTTTCTGAAAATACTTACACTTCATTTGTAGATATTCAAAGGTATTTTGATGCCTACAAAGGAAAATATACACTTAACACACTTAGGAAGATTTTGAGAAAGCTGTCAACAAGAAACATTTCAAAATTCTTTATCTTTTTCCTTGGAACAAAAATATACTTGTCAAACACAATTTTTCCTGTGAAATAGATATTCACTTTCCATGTAGGGAGCTTTTTTCTTTTTTTTCTTTTTCTTTTTCTTTTTCTTTTTCTTTTTCTTTTTCTTTTTCTTTTTCTTTTTCTTTTTCTTTTTCTTTTTCTTTTTCTTTTTCTTTTTCTCCTACTAGTTTTATTGTTAATTTTTGAAGTTAGGATGCAAAAAGACAAACAAATTATTGCAGGAATGAGCATATAAACAATATAAAGATGAGGAAAGAAACTTAGTTTCCAGCACAGGACATACTCAATAGGTAGAATGCTACAGAGAGAACATAGTGATAAAAAAGAATCTTATTCCATTCTTTCTTATTCCACTTTCAGAATATAATCAAATTTCATTTTCCATTCTACTTCCACAAATCTATATAAACCTACTTTTCCACTTTTGGCGAATTCATTGCTAATTTCTTTTTGAATAATTTTTATTGTCCTTATCCATGTCCAGTATATTTAACTAAGTCTCAGAGCTGCTAGAGGTATATATATAGGTGTGTGTGTATATTTATCTATCTATCTATACTTATATAGATAGATATATATAGAGAGGTGTATTTATATAGGTATATATACCTATATAGAGAGGTATTTTATATATATTTATTGTATATATATATATATAAATACAGAATTATACAAATATTTAATTCAGTCTGACAAATTTAGTCTTAATAGCAAACTAAACTCCCTAAATATTTTTATAGAATCATGAACTGCAACAGCTAGAAGGGTATTAGAAGGAAAAAAAGAGCACTGCCAGTTTTGAGAGCTCAGGTGTTTTAAAGATTCAAATATGATTATTCATGAAGACAAATAAGAAGAGCCTGAAGCCCGTTCCTGTTAAAATGTGGTACTTTAGGTTTCACACTATATAAAATAGATACGTGGTTTATCTCTAAGGATTAGCTGAATTACCACAGTGAAATTTTATATGGTTACATTACAAGAGACTGTTGTCTGTTCAGAAATTTTTGATAATTTTCTAATTTAATATTCTAGATAAAAATAATTCATTGTACTTAAAAACATCAATACAATCTACAGCATATGGGTTTAACAAAATTAAATAATACAAATGATTGCTATAGCAAAATGCAAGCACTCCTTCTACCATATAACAAATCGGGATTATTTGAATTACTATGGGAAAATATCATCTGTCAAGCAAAATAAAAATCAAATACAATAGTATTCTACAGTTCAGTTGCAAGACAGCAAAGAAGCAAATACCAATTTTAACAGCTATAAAACTTAGATTTTCCAAAATGCAATTATCTCCTGATGACCTAAGTATTATCATTCCTTAGTTTTAAATATAAAACGGAAATATAAAATCAAACAAAAACTCACCTCTCTCCTATATTTAAATAGGAAACCAAAAAATAAACGTTCTATCAGCTCATACCTTGCAAGACAAACCTTTGAAAGACTGTGAGAATTGTTGCTTATCAAGAAAAAAATACTCAGCATTGAGTGGTAGAAATAACCTCAAAATGTGCTTGAATGTCAACAAACAAAACTGGTATTCCTTGTTAGGAGTTCTTCCAGTACAGAAGTAAAAACAAATAAATATTGAGAAGAATAGAAAAAATGATACACACAAGTAGGGGAATTTTAATCTCCTGATGTTTTTACCAGTTGCTACTCACATTTTGTGAAAATTAATATTTATGTGAAAATAGATTATTATCTAAATGAAGACATGCTTTAGCACACACAGAAATCTTAGTGCCAAAAACATTTACATCAACTTTCTGTTTAGAATGCAAAAAGAATAAATATATCAATACAAAACCTGCAAGCTTGTCAGTAAGGCCAATTTGTGGATTTTCTTCTCTTCCTTTTTTCTTCCAGAAGAAAAAAATAAAAAATCATATTCGTTCCAAATATTTAACAAAATCATATAATGCATACTCCCTGAGTATCATTCTTTTCACTTGAGCTTTCCTTGATCAGACTCTGTGAGAGATTTGTCTCTAGTGTATATAAATTATTGTTATCCAATTCACTGAACAATACTATGGAAAAGTATATGCAAACTAAGTAAGAATAATTCGAAGAGTATTGCTCACTCCGAATGATCTCCTTAATCTACTCAGACTTTCAGAAAAGCAGAACAAAAACTCTGCAAAGATGTAAAAAAAAGGTGATATTTATGAATAATTACCATTAGTTCACAAGGATTAAACATAATAAAGTGTAATAAATGACCCTAAAGTTTTACATAATTGTTTTTGAACTTGAAATAGACTCTTTGATCAATTTTAGAGGATTATTTTTTTTTTCTTTTTAAAGTTCATTATACAGAAAAATTGTTCTTTACTATAATGATGTGATAAAATATTCTTTTTATTGAAGCTAATCTTCCAGAAATGTTCATGATGTAAATAATTTGACAGGATTTCAACTTTTTATAATGAAGCCACTTTCCAGAAAAAGGAAGATAAGAGTTCAAAATTGCAAGGTACATATTTTGTGCAAGCCCTATACTAGAATACTGCTTTTAAAATAGAAGATTTAACTTTGTTCTTCAACTATATCTCAAGATATCCTAATGTAAGTGATTATTACCTACACTCCTTTTAGATAGAAGGTGCTGCACAACACTATAATATTCTGAAGTAGACTGAACCTTGCTGCAACAACTAAAATGGAAAACTAGCTTTCCAATACATAGTCCTTATTTAAGTAAATAAAGTTAGCTAGGATTCTTTTGGGGTCAAACCGCAAATGTAATCATGTCAAGAGCTGAAACATAGTTCCAGGTTTTCCAGTTTGAATCTCTTTATTACATGGTAGAAGTTTTTTTTTTTTTTTTTTTTTTAATCCATAATGGATGAAATATAGCATTACCTTCCCAATTTTGTCCATTATATTGCTCCTCTGTTTTGTCTATCATATTGCCCCTGCATGTAATAATATGAGAAGATTTGTAGCAACTTTTTTATTTTATGTATGTGAAACCTATTTAGTTGTTTATAAGCAATTTAACTAACAAAAAGATCATACATATCCAAAGAGATTTAAGTAATCCAGTGAAACTATCTTAATTATACCTACAATTTCACAGTTTTACTCTACGGTTTTACTCTATTTTTTTCTACAGTTTTACTCTATTTCATAGATAAATCTATTCACTGTATTGAAGTCAATGAGAGGTTAGCTTCAGTGAAACTATCATGCAGAGATACTTCATTAGGCTAAATAGTAACTACAAAGAAGTGAATTAAATTTTAAACTGTAATTACTTACCAAACAACTAAAATTTCTCAAGGGTTTAATGGGCAAGAACAAAACCAAATGCACAAATGGACTTGGTTTTAAGATGCAAAGACATCTAAATTAGTGAAAGAAAATAAATCTTTTGGTGAAAATTTGTTTCCTAGAATATGTATGGGAAAATCAGGAAGTTCTGAGGACATTACAATTAGCCTCAATTTTGCCTTGAGAAACATGTTCTGTAAAACAGATATTTCTTCCCTTATTTATTTATCTACTTAGGTATTAATACTTTAATGTATCTACGATTCATTATCTGAACAGAAAACCAGAAGTCCATGAAAATGCATAGCCAGGCACATAGAGAAATCTGACTAATAACTCTGAAGAAATACTCATTTGCTCTGGAAATTACATGGGCACAGATAATAGTACATACCCTTCAAACTCTCACAATTTTGCAATGTCTCTTCCTATTCTTCTATTAAATAGGAAAGAAACGAAAATGCTTTTGTGAAAGCATCAGAACAGATAAAGGGCTGTATCCTATATGTATTTATAACCAAGGACATAACATAAAACTTGTAGTCAGAGAGGAATGTGTTCATTTTATGTCAATGCCAGGAGATTCACCGGTGAGTCAGATGTGGTGTAATGTCCTAAGACAGTGGAGCTAGACCCTGTTAGCTGGGGGAGACAACAAGGTTGTGCACCAAATTGAATGCTCTTCCTCTTCTTTGATCTCTGTTGGAAGAGAGACAGCAGCCATAAAGCCATCCCAAATGAGGGAGCACAGGCAACAAGCAACAACCTTGTCTAAAATTAGTGGAGGATAAAGCAAGGCAGAAAGACCCCACTTAAGGTTAATGTGTTTATTAATTGATGCTCTCAAAGAACACCCTAAACAAGTCTATGATCACCAACAAGAACCCAAGTTCTCGTTGGTATCATTAAGGTAGGATAACTGACTGACTTTAATAAAAAATTACCTGTTTCTCAAATTATGTTGTTTTCCTATTTCAAATCACGAATGATATGCAATACGGTACACTCAATTATAATGGTCTTGACTACACAAAAAATTTATGTTTATTATTCATAGTATATTTCTTGATTATTCTTAGCATGAAAACTGGAGGATAGCTGCGAACAATCATATCACACTTTTTTGGTGTTTTTTGGCAGTATTAGACTTAATCCCTGTATGAAATACTAGACATCTGTTTGCATCTCTTACAGAAAATATTTGAATTTTAAATATATTTCCATGATTAATTTTTTTGCCTTTGAACTATATGACTGAGCATAGTAGGTTATGGTTTAATTTTAATTTTATTATTTTACAGTTTCCAAATATTTGGTTCCACCTGGACCAGCATTAGAAGATTTGGAAAGTCATGCTTTTCCTAACTATACCCAGGGTAGTTAATATGACTGGCACAGTCTTCAGACAATTGATATCAGAAAGGCAAATTGGCACAGTATGGTTTTACGCTGCAGTGTTATGAAGATGGCAATTTTTAAAACTACTGAATTTTTGATAGTGAAAATACAAACTTTATATATATATATAACTTTATGAACTTTATAACTTTATGAACTTTATAAAAATGTTGAGCAGTGACACAAGGACAGTTGCAGTTGTAATAATCACATTTCTAAACCAAGTTACACAATCAAACAGCTACATGGGGCTGGGATTTCAAATATAAGGCAGTTATCTAATGTTAGACATGTAAGGGACACGAGATGGAATTTCACTCTAAGAGAGCTAAGATGTTTGAACTGAGTGACATTTGGTGCTTTTTTTCACTGTGAGTGAGTGAGCTCAGACCACAAACTTTGGCTAAATTACTTTTAATCAGCTAAGTGGAGATGAAATACACCCTATCCCTAGTGGAAATCCAAAAATAAACTATATCAGAATAAGTCTAAGTTCAATAATTCACTGTCCTCCCCAAGCTCCATAGATTGGTTTTCAATTTCTTGACAATTAAAGGATGCCTCACTAGTCATAGCTTATAGCCCGGCATCTTCCCTAGGAAACTGAAAATGTGTACAAATGTGCTCAAGTTGAGAAACTTGAATCTAAACCCTTCACAACTAGTAAGTGCTCTGTTGACCAGCTTTCATTTTACAACCATGTGCTTAGTAACAAAAGAAAAAAAAAAATGCCTACAATCAAGAAACTCTGTTTACATTCCGGTGTCATTACGCCTGGGCGTAGCAAGATTCAGATACATCTTGGATACTCTTGTAAGAACTTCATGAGAGCTGCCTCTACATTGTTTTTCTGTGCTGGGGTGTTTGGGGTGGAAATGCATGTCCAAATTCTAAGATACCCTGAGAGCAGAACTGGGGCACATGCAGTACAGGTGCATGCAGCAATTAGGTAATCCTTGTTACTAGCCCTTTCAGCAATTCTGCTGTCCCTGACTTGTCTGGCTTGTGTTGCTTTTTTGATCCTGCCAAAGACTTTTTGTCAAAGGTCCTGCAAAAGCAGCAGGAGCACCAATTAAAGGACTTAAACATGAACTATCCAGCTAATACTAGCTGGGGAAGAGCACCCACCTACACGCAACCGCCATGAAGGCTCTTGGTTCTAAAAGCCATATATTGTTATTGGTTACCAAATACCATAGGTTGGTATCGGTTATTGAAAGAGGTGACATCACTGTAGAAACTGCAAAAAGAAAACATTAACTAATCTCAGTGTCTAATTTTCATAACCAGCATGAACTGCTAGTCATGCAGTACCGCACTATATAACTTCTAGCAGGTGCCTAAACGTTATATAGAAGATATCGCATATAATTGAGGCTGCCACCTTACACCAGTTCTGGGTATGCATCACTGTACATCTGGTGCATCAGATGTCAAACATAAGATCCTTGAGATATGCAATGATCAGTAGCAGTCATTAAGACAACTCAGCCTCCCACATAATAGGCACCATCTGTCCCAGGAATGTTCTTTTTAGGAACTTAAAAACTAGAGGCATCTCTTTATGGAGCCAATTAAAAGTACTTTGAACCTCCAGAAAACATTTCTGTTCAGACAACATCTAGGTGGAGTATGAGCAGAAAAAGGCATAGAAGAAACAAAGAATTACCTCTGTTCTTGTCCTCAAATGCACAGAAGGTAGTAAGCAAACAGGAGCCATCATAACTCCGGGTGTCCACAAGACCCAAGCAACTGCTAAAATTACCTTTATTTAATAGTAAGAAAAATAAGCACAATAATTCCTAAATTACTAATTAAAATATGCTAATAAAGTGAACAGAATTTAAATCCCTGGTCTCGCCACTTCTGCCTTATCTGTATCCTAAGTGGGTGGATTCTATCTATCTGTCTGTCTATCTGTCTATCTATTTATTTATTCATTTTCTACAGCTTTCTACACAGCTGCTGGGCAATTATTTCAGATGAAGACATTCTGGCTTTAGTGGTGCATGTGCTACCCCATGTGTGGCCTTCATTACAGAGTCACATGTCTGCTCCCTTGTTCTGGTGCCACCAAAACCTATATAGATAGCCAGAGAAACAAAATATAGGAGGATATGCCTGATGTTCAGTGGGAGGCTTATCAAAATGTCCTGAGCATGTGCCAGTTCTCTTAATTTCTCCTCTTAATTTCTCCTCTGAAATGGTAGTTCTGATACAAATCGGACAATACAAAGATTTTTCTTCTCTACCTCAGTAAACTACCCATTCATGTCCCTCATAACGATTCCTGCCTCATAGAAAGTTCCTATCCAGCTGCCATAAGAGACGAGCTACCTCCAGTCCTAGCTGAAAACATTATGTTCTTCTCTTTTCACACTTTCAATATAGTGCAAGACTCAGAAGTTACTGAGTCTCTGAGATAGCTCATGTAATTCCTTAGAAGAACAAAGGGCAAGAGGGAGGGAATTAGGCAAAGCATAGTGAAGCTGAACATGAAATCTGGGGAATGTCCACCGTGTTAGTCTTTTCTGTGCCTGGCATTGGGATCCTTGTGCAGAAGCAGAATTTGTGGCTTACTGAGATCAAGCCTAGCTGCCATCTCCTTCTCTCTTCAGTGGGACCAAAGGCAACACCCAGCTATGCTGGCAGTTGTGGGGATACCGGTCTAGGGAGTCCCAGTATGAGGACCACCTGTCAATCATCATGTCCTCTGCGCGACCTCTCATCACTTGCGCGTGTGCGGACACGTTCTGGGGACAGGCTACGTGCCGGAGCCCACATCTAGAAGCACCTAGAACCCCGAGGGTGGGGGCTGAGGACCCCCCAGGTGGGGGCCAGGAGCGGCTTGCCGCTCCTGGCCGCCCGCCCAGCAACGGGGTCCCCAGCCAATCCCCCTCGGCTCCCACCTTTCCTCCGCCCTTTCTCCTCCCATTCTCCACCCCTTTTCCCTCCCCTCGAAAAGTTTATATAAGTTATGTCACGTGAATAAAGTTTGGCTTTCCCCCGTGGATTCGGACTCTGTGTCTGACTTCCCCGAGTGATTGCACGCTACCCTATAGGTGCCCTAGGGTAGCCACTTAGCTTCGAAGCTTGCGCCAGCCAAGCGAGTGATCAATCTGATCAGGGATCGCGGCAGCTGGGATCTGCTCCTCTGGAGGCCAGGCCCAGTGGATAGCAGCCAGCCAGAACCTGCGAGGCAGGCTTTTGTTGGACTGCTCCCGTCCCGACGAGAGCGGTAAGGGGTGCCTCCCCCCTGGGGAGGTGGGATGGGAGGAATAAAGCCGTGGGCCCGGGAGGGGGTAAAAAGACCACGCACCCCACGTACCCAGGGGACCCTAATAACATGAGGGCCTAGGTCACGTCGTGCCCCCACTCGGCGGTCACCTTTTAGTTTAATTTATTTTACATTAGTTTGCCCTGGGAGTCCGCGGGCGGGTCCCAGGTGGGTTGGGGCGTTGTAGGGGATTTTGTTATGTGCCTTGCGTTTTCCTACAGGCAGTGACTGAAGGTTTTGGAGAAGTCACTGTGACCCAGCAGGTGCATAGAAACAATTTGTACTCTCATAAGATAGAGGCATGCCAGAGTCACAAGAATATGGTTGTTAGAGAAAATCTGTAAAACTTCAATGTGGGGACTGAGAGCTGGTCGGATGACCTTCAGCTTGTCTGAGAGCTGAAACTTTCTCAAGTTATCATGTCCTTGAAACCATCTGGAAAGATACGGACTGTAGCAGGTAAACAACTAAAAGGAAGTGAAGATGTGGAAGTTGCCAACAGAGGAACTGAGTGGAACAGCAAATCAGGAATCACCAGGCAGACATAATGAGGATGAAGAGTATATAAGAAGGACTCAGTGGGGAGGGAGATTGTGCACGCATGTGCACGCACGAGCGTGGGGTCTGAAGTACTGTACCATAGTCAAAACCCGTTCTAGTGTTACACATTCCATTTTCAGTAGTGTCCTGTATACCCCTTCTTCATTCAGAAATCAATTTTATTTAGTTGCATTTTATATTTTTCTTTTGACAGCTGTAGATTTTTCTCTCACTTTCAAAGAAGTCAGGGCATTACAGTATCCCATGGGTCAGCATGCAAGAAGTTTAATTAGACTACTGGTTTCTGAAATTTTCCATGGCATGTTCCATAGTGAATCATCTTTTAAATACTTATATGCTTTTAAATACATTTCTTCTCTTTTACAGAGAAATTTCCTTCAAAGAACGTGAAAGCAAAGTGGAAAAGCAAAATAAATAAGGCCTCCAAAATACTGCTTTTGCAAAAACTGCTCCCGGATAACTTTTATTGTTTTTCACCAATTTTGCCTCTTCAGTATTAACCTGAATCTCCTTGAAAGCGTTATTACCATTGTGTAACAATTGCACTAACACCTAAACAGATTCTCCAGTGTTGCACAAATTGTATTCCTCTTTCATATGATACATAGTAAGGCATTATTTACTGGAGTTACCAGCAAAATTCAAATTGCTTCAGAAGTCAGTACGGGTGCATATGTCTTTCTGTGATGGCAAGTGTGTATCTAGGTGGACTAGCCCAGGAAGGCCTTGGGAGCCAGGGATGTCTATATGTGTCTGGCGAGTAAAACAACTGGAGGGACTGGTTCCTGGAGGAACAACCAGAAAGGTTGTTGGGGTTTGAGGGTGGAATGAAAGGCCAGCTTTGGTGTGGGGGTCAGATTTGGAAGCTTCTTAACATAAAAAAATAGCGTAATAGGATGATCTCAGATAATATTTCACTTCAAATTAAATTGAAGGCTTCATTAATACTTTATTTTGTTGCTGTCAAAATGTTTTATTTTTAATTCTATCATATTTGTTCTTTTTCTTACAGATGTATTGAAGTCATGAATAGTTACTAATATAACCATTGTATTAGGTTTTTTATTACAGATGTTTGTTTTGAATGAAGAATCAAAATGGAGCTGCCAGAAGCACAGCAGAGTGTACAGAATTCATAACACAGCACTGTGTAAATTTTGTGCTGTGTTCCAGCACAAAATTTACAATCTATCTGCTGTATTTCAACAACGACAGAAGAAATCATTCAGTGGTTCTCAAACAAATTCTGTTGAAATTTCCATTTTTCCATTAACTGCTTTTTGTTTCTTGTTCCTCTACAAAATGAGAAAAAAATAGCTGAGTTTGGGGGTAAGGTATGCAAGTTCTTTTTTTTTTTTCTTTTTTTGAATATTCTAATTCAGGGATGTTTTCTGGGTAAATAGTAAATATGTCTACTCTGCTAAATGAGAGAAGGTTGGGAAGCACGCCTGAGTGTTAGACTCCTAATCACATATAAATATAGAGGTTATCTGGTTTCTTGTCTCTGGCTTTTTTTTTTTTAATTAAAGATAGTGCACAGGTGTACTAGGGTTATTTCACTACCAGGACCACTTTTGGAAGGTGTTATTGATGAAATTGTACCTTACGTTTTCTTCCTCTCTCAACCACCTACCTTCAAGCAATGTTTCGTGTACTAAGACTATGCTCCAACTCTGCAGCACATAACCTCTGTTTTGTGCTATAAAAAACACCACTCTAGTGTACTGCAGAAATGTCCTGGAGAGGAGAAACCTTGACTCATAAAACAGTAATGTCTCTGGCTTACAGGTTATATGGTTCACAACAAGCATTCAAGGCCAAGTGTAAACGCAGCCAGTATGCTTTAGTGATGTCGAACCTGGTCTCAGTGTATACAGGCTGCTTGCTCCTGCTTTCTCTGGGAATCAAGAACCACTTCCTGGAATATGTGGAATTAATAGTATGGATTTGACTGATGATAATGTATGGTTTTAGCAAGATTTTATCTTCCATGACACTGTGTCAGGGTACAGAGATGCAGGAGAGGTACTTTTTGCATGGAAAGCCTTGCTCTTCAGCTGTCCACTGTGTATGAAAGGTCTTATGGAGATGCAACAATAATGAAGAACCTATCTATCTTCACTGACCAAGCACCCCTAGTTTTAATGCTTTTTTTGGCATCTCTGTTTTGCTTATGTCTGGAAGTGATGGAAGTCTGTGTTTTTTCTTTCTTTTTCCCCTTCCCCCCCTCCCCCATTTAGGACAATCAAGCTTTTAAACTTTGTTTTTGGCATTGCCAGAATGATCTTTTATTTTGAATGGTAAAACACTTGCTAATCAGCTAGCAGTTTTATACTTAACAGAATTTTCTTTTAGATAGATCGTAAGATAGAAGTCTCAGTGCATAAGCATATAAAATGAGCGCAGGGTCAGATACAATAGAATAATCAGTAAGAATGTTTGATTTATGTTAAAACCTTGCTGGAGATGATGTTTTCCTGATTAATGAACTTGCCTTAGAGATGCTAAACCCAAGTTCAAACTTCAGTCCTCTTTTTTCCCCCTCAGTCAGAGGTGCTTTCCTTTTCTTTCTGCAGGTGAATAAATTGGGTGGGTGACTCACATCTAAATGTGCCAGTGTGGACATTGAGTATGCAGCCTGTGGACACTGTGCATGCAACCCACTGAGTATGCTACTAAAAGATGAATTCAGTCCAGCTGCCATTGTCTGTATCATAAAAGACAGCTCTGTGTAGATGTTCCAGAATCCAATGGCAGTAGACACAGATGTAACTATCTGCTACTGAGTAAGCTGAGTAGTATTCTAGATTTTATTGATTCACAAAATTTAGGATGAATAATAACTCACTACCAGGGATATAGAAAGGTAAAACTCTACTTGATCACTTTCTTGCTCCCTCACTCTTGTATAATTCTTTGGAGTTCAATAGTGTGGCTCATATGACAGCAGTAAGAACTTTCCTTCAGTGCTTCACTGCTTCCTATTTCAGACTAATATGATATCTTATAGTAGAAATTCACTTCCAGGAGATGTGTATTTGTATCTATTCAGGAAAAATAAAACTTTGAAATTAAGTTTTCTATATCCTGGAAACTAAGCACTCAAAGCTTTCTTCTAAAGACCAAAGAAGAAATCATTGTTGACAGTTTTGTTATTGTTGTTGTTTTGTTTGTTTATTTTAAACAAAATGGTTTGGAATAGATTCTGAGTAATGAGGCATCTCAAACTGGTATACTTAAATGACTGAAAGATATGAGACTGAAGGCACTCTTCTCACTGATTTCCTAAAGGCTAGATCTAAGCAGTTCTTTGGCTATTTTAATTAATATCCGAGGCAGATAGATGTAAACATGATCTGCGCAGGGAAGTTAGGCATAAACACTTGTCATGTATTTTCCTTCTGAGGTTATATATGCAAATATCTGCATGACATCTACCTATCTATCTACCTATCTATTTCTTTGCCTCTTTCTCATACCACTCAAGACAAAGTTATGTCAAAGTTATGTCCACATTCCAGATCTCATTGCTGCAAGTGACTACTAAATCTCTATTGCAAGCAAAACCTTGTAAGAGTGCAAATAAACATGAAAATGGTGGACTATGGATAAACTCTGCACTGAGTGCTGTGCTCTAAGCAGATATCGATCTGATCCTTTCTCATCTCAGGGTCTCCAGCATCAGGATTGAAGAAAAAAAAAACTTTTCCCAAAAATAAAAGATTTTTAAGTTTTCAGGGAGATGATTTTGTGTAGAGAAAGATGTGCAGGAAAGAGAGCTTTGTGTGTCTTTTAATACTATGTATGTAATATCACTTTTGGAACAGTATGACCAACAAAATTTTTCCAGTTGACAAATTGGAAGAAAAGTGCAGGTGGACAGTAAAAGACATAGAACAAAATAAAAAGGAAACATCAGAAAAAAAAAAAAAAAGATTAAACTGAGATGAACTTCATTACTTGTTAGAGTTTCTATAGCTCTGAATGTCTGCTTATTTTGAGCTCTGTTTAGTCAAGTTGATGCATCCTAATGGTCTTCTGTACTTGTGTTAGAAACACTACACAAAAAGCACAATAATATTAAACTGATTGCTATGCCTTTTTCATGCCATGATAACAATAGGGAAAATAATTTCTTGCTTGACTAGTCCTGAACATTTTCCAGCTCATAAAATGTTTAAAACTTATTGGGATTAACTGCATGATCAGTGTTAATGACAGAGTTACAAGTCAGAAATCACAATCAAGATTTATGCAGTGGAAACTGCTGGGGAAAAGAAAAAAAATAGAAAAGAACAGACATCATTGAGAGCAGGAGAAAAAAAATATATATTTTTTTTAAAAGAGGATGAGAAATAAGCAGTCAAAGAAAGGCTAAACTGAAGGATGTTCTGGGAAAGGGAAATCTGGCAAAAGCGACATGGTTCAGTTCAGATATAGCCATCAAGTTCAACTGAATGCCATATTTTCACCCATCTTATCCTAAAGAGATACAAACATGATTTAAAATCTTGATTTTCAGCAGAACTGAAGGTTCCTGTAGTCTAGGCACTCGGGGCATCTCCAATACACTTATGCATTCCAGCTAAAAGCTCTGTGCCATAGTCACCCTCTTTGAACTATGGAACAGGGTATCACTGGACAGGTCCTGGGAGGACGGGGCACTAGGAAGCATTTCCAGAGTTCATCCAGATATGCTCACCATATCTTCAGAAGCACAGCTGGAAGACAACCCTGGATGTTCTTGAAAACTGCCCGAACCTGCAGGAGGAACTGTGAGATGGTCAGACCTGGTACCTCTTCCTTCAGCTGAAGGTTTGCAAACCACTCTACCACTGCTGCATGCCCTTGCTTTGACACCTGAAGTCTGATAAAAGAAAATTTTTAAACCTCAGTCTTAACAGGTTTGATATAAAACAAATAAATTGACTGCAATATGTAAAATGTTGCAGTTTGAAAGCCGTAGTGGTGGAGGAGGAAGAAGATATCAAATAACTATGTTATCTATATGCCCAACTCTGGCAGTATCAGATTCATGAACAGTCTGCTAACTGTAGGTCTGATCGTCCCCCCAAACAAGTAGTTGCACAAAAAAGAGTTCACAAACAGCACCATAGATCCGATCACCTTCCTAGGAGCAAATCGAGTTCCCAAATAGTATGATCAACTATAAGCTCAACTCTGGCAGTATCGGATTCACAAGCACTCTGTCAACTGTAGGTCTGATCGTCCCCCCAAATAAGTAGTCACACAAAAAAGAGTTCACAAACAGCATAGTTTATTCAAATGCAACATTTACAAAACAGGTTTCGGATGTCAGTACAGGAAATTCTCTACTACAGCCTGGGGTATTTAGCTAGCTCTGATGTACAAATGTGCAATCATCACTCAGCGCAGAAGACGGGAGGGGGCTCTCAGTCCCCAGTCTCCTCAGGCTCCGAGGGGAGGAAAGGGGGAATCAGCATGTCGGCTGAGCCAGGAGTTATGATAGTTTCTTCCCTCCTCTTTTTCCCCCTGAGTACAGCTTTTATACTTTTCTTAACATTCAGGTGGAGCTTCAGTGACTATAGTCATACTTATTATTGTTATTGATTGGTGAAAAAGTTTCTTGCTTTCATTTAAAGGGACAGTCAATGGAAAATCTAGAGCACATGCTCAATGAGGAGTGATCATGCCTCGGAGGTGGGTAACTTTTGGGATGGAGGTGTGTGTTGGCATTATAATGAGCTTATAATGAGCAAAATTCATCCAAAAGGAGTGATTTGCCACCCTTGTGGGCTCACTTATTATACATCTCCCACTGGACAGCTACTGTGCGGCTTATCAGCGGCCCAGCACAGGGAGTGCAATGGAGTTTGGCCGCGGTGTCTTCACTCCACTCCGGCCTCCGTTACTCCCCTTTGCAGCTGCGAGGAGGGCAGATTGTGTTGCCCAGGGAACTGTGGAGGAGCAGAATCCCTGCTACCAGCCATCCTGGAAGTGGCAACTGTGTGTCACCCCAAGCAAGCCTCTGTAATGCCAAAACTTCTGTTAGGCTCTAGTCTTTCTCTAAGTTGCCCCTTTCAAGCAATTCTTCCACAAATGTTAAGGTGACTAGTCAAAATTCTGAACAGAAAAGCATAGTCTACCTGCAAATTATGATAATTGAATAAAATCATCGCAAAATCAGTAAGGAAGTATCTGTCTCGATGACTCAGTATTCTATATGCTAAGTGTTAGGTTAGATATTGCTTGTGTGTAACTGAAGATTAATAAGACTATCAGTAATAGTTGGATTATTGTCTTGCACGATAAAAGACGGAGCTTTAGTTTTCCTGTGGCAAGAGTGAGCGCAAAGTTTAAATAGTTGTGAGGTTTATTGCTTTCCTAGGGTAGGCACAATCATGGGTGCTGCGCTGTAATGTCAGCATGCACATATGTACATATATATATACACACACATATATCGTGTTAGGGAATCAATATCTGAAACTAAGCATTTTACCCTACTTAGTCAGGCATTCATGCTTCAGAGGGCATTGTAAAATGCATTGAATATGGTCAATAGAAAATATAAACTTCTGATAAATCTTTTTCCTATTTATCACTAGTCACTGCTTGTTCAAATATATCTGAAAAATGCAATAAATGGCTTTAAAAATGCAGTCATTTGTACCTTTTATCTCATTGATTAATGAATGTCTCTCGATGTTTAGATCTTCATTTAAGCCATTTTCTTGAAAAAAATGCAAAAAAAAATATAAAATGAAAACAGATCTCTCTCTGAATCAATTCTGTTTATAATACACTATTTTTATGTTTTTTAATACATATGAAAAAGGCAGAACAGACAATACAGATGAGCAAAGATAGCTCACTGTACCAACATTTCCATTTACTGACAATTTGCTGTACTTAAATTAGTAGTAGAAGTACCTTCAAATTAAAAGTTTTTGACTACAATGTGTACTATACTTTTCTGAGACAAGTTCCAGAAACTGCTCTCTGTGAGTAATTGTATTTATGTAATTACTTCTCCTAGAGCTAACTTTTCACAACACAGTGCAGACAGATTTTGTCGCTAGTTTAAATTGAATTTGCTATGTCATTTGGAGAAGGCTATAAATTTGTTCTTGGATAGACTGATTTTACCAAATTCTTCAGTCAGAGCACCAAGTTTAGAAAAGCAATTTACGAATGGCCACTTCCAGAATGAATGCACAGGAGCAGAGCACAACTAGTCTTTCAATCTTGCATATAATTTTGTCTGAGAGTTGCTGTTATTTGGAAAAGATGCAAGATGCAAGATCCCTTCTAATTACAAAGTAACAAATTCAGGAAAGTTCTTTCTAATCACAGTAGGGTATGCTTAATGTTTTTTTGTCTATTAGTTTATGATATTTTATCCTTTGTTTATTCTATAATATATTATGGAACTAGCCTGCTTCTGAGGCTATCAGAGAATTGTAGAAAGTGTCTTTCACACTGATTTCTATGGGCTGCTTTGCACTCTGATAGATTTGCTGTATAACCTTACCTCTCAAGCAATATTACTAATTAAGGGAAAGAAGAAAGGAGACTTGTACTGTGTATTATCCCTCTTTCTAGTTTAGTCAGGGATAATGACTATACAAAAGCATTCTTTTTCTCTGAAGCCATGATCATGGTTTAAATACCTATATTTAAATGTTTTATCCATGCTTAGGACTGTGGTATGCATGCAATGCAAACATAAATTTAGCACATTTGATTTTTTTTTATGTGGGAGATATATTTTTTAAGCCTTATATATCTATGGTAAACACATCTAAGTAGAGTTTTTAATTCAAAAACAATTTAGTTTCTGTCTTCCATTATTCTTTTGTCGCCTTTATCTTGTCATTTATGAAATGAAATAAAAGGGAGATGGAGAAAGCAGTAAATCACTGGTATGGTCAAGTCAAAAAAAAACAGTGAAGAAAAGACAATGAATAAAAAAAAGACAAGCAAGAAAAAAAAATCTCAGTGCGGAACGAGTGGGTCGAGACTCCTAATACTGAGACCTATGTTGTCTCTGCGGGGACGCCCGCCAGGTTAGGAGCCTGTCAGCAACCCTCTAATCCGCCAACTCGAAAGGATATTCAATCTCAGTATCCTGCTGGCAAGTATTACCTCAAGAGTAATTATCCATACTTTGCTTCTTTAATGTGCTTTTTGGTAATTGAGACAGTAGAGCTCACTAGTGGAGTGCACAGCTACGTGAGGTCATGCCACTAGATAGAAACTGTGTTCGTGCTGTTTGTGTCTGTGTCTTTAGGTCTTTTTTGTGTAATATATATCAGTAGAGAGAGCTCAATAAGCACAACAAGGAAGTGCAGAATTCGAAAGCGGGAAAGTCAGGAATAACTCAGACTGCGGCTCGCTCTCCACCACCCCCCCTCACTTCCCTCCCCCGCCAGTGGATCCAATGTTCCGGGGGAGAAGGAGGACTGGGAGCTGTACTCTGACTTGTATCCTTGAAAAGAGATTAGCAAAATACTTCAGCACAGGAAACAAGAATGAAGTGACAGCCAGGCTCCAGTATGAGGAGCACGGAAAGATCGCAACCCCATGTAGAGATCATTAGGTGTGCTGCAAGCACTGAGAATTGAACAAAATAACATGTCCCTCACTCTTAGTTGCACCCAGGTCAGACATGGGTGCAGAGTGTCATTGCAGGTATATTGAGAGACAGAGACAACGGAGACCAAGATCCTGAAAGATTGTGTGGGGATGTGGCCAAGGAGGGGGAGCGACACCTTTGAGTGTGGTGGAGACCTGCGTGCGACCTTCACCCATGATCAGGTCCTCAGCACAGTCCTTCCCTACGTACCGACCATGGTGGATGCCACCATTGAGAAGGTCTATCTGTGCTCTACCCGCCCCCA
>VWPW01007607.1:55537-66097 GCA_013389825.1 Crypturellus undulatus
GTTACCTTATGAAGGGAAAGAATGTGTGTGCTTTAGAACAATGTGTAAATACGTGCTAATTAATGTAATTTATAACCAGACTGTGTTTACTGACTCTCATACGTGTGCTTGCAAGGTAGTTGTTGTTAGAGGCTGAGATTTTGTGTATAAGCCACCTATGTTTACTAGGTAATTGCTAATTAGAAACTATACCCTATATCACAGCATAAACCCGACCCCAATGGGTAGGGATTTGTCGCTTGTCACAGAGATGTTAAAGCATGCAGAGTTACAACAGCTGTGAGTGACGCTAAGGCAGAAGCAAACAAGCAAACAAGATCTTGAGAACTGTGCATTATGATAGCATCTTGCTACTAGAGGAGGCAGGTGAGACACTACCTTGATGACCAACTGAAAAGCCTGGGTCTGGCTAAGTGCCTCCTACCACAGTCAAGGGCAAGACTGGGTTGGCCTCTGTGTTTGCCACCAAGAAGAACCTTGAGCTCCACTATTGGCTGCAACCCAATAGGCGCTGAGCGGTGGGGACACATGCCATGCCAGACCTTGATGTGAGTGATGGCCACCTCTCTCTGAGGGCCATCTAAGAGGCGAATGTAGGCCACGCAGCCTGCTGTTGACAAGAGTAATTTGTGATTGAACATCTCTAAGCACAGCAGAAAGGGCCTAAGAAAAAGCCAAAGAATGTGTCTTTAGAAGGAAATAGCAAGGACTTTACAACCATCTCGATCATGAAACCCGAGCAAGAACATGCCCCCACTGCAGGTCCTAGTGAAACGTACGAACCAAATGCTGAAACGCCAGAAAAAAAAAAAATATATATATATATATATATATAAGGGGGAATTGTGGGAAAATATCTAAGGGAAAGAGGCCTTCCCATGGTAAGCGACTACAATGAGCTGAGCTAAAGAAGATAGTGGATACTCCCTGATCTGAAGGAATGTGATCCTGAAAGTCCCTGAACTGCAAGCATGAGAAAGTTGGGCAAGATGGAGCTGTAATCAAGCTTGTCAGTGAGAAAGAAGGACTTGTGCACAGACCAATGGCGTGAATACATGCCCGTTATCCACAACCAATGGTAGAAGACGCGTGGACAGTAGCATGTAACCTATCTTATATGCGTATGTGTGGCGAAAGAGCTTGCTTCTGCTTGTGTATATAAGCATGCTATTTGGGCTAAATAAATGGATCAAGGTCTAATTCACATGGAGTCTACATCTTTGATCCCCTCCCAATTCCTTGGACCCGCAAGAAGTTTCCAACAGAGAGACTGTTTATCTTTTATTGTAGTGCAATGATTAACAGAAATCAAAATCAAAATTTTAACCGAAATACTTACATGGAAAGGTATCTTATATGCGTATGTGTGGCGAAAGAGCTTGCTTCTGCTTGTGTATATAAGCATGCTATTTGGGCTAAATAAATGGATCAAGGCCTAATTCACATGGAGTCTACATCTTTGATCCCCTCCCAATTCCTTGGACCCGCAAGAAGTTTCCAACAGAGAGACTGTTTATCTTTTATTGTAGTGCAATGATTAACAGAAATCAAAATCAAAATTTTAACCGAAATACTTACATGGAAAGGTTGGAAGTATCATGGCCACTGCTCATAAGCTATACTGTTTGCCAAAAGGTGTATTTCTCTATTCATCATATGTCAATGTGGTAGGTGATGTGTGTTGTGATTAGAAGACAACTACGTTTCCATCACTTTTAGGCAGTTACAAGTGCTGTCTGCAGTAAAGCATAGAATCATAGAATCATTATAGTTGTAAAAGACCTTCAAAATCATCGATTTCAACTGTAAGTCTCTCAACACTATACCTGTTAAATCATGTCCTTAAGCACCTCATCTTCACGTCTCTTGAACACTGTCAGGGACAGTAACTCCATCACTTCCCCGGGCAGCCTGTTCCAATGCTTCACCACTCTTTCAGTGTAGATTTTTTTTTCCTAGTATCTAACCTGAACCTCCCCTGGCACAACTTGAGGCCAGTTCCTCTTGTCCAATCGGTAGTTATTCTGGAGAAGAGATCGACCCCTGCTCCACTACAACCTACTTTCAGATAGTTGTAGAGAGCGATAAGGTCTCCCCTGAGCCTCCTCTTCTCCTGACTCAATAACCCCTGCTCCCTCAGCTTTTCCTCATAAGATCTGTGCTCCAGACCCTTCACCAGCTTTTTTGCCCTTCTTTGGACATGCTCCAGCACCTCAAAGTCTTTCCTGTAGTGAGGGGTCCAAACCTGAACATATTATTAAAAAAAATGAATATAGCTCTCAAGATTTTCACACAGCACCAGATTTTAGCTAAAATGATTTTAATGACAGCAGAATCCAGGCAGCTAAAACACTTCAAATGCAAATAGAAAATTATCTGTTAAACCTTTAACATTGCAAGATGTCTCTTTTCCCTATCTCTGATTCTGATACTGGCAGACAGACATAAAAATTGTATGTGCAATATCATTTATTTGAAGATTTGGGGACGTTTTGGTACCTGCCTTAAGACAGGAGTAGTATTTTTCTGAAAGACCATATGAAGTCACTCTGTGCTCCGTATTCAAGTGGTCTAAGAAAAGAGACACTTGCAGTTCTCTCAGTGTTACCAGGAATTTTCCTATATACGGTTACTCTTTTGTGTTAAAAATATAAACAGAAAATATAATACCTGGGACAAAGGGTACCTCTAACAAAGTAAACAGGTTAACCTGAAGCTGATCAGGTCAACAAGTTGGTTTTGAAAATTAGTTTTCTGATTGTCATAAATAATGTGTGTGGTATTAAGCAAAGTTATTGAGACCTTGTTCAATGGAAAATATTTAATGTTCTTTAAAGAAGACACATATTAAAAATAGCATATAGTGAAAAATCCCTCAGCAAAATTATGGACAGATATATTTCATACAGAGAAGATGACACAATATTTCTGAGAGGGAAAACAGTTCAGGGCTAATCTTTTATTCTAAAGAATTTTTGTGCTCACTACTAGTGAAGAGTAATTATGTTTCAATCATTTTAACACATGAATTTGTCATAAATAAAAATCAAGGGTTATAAAATATAAAATATAAGTTCCAATTTTATGCATATTCTGATTTGTCCCACCTAACCATTATGAATCAATGGCAAAAAATAGCATGTCAAAGGTCAGTATTTTGAAAGGAAAATGGAGGGGAAATTTACAGCTGAAAAGACACTGCTGATAATAAATGCAATATGCAAGTACTGTAGCTGCTGACAGAAAAAGAACATCCCAAATGTGGAAATATCTCCTCATGCTCTGATCCTTTTGTAACGAATTCTGATGTTTATTTGGGTCACATCTTTAATACATGAGTTCTGTGCTGTATCAGCTTTCCAACAAGAGGTAGTTTGCTCACAGATAAAATTGCATAAAGCAGTAAACTAGAACTCCTCTAAAAATCACTCAGAATAATTTTTGTTGGATTCTTTAACACAATGTCTCATGCAATTTCCATCCAGGAGTATCTCACATAATTTGTATATATTTGACAATAATGTAAAAATGCCATCCCATTAAGTAAGTTTATCACAATTGGATAAGAACAGGTTTTGTAGGATAAATTTTATTTTCAGAAAATGTCCAGAAGTTAAACAGATTCTAAATTCTGCACCATTTGTTGTATAACAGGTCATTTCTCTTTTAAATTAGTTTTCACTCTATAAATACAGTATTATATACACGAGATACTTAAATATTATATATATATATAGAGAGAGAGATATTACCGAGATAACTCACTTTAATATTAATCTATTTTTTCAAGAAAACAGTAGATAGCACTGCATCATTTACTCTCCCATGTTATATTTTTAAGATTTTTTGTTTCTAGCTATGAAAGATCTGCAATTACTGGTATTTAAGGTGTTTCATTTTACTGTTTTAAAAGATAAAATATTGAATGAGAAGAATATCTTTGTAGGGACTACTATACTATAGGGACTAACCTTTGTCAAGGCCTTTGCATTCATCTCAAATGACAAATCAAAGACAGAATATGCCTGTTTCTGTTTTAGTATACTAAATTTAACCTGGGAACATTTCTTGGGATTAGATTTCAATTATATGCATTGTTAAATTATTGGATTATAGTTTTGTCCTGAGCCAGGTAAAACACTTCCAATTTCTAGGTATATTTAGGAGGATAGCAGGAGGTCAGGGTCATTCAGAATAAGAAGCTTAGATTATCCTCCTTCTCCTCCTCAGAAATTTGGAAGATGAGAGAGTTTAATAATATAAACAATGGATTTTTTTTTAGTAGCTGGCCTCAGTGCCAGAGTACAGTCCAGATCCTGTTCAGTTGACCAGTATATGTGGAGATAATAAAGGGTTTCTACAAAAAATGTGAGTGAACCTTTGAAATACGGAGATAATAGTGGTCATTTTAAGTCTGATCAAAGGTCCAGCAAGCACAGTAGCTCTTTTGCAATAAGAGCTACTAATAGATAGCAAGGGGTAAATTTAGCAACGGGGAAGGTGTACGACAACCAGATGAGGTATTCCATAAGCTAACAGTGCTTTGGTTTTGTTGGTTTTGTCTAACCTTGAACTGTTTTTTTTTTTTTTTCCCAGAAATTTCTCCAGTCCCTTTTTGAGTCCATGTCAGTTCTCTCCTACATGATGTAGCCTTCTAACTGAGCAAATACAGTATTGACACTTATGATCACAGATTTGGTACTAACTCTGGAGCATCTCAGGGCTGGAGATTGTTAGGATTTCTTTGTCTGAACTTGTCAAAGGCTTGTCTGGTTAATTTTTTTAGCTTGTTTAGCTGTGAGAGCAGTTGTAAAATGGCCAGATGACTATTACCTATGTAAATACAATGGGCTATTACCTGTGTAAATACATATAAGTTAAAATATTAATAAATCAAATAATAAAATAAAATAAAAATATGCATATACAATGAATTAGCTACATATAAATGCAATATCAATATGTTAAAATAAATTCTTTAAAATCTAGGCTTTTACAACAAATTTTTACAAATTTTACTTTTACCAAATAATGTGCTATGATGCAACATATTTTTGTTACATTTCTGTTAGAAATATTCAGAGAAAACAAGTTACTGTTCTATGCAAAATGACTCAAAAGGAATGTTGTGGTGTAGAGAAAGAAGAGCATGGCATGATAACAGAGGACAGAAAAAATGTCCTCTAAAAAAACAAGATGGCACAACAGGCCCTAGACCTACAAACAGCTCAGCAGAAGTCAGATACTGAGCCTCAAAAAAAATGTAATTTCCAGATCTGCAAAAACTGATTTTAGCCATAAGGGAATAAACTAGTTTCCAACATATGTAAAAGACACTAACATAGACATGCAGCACAGTGCAGAAAGAGTAAGGTTGTGGTAGAAAAACTTAAAATAGGCTTAGGTGGATGCCTGGAGGTGGAGTGAGGACTCTTGTGATCACTGTCATACACCCTTCCCAGGGAAGGCTTTGGGTCACTGATTATTTACAGTAAGTCCTTTTCTCCTCAGCTTGACCATCAACATGAGGACACAGAAGAGCAGGATAAGGCTAAGAGCAAAAATAGCAAGAAGGGATAGTGTGAAAATGCTGCAGTTTGAAAGCTGTAGTGGTGGCGGTGAGGGGGGAGGAGATATCAAATCAGTATCGGATTCACAGTCTGAGGAGCATAGGACTGATCGCGTTCCTAGGAGCGAATCGAGGTTCCAAATAGTATGATCAACTATAAGCTCGACTCTGGCAGTATCGGATTCACGAACAGTCTGTCAACTGTAGGTCCGATTGCCCCCTCCAAACAAGTAGCTGAGTTCACAAACAGCATGATTAATTCAAATACAACATTTACAAAGCAGGTTTCGGATGTCAGTACTCTACTCTCTACTACAGCCTGGGGTATTTAGCTAGCTCTGATGTACAAATGTGCAATCATCACTCAGCGCAGAAGATGGGAGAGGGCTCTCAGTCTCCAGTCTCCTCAGGCAATGTCCCAGCCTGAGGGGAGGAAAGGAGGATCAGCTCACTGACTGACCCAGGAGCTACGATGGAATCTACTCCCTCCCGCTTCTCATCCTTAGTTCACCTTTTATACTTTTCTTTATATTCAAGTGGAGCTTGAGTGACTATAGTCATACTTAATATTGTTATTGATTGGTGAAAAAGTTTCTTGCGTTTTTTTAAAGGTACAGTCAATAGAAAATCTAGAGTGCATGCTCAATGAGGAGTGGTCATACCTCAGAGGTGGGTAACTTTTGGGATGGAAGCGTGTTTTAAGTTCAAGCAAAGTTCATCCAAAAGGAAGGATCTGCCACCCTTGAGGGCTCAGCACCAAACATCTTACTGTACATCTCCTGTTGGACGGCTACTGTGTGGCTTATCAGCAGCCCAGCACAGGGAGTTTGCACTCAGTGTCTTCACTCCGCTCCAACCTCCGTTACGCCCCTTTGCAGCTGCGGGGAGGGCAGACTGTGGTGCCTAGGGAACCGTGAAGGAGCAGGGTCCTTGTGTACCAGCCATCCTGGAAGTGGCGACTGTGTATCACCCCAAGCAAGCTTCTGTAATGCCAAAACTTATATTAGGCCCTACGTTTTCTCTAAGTTTCCCCTTTTCCAGGCCATTCTTCCACAGACAGATACTAGAAAGTGTTGTAGAACAATTTTAATGACATTATTCACTTTTTTTCTGAATTAACTGGAAAATTTATACTGTGAAACTTAATACAGTTGTAACTGGACTAATAATAACTGCTATATTTTGATTATATTTTTAAGATTTTAATTATCGTAACAATAAATCTGTCACTTTGCATGTAAGATATGTTAGATAAACTGAGGACGTTTTAATGCTTATAAGTTTTAAGTGCCACTCACAATTTTTTTCACTTCTATCATATTCCCTTTCAGATTTTCTCTTCTCCAGGCTGAAGAGTGCCAGGACCTTACTTGTTCCTCATGTGAATGTTGCTTCATGATAATATCTCCAGTCACCTTTCTGTAAAATTTCTTTACTTGCATTACATCTTTTTTAACCTGGTGTGCAAATGGATCAGGGCTGCAGACTGAATATAATTGGCAGAATGATATCAATCTGTACTTGATCATAAGGATTCTGTTTGCTGAGTTTTGTTCCCCATGATAAACCAGGACCATCTCTACCAGAGGGTACTGTCTACCCCCTGTCTCTAGACTTACCAAAAGATACAAGGTGCACCCCTTGTTTATCTTCTGTTTCTAAAAATTGAGATTTCCAAGTTATTTAAGATTTTTACAAAAGATCAGAACCTCAAGGTTTCTGTGACAAGAAGAAAACAACAAAAAATGATAGTGAGAAATTTATTATGTGAAAATAGCAAAATGATTCTATGCCAGCCTGACTTGATGGAAAGTAATAAATCTGTAATGATTCCCATAATAAATCAGATGATTTTGTGGCCTCAAATAGGTGAGCAATCCTAGTGACTTCTCAAAAACACTATGATGACAAATGTATTGTTCAACATCTTTTTCTACCTGAGGCTATTCTTTTATGCTTCAGAAGTCAACGAAGTGCCCATCACTCTCAGAAGCCTCTTCATGAATTAATAGAGGAAAGAAAAACTTTCCTCACAATGCTCTTGCACCCTTCTTATAGGGTGAAAAAAATCAGAAGACTCTTTCAAGACTGTTAGAAATCACAGAATGATTGAGGTTGGAAGGGACCTCTAGAGATCATCTAGTCCAAGACCCTGCTCAAGCAGGCACATCTATAGCATGTGGCACAGGGTCACATCCAGGAGGGTTTTGAAGATCTCCAAATCACTCTTTACCCTCACCCTACTCCCTCTCAGTAGATATTCAGGGGAATACATGGCAAGATCATTTACAGTTTGACTTTGTGTGACTTCTACATACCAAAACACTGCTTAAAAGACAAACATTATGAATACCTAAAACAAGTCAAACATAATTAAAACAAGAATAATAAAACAAAAGAGGCTCTCAAGGCTTGTCCAGGAGTCTGACTATTAGCCCCTGGTACTATTTCACGTGGGCACTAATGATACCATGAGGAAACTGAGGGACATCAAGCAAGATTTCAAAGCCCTAGGGACAGCTGTCAAAGGCATGGGAGCACAGGTAGTGTCCTCCTCGATCCTACCAACGAGGGGAATGGATTCAAGGAGGAGAAGGCGGATAGGGCTGATTAACAGCTGGCTGCATCGCTGGGCTTGGAAATAGGGTTTTGGTTTCTACGACCATGGGACTCTGTTTTATGAGCACCAGCTAGTGGGGACTGATGGGTTCCATCTGAGCAAGAGGGGCACACGTCTCCTTGCCAAAAGGCTGGCCAACCTGGTTAGAAGGCTTTAAACTAGACAAGAAGGGGGATGGGGAGCGTCACATAGGCACGGCAAACAGTACCACACAGCCAAGGTCAGATCGAGTCCAGCGGGAGTATGGTAGTGGGGAAGTGAGGATAGGAAATGATTCTAGAGGGCACTCTTTCACCCTTCCTGGGGTACCTGCAGGCTCGGTTACTTCCCTGAAATGCCTGTATATCAATGCGCGAAGCATGGGGAATAAGCAAGATGAACTGGAGATCTGTGTGCGGTCCCAGCGCCACGATCTCATTGGAATCACAGAGACGTGGTGGGATAGCTCGCATGACTGGAGCGCTGCCATGGAAGGCTATGTGCTCTTTAGGAAGGACAGACTGGGAAGGCGAGATGGTGGAGTTGCTCTTTATGTGAGAGAGCAACTGGAATGCACGGAGCTCAACCTGGGAGTGGACGACAAGCGAGTTGAGAGCCTGTGGATAAGGACAGGCTAATGTGGGAGACACTGTGGTGGGTGTCTGCTACAGGCTGCCTAACCAGGGCGAGGAAGTTGACGAGGCGTTCTACGGGCAGCTGGATATTGCCTCACGGTCACAGGCCCTGGTTCTCATGGGGGACTTCAACTTCCCTGACATCAACTGGAAGGGCAACACAGCCAGGCACAAACAGTCCTGGAGGTTCCTGCAGAGTGTTGATAACTTTTTGATGCAGGTTGTGGAGGAGCCAATGAGGAAAGGTGGGCTACTGGACCTCGTGCTAACAAATAGAGAGGGTCTTGTAGGAGATGTGAGGGTGGGGAATAGCCTCAGATGCAGTGACCATGAGCTGGTGGAGTTCAGGATCCGACGAGGAGGAGGGAGGGCTGTAAGTTATAAAAAAGCGGGGCCGGTCTATCCCACACTCAGGCTGCGCCGCGCGCGCTAAGCCTCACCGCCCCTCGGGCCTTACTGCTCCCCAGTAGCCCGCCCTCTACCCCTTGGACCTTACAGCTTACCGGGAGCCTGCCACCGACGTGTGATCTTTATTCCCCATGGGCGTCCCGTGTCCCACACCTCCCCTGGATAGGGGCTGGAGGCTCCCCCTTACCCCACCTCGGAGTCCATCGCCGAGGGAGAGACGACAATGGATGTTGTCTCCACCCCGAGGTAGCCTTCAGGCAGGAAGGTTCCCTTGGTAGGAAGCTCGAGAAAAGGGCGTGTCCCCCTGGACGACCAACAAAGACTACTTCATGGAAGAAAGGGTCAGTCGCCAACTTTATTCAGGTATACATCAACTTATTTAGGGTAAAGAACAGGGAGGAGATAGGGAGGAGCGAGGACCAGGATTGGCCGTATGCTAATTCCTAAGCCCAGGTGGTTGGCAGAGCCCTGTCAGTGGGCGGTCAGCTGGCCGGAGCAGATCACTCCGGCCCCCACCTCCAGGGACTCCGGCCCCCACCATGGGGCTTCTGGAGCCTTCTACTTGGATGTAATAAGTTGCTTGGTCAGGCCTGCCGGCCTGACCGAGCATGCTCCAACTCTGGGGTTACAGAAGGGTCACAGGNTCCGGCCCCCACCTCCAGGGACTCCGGCCCCCACCATGGGGCTTCTGGAGCCTTCTACTTGGATGTAATAAGTTGCTTGGTCAGGCCTGCCGGCCTGACCGAGCATGCTCCAACTCTGGGGTTACAGAAGGGTCACAGGTACCCCCCTGTACAACCTCAGGTATTCCTATACCTGGCCCTATGTCTTCCTACAGTAAGTAGCCTTGCTACAATGGACTTCAGGAGGGCCAACTTTAGCCTCTTCAGAAACCTCCTCGAAAGAATCCCATGGGCTAGAGCCCTAGAAGGAAGGGGGGCCCAAGAGAGCTGGGTAGTCTTCAAGCGTCACTTCCTCTGTGCCCAGCAACAGTGCATCCCTGTGCATAGGAAGTCAGGCAGAGGGGGCAAGAGACCTGCGTGGATGAGCAAGGAGCTTGTGGCAATGCTCAAGCAGAAGAAGGTGGTATACAGAATGTGGAAGAAAGGACAGGCCCCCTGGGAAAAATACAGGAGCATAGTCAGGGAATACAGAGATGCAACTAGGAAAGCTAAGGCGCAGCTGGAACGCAGCCTGGCAAGGGATGTTAAAAATAACAAGAAAAACTTCTGTAAATATATTAACAGTAAAAGGAAGATCAGGGGAAATGTGGGTCCTCTAGTGAATGGGATGGGCACCCTGATTACGAATAACACAGAAAAAGCAGAGTTGCTGAATGCCTTCTTTGC
>VWPW01007607.1:66830-105223 GCA_013389825.1 Crypturellus undulatus
TCAAAAACCTCATGAAATTCAACAAGGCCAAGTGCACAGTCCTGCACCTGGGGAGAAATAAGCCCAGACACCAGTACAGGCTGGGGACCGACCTGCTGGAGAGCAGCTCTACAGAGAAGGACCAGGGCGTCATGGTGGACGACAGGTTGACCATGAGGCAGCAGTGTGCCCTCGTGGCCAAGAAGGCCCATGGCATCCTGGGATGCATTAAGAGGAGCATCTCCAGCAGGTCGAGGGAGGTGATCTTACCTCTCTACTCAGCCCTGGTGAGGCCACATCTGGAGTACTGTGTCCAGTTCTGGGCCCCATGGTACAAGAGGGATGTGGAGCTGCTGGAGAGAGTCCAGCACAGGGTCACGAGGATGATCAGGGGCCTGGAACATCTGCCCTATGAGGAGAGGCTGAGGGAGCTGGGCCTGTTCAGCCTGGAGAAGAGGAGGCTGAGAGGGGACCTGATCTGTGTCTGTAAGTGCCTCAAGGGAGGCAATGAGGAGGATGGGGCTGGCCTCTTTTCACTGGTGGTCACTGACAGAACCAGAGGAAATGGCCACAAACTGAAGCATAAAAAGTTCCACGGGAACTTAAGGAAGAACTTCTTGACAGTGAGGATGACAGAGCACTGGAACAGGCTGCCCAGAGAGGTTGTGGAGTCTCCTTCTCTGGAGATCTTCAAGACCCGCTTGGATGCAGTCCTGTGCCATGCGCTCTAGGTGGCCCTGCGTGTGCAGGGGGGTTGGACTAGATGACCTCTAGAGGTCCCTTCCAACCTTAGGCATTCTATTCTATGAATTCTATACTCTCCTTGTTTACACTCAGTCCTACACCCCCTCTTTACGCTCACTCCTACTCCCCATCTTTATCCTCAGTCCTACTCCCTCTGTTTACTCTCAGACCTACTCCTCCTGTTCATGCTGAGTCCTACTCCTTCTGTTTACCTTCAGTCTTGCCACTCCTCTTTACATTCAGTCCTCCTTCCCCTCTTAACCCTCAGGCCAACTGCCCCTGTTTACCCTCAGTCCTATTCCATCTGTTCACAGACAGTCCTACTACTCCCCTTTACCCTCGGGCCTACTCCTCCTGTTTACCCTCAGTCTTACTCCCCCTTTTGAGAGAATTGCTTGAGAAAGTGGAACTTGGAGAAAAACTAGGACCTAACAGAAGTTATGGATTACAGAGGCTTGCTTGAGGTGACAGACAGTTACCACTTCCAGAATGGTTGATATATACGGAATCTACTTCTCCATGATTCCCTGGGCAAGACAATCTGCCTTCCTAGCACATGCTAATAAGAGTAAACAAAGAGTAGAGCAGAATGGAGACACCACAGCCAAACTTTGTTGGCTTCCCTGCGGAGTTGGTAATCTGATGGTACCATGCAGAGGATGGAATGGAGGGTGGAGCAGAGTGAAGACGCACCCCAAACGCTGTTGTACTCCCTGCACAGGTGGCAGCCTGGCGTTCCATGCAGCTGATAAGCCACATAGGATGATAAGATTTTTGGTGCTGGACCAACAATGGTGGCAGATCAGTCCCTTGCAATGGACTTAAACTTCTCTTCATTCTAATCTCATTATAATACCAACACACAACCCCATCCCAGAAGTTACCTGCTTCCAAGGAACGACCACTCCTCACTGAGCATGTTCTCTAGATTTTCAATTGTCTCATGATGCTCTTTAAACCAATCAATAACAAAAGTAAGTATGACTAGAGTCACTCAAGCTCCACCTAAATGTAAAAGAAAATATATAAAAGGTGAACTTAGCAGGGATTAGTAGGAAGAAATAACTTGGAAAGGAGGAAGAGTAACTAAGGAAGAAGGAAGAGGAGAGAGAGAAGACTCCATGGTAACTCCTGGATCAGTTGACAAGCTGAACCTCTTTCCTCCCCTCGGGTCAGGACACTGCCTGAGGAGACTCCTCAAGACTGAGAGCCCTCTCCCATCTTCTGGGATGAGTGACAATTGCGCATTTGTACACGAGGCACTAGCTAAGAACCCCACACTGTAGTAGAGAATTTCCTGTACTGATATCTGAAACCTGTATTCTGAATGTTGCATTTGAATAAATTGTGCTATTTGTGAACTCGACCACTTGTTTTGAAGGTGATCGGATGAAATAGATAACAGTCTGTGAATCCAGTACTACTTGAGTTGAACTCATAGTTGATGACACTATTCGGGACATGGATTCACTCCTAGGATCGGACCTACGGTCGGCAGACTATTCGTGAAGTCGATATTGCCAGAGTCGGGCTTTTAGTTACCAAGTATTTGGTATCCCTATTAAGAGATGAGTCCAGCCACCGCCAGTCCCTCTAACCTTTGAGGATCGGCTGGAACACAACGGGGTTCATCTCTTACCAAATTTACCAATCCTCCCATCAAACCACAACACACCTCTTTACCCTCTGTCCTACTCCCTCTGTTTGCCCTCAGGCTTACTCCCGTTTACACTCAGGTCTATTCCCTCTGTTTACCCTCAGTCCTCCTCCCTCTGTTTACTGTCAGCCCTACTTCCTCTGTTTACCCTCAGTCTTACTCCCCCTGTTTACCCTCAGGCCTGCTGCCCCTCTTTACCTTTTCCCCTGCTTTTCCTTGCTCTGTTTTGCTGGCTGGTTTGTGGTCCTGATCCTCAAAACACACGACCATTAATTGTAGGGCACGATCCTGATTCCCAACATTATTCAAAGATAATCCCCAAGGATAATTTCACCATCCTCTGAGGACATCTCTGGGCACAAAACTGGAGCTACAGCATGAGCACCTCGTGTCCTGTTTGTACCTTTGCTAGAGGAAAATAATACTTTAGTGTGGAGGGACGGAGCTCATTTGGCATAAAACCCGTATAGAGGAAAGGCAGAAAAGCTCTGCATTATTTTAAATCAGTTCATACTGTGCTGAAAATGTAGCTTCTGCTAGCGTGTCCCAGTGAGGTGGCAGGGCTGGCAAGGAGAGGTGACAGCTGATGCGGGACTAGATATTGCATTGTGGAGAAGAAAGAAAAATACAGGTTCACAGGTATTTTCAGACCCAATCTGGGTCTGAAATCAGAGTTTCGGTCTTTAAAACTAAATACAAATTAAGATGGATCATTCTAAATGTAGCTGTGTTAATAGGTTCGCCTGCCTGAGCAAGGAGGTGGTAGGGACCTGTGGAGAAGGATGTTGGCAGAGAAGAGATGTTGAAATTTCTCTGAAAGAGTCATAATCCCCCTCCTTGTAACTGCTGGTTGAGCTGCAAGGGAAACATGGCGAGGAAGCACTTGATGGAAAAACTCATGCACAAGATGATATGTCTGACATGGGGTCCTAATGATACAGTTTAACTTTGGCCTCATTTAAGTTTGGCCTAGTGATTTGCGTAAGATTAACCATCTCCAGTTTGAAGGTTTGGACTTTTTGGTAACCATAGGAGTCTTTTTAAAGTAGAGGTTTTTTTTTTGTTTGTTTGTTTTGTTTTTTTTTTTTTTTTTGTCAATATTAGCTCAGCTGGACTGATATCAGCAAAATTAAGGGACCTTTTGGTAACCGACTGTGGGCTACTAGGGGTGCAATATGGTGCCAGTTAGGTCTTTTTTAAGCATCTTTCATGGTGTGGCCCTTATTGGGGTGGTCCAGGCTGCACAGAGCTTATGATTCTTGTCACATCGTTGGGGACTTTTTAGAGAATTGATGCTGCCCTGGAGAGATAAGAAATAATAAGAGGGAAAGGAAGGAAGATGTGAAGACTATGAGAATAGGGATCTTTCTGTTTTGATCACATGTGCATCAGTTCCCTTTTCAAATTTATTTTTGTGAGCTGGTGTTTTAGATGTATGAATCAGAGTATCAGTAGGAGAAAACCCCAGGAGAACAGAGTGGCTTGAGGAGGAGGGTGGGCAAGAAGGAAGCTTTCAAAAGGCATCCTAGTAAATTAGGTCCAGATGAAACACAGTACAAAAATGGCTCTAACGCTGATTCTGTGTCTTTCTGTAAAATCTTTTAAAGTGTGGTACCCCAAATGACATCCTGTATTTCAGCTGAATTAAAATAAAATGCTTGCTATTTGCAACTTTCCTACACCATTCCTTTCAGGGTATCACCAAGTGCACTTGCCTCTTGTGCAGCAACACTGAGTTGTTGATTCATCCTCAAATTCGTGAACTGCATCTTTACTTGAATTTTCTTCACATTTTACCATATTTTTTGAATTGGTCACATTGTAGATTGCAGAAGTTTACTCCTAGCTTATAAATGGTAAATGTTAAGTGTTAAGATGAAGCTATAAATGAGAAATGCTATACAGCTAATGGTTAAAAACCTCCTACTCATTTTCTGTCCAAATATATGCTGCCGCGGCTTGCTGGCCGGGGCTGGCACTAGGCCGCAGCTCTTCAGGCCTGGCCGACGCTCCGACTCTCCCGAGCCTGATCTTGGACCCCCCTGGGAACAGGTTTGTCTCACCCTCCAGGATCCTGGATCCTCTGCGATGTCCGGTTGCGGGCTGCAAGGAGGACGACGCTGCGCCGGGGCACTCTCTCGGGCTGGCCCAGTCGGGTTGGACCCACCCAAGGTGAGGAGGTCGTGGGGGTGCGCCTCAGGGCTTTGGCCGCACCGACGGTGCCCTATTTGCGGACAGGCAGCACTGACTGCCTAAACACCACGGCTGACAAAAGACGTAACCAATATGGTTCAGGGTCAACCGCCTCCCTTTAATCAGGAAGAACATAAACTTATAAAGGGAAGGTAAAGGGCAGGAGAAAGGGAGGAGTGAGGTAAGGGATTGGGTATGTGCTAATTCGGTGATTATTATTGAATAATAATTGATTCAATATCACATTTCTCAAAAAAAAAAAAACCCTATTCCTTATTCCCATGCTCTTCTCATTAGTTAGCTCTTCTCCTATCTGTTTATTGTGCTTTCATAAATATATAGAACCCAAGTGTCTGACATTTATACTAAAACGTTAGCCAAAGGGTGGCAAGCTACATCAACTGGATGAACATCTCTAATTTTCCAAAAGCTAAGAAGTAAGTCATTTATTTTGGAAGTAACTTCTATCAGCATTATAATTATTTTTTCTTATTTAGGGTTTTCAGAATACTGGGTGGTTACAGTGTCTGCTTTTAATACATATTCACGCTTATGAAAGGATTAAAATAAGTACAATATTGTGCTTTAGGATAAATACTAAAGGCTGATGAAGTGCATAGTTTTCCAGGAAGGGCCATAAAGGACGTTTTGACACAGACTCAAAGATCCAGCTGGAACTTCCTGCAATGCTGAGGTGCTGAGCAGAGGAATTTGTGATATGCTTCAGGACAGTCAACATATTCCTATGAAGTCAGACAGGTTTCTCTGACTGACTATGATGTCAGAATGCTTTGGGGAGAAAGGAGAGAAGATCTGGCACTATCTATTCTCTTTGCATATTCCCATTTCCTTTTTTAGATAATATTTGAGAGCGCATAGTAAACAACATTTCATACCCACCTGAAAGTCTACTGTGTTGCCCAAGTGACTACAAAGTATACATAAGAATTTTAATCCTTTCATAAGCATGTTATCCATGTGAAGTATGTTCATAATACTGTAAAACAAGTGGGAACTTTCTTTTAAATATCATTCAGCATGGCTACTCAGCATCAGCTCAATGGAATCCTCTGAATTGACGACAGCTTAAATTCAGCACTCCAAGTATATCAAATACACTTTTTTCTATGATTTTGTATAGACCAATCAAAAGTTGTTAGCCCACAATAACAAAAAGTCAAACAAATTATTATTCTTTTCTTTTAAATCTTGCTGATTTTGGAAATGCAGTTTTATTTTTGGGGGATTTTCGTTAGTTCCTAAAGAATTCATTGTTTTGTTTTGTCTTTTTTTTTTCTTTCATGGGAGGAAACGACATTCAAAAGACGAAATATTGTATTTTATGGATAAAATTCTATTCTTCTATTTGCTGTTTTCTGGACAGATGCTATATGAATTAAGATGAATGTCTTTCAAACTGATGATATAAGAAATTCTGAGTAGTTATTAGAGTGGAAAGTGTAGGGTCCATGCTTAATCATCTTTCTCACTTCTTTAAAAAAAAAAAGAGAGGGGGAAGAGGAAGAAAAGGGACAATGTCACATGACAGCAAAGTTGTGGGTTTTTTTTTTTTCTTTTTTTCTTTTCTTTTTTTGTGCAATATTTGTAAAATATGATGTGCTATAGGGTCAATACATTGAGATAATACCACCACTGCCTGATACAGCAGTGGTGGCACAGACAATCCTTTACATTTCCATAGCAGTAGAAAAATAATGTTTCACATAGAGATAGTTATCAATTTCAGCTTTTTCAGATAAAACACATATTTCTGTACAAGAGTCATAGCACATCTTATTATTAGCTACAATAATATGGTTTTCTGCTCCTTAATGCCATTTTTTAAAGTGGCTCTACAATGAGCTATTTCCTTATCTTAAAAAGACACTCTTCACTATTTTTAAGAAGTAGTGAATTGCATGGTTTACACATGGGGAAATTTATCATCAGTTAGTGCTTATCCATATTATCAATATTTTATAGTAAGAATCTGGAGACAATAATTGAACATGATAATATAATAGGAAAGCAGTGCTTGATCTCACTGTGAATTTTTGAAATAGTATTTGTAATTACCATTTCCTTGGGACACCAAAAAATTAAAGCTATGCTAGTTACACAAGACCATTCTCACGAGCCTATTACGCCTAAACATCTCAGTGGTAATTTTACATCTGCACCCAAATTTCATATTTCTAGTACCAATAACGAGGTCACTTCTGCCTCACATGGTATCACCAGCAGTGTTACCATGCAGATACCATAGCTGGTTTTGGAGGACTCTGCTCTCCAATATTCCCTCATGCTCGCTTTAGCTGCCTGTGATGTTCAGCATTTCTCACTTAACTCCCATTAACTACTTGTGAGATCCAGCTCTCCCTCACATCACTACCAGTAACTTTTCTCAGCTTCTCATGTTTTTAGCTGGTACATCCAGCAATTTCCCACGTCATCTCCAGGAATTTCCTGTCCTGTTCCCAGCTACTAGCCGCATTTGCCTGAAGCCCTAACATATATATGCACATTCGGGCATCAAATAAAAGAACACATACCGTATTGCAGAATTGCATTTTAAAAAAGATCCATTTCTACTTGAAAAAAAAAGAAAAAGAATTAAATCCAACATCAAATATCTACGCTGAACTAATATGTAAGCCTGAATTGAATTCTTCAGGGCAGTTCTTTTAATGTTCACATTTGTTTTATTTTATTTTATTTTATTTTATTTTATTTTATTTTATTTTATTTTATTTTATTTTAATGTTCACATCTCTTTTTCTTTTAATACACATAGGGACTAGTTTTGTCTCATGTAGGATCTACTCTAAAGCTAGCAAAGAACCTTTGGCTTCAGCAGAGTAGCTCTTCCATTTTGCTAGGTAAAATTGAGAGCCCTTTTATTGTTTTACAATGGGTGAATTGAGTGATGAAGTTCCCAAAGGCATACAGCTTTCATTACTCAGTCAAACAAAATTCCTAATGGGTTCAAAGTAAAAAGTATGCATAAATGCATGACTGTTTTTGAAATTTACAATTAACATGTTGCAGAAATGATAAAGAGATACAACAGCAATATATATGAAAAATAAATGTGCATATTTTTACATGCTAACAACTGAAGGAGGAAATACTGTATTCATTGTGATTCTTTTTGTAGATTATTCTGCAAGAGAATCTGGGGGATCTGGAAAATGGGGATCCGGTAATGTTTTCTGTGATGACAGAAGCAAAAGATTTTAGCAACAGTACGTTCCTATCTTACAGGAATGTTGAACACATAAATTCATTAATTTTAATAAAGCAATTCTGAACCATAAGTCTCGCATTAACATGAAAAAATGTATAAAAATCTCTTAGCTCTAATTAACTTTACACAGAAGCAATAGCGATACTCAGTCTACATTATAGTTTGACCTTCAAGAGATCTGTTTTATTTTGTAGAGCTTCATTTATTCCCTTCTGATGATTCTAGAATGTACTGTTCCTTACAATGAAGTTTATCTCCAGCTTCAGGTCAGTGAGTTTCTTTTCAGTTCAGCAAGGCACACCTTATCATGCAAGTTTGCTTATCAATAGAAATTGCAAAATTACTATCATTTGTACATTTCATACACCCATTTCCTTCCCTCTGATTTATATTCTAGAAAGTTCAAGTTATTTCTCACTTTTTCCATATTGTTTTATATTCAATTTTTCTTCTTTATATTCTGTTTTTCTGTTAATTTTATTTTCACCTCTATTTCTTAAAAAATATATTATTTTCCTTCAAAAAACATGTTTTATATACATATATATATATACCTGAAAAACACTTTCTCAGTTATTTGAAGAACGTAAACATAACAAAGAAATGCATTATCTCCTAATCAATTTCTGAAATAAAATTTTACATGTTCACAGGTATACTCAAATGCTCATAAAAGCATTCATTCTCAGCAAACAGTATTTTACATGGAAAATCCACTGTTGTAATGGAAATATGTTTTATAATATAACCTTACTACCAATGTCACTAATGTTTTCTATAATATTCTAGGAAAATAACCTCCTCAATGTTTATTCTGTGTTACTGTTATTCTCTGTGCTGTAACTGTGAATCAGATGTGGACAGAAACAATTTATTCTTCCACAAGAGGATTTTGATCTTTCTCAGCTTGAGTGGAAAAAAGGAAACAATAAGCAAGGCAGTTTCTTAAGATCATGTGTTCTTTTTTGGTCCTCTATTTTGTGGGAGTCCTCTACATAAAACACACAGTAAGATATTCTTGTGTTATTTTTTGCTTCCCATACTAAGCTTAAAATGAAAATTAACTGCTTAAAAAAATGTATATCGTTCTTGATTTCAATCATGTCCAGTAATTAAAATGAAAAATAACTGCTTATAAAGTGTTCCAATGATTTATGACTTTTTGTGTTGAAACAGGTAGAAACTTTTTCTGTAGCTTAGCTGACTTTTCAAGCATCCAGGACAGTTTAAGAGTATTCTGTTTTAACATATCTATTAAGTGATCAAGACAACCTGTTCTTTCATGATTCTGATCCACAGTAAGAAATGTGGATCCAATGATCCACAGTGATCCAATGTGAGAAAGGAAGATAGTTTTCCTTACAATGTTTTGGCTAACTGTATGAACTATTAAATTCATAGTGATCTCCTCTAATAGATGAGGCTCAAACATCAGACTACCAGGGATTAACTCATTTTTATACATAGCATAAAGTGATTTTTGCTTTGCAGAATGCATAGCACAACTGCCTAGATAAACTAGCAAAGTTGCTGCGTGAATCATCACACAGTAACACTGCCAAAGACAGGATATTTGTGTTAATAGACCAATAATCTGCTGGAATGAGGCAAACTGTCTGAGCTAAAGCCTGTACTGATTTACATCCTGTGCTGCATCATAGATATCAATAAATGTTTTGTATCATAAGTTCCAGTTGGAATACGTTCCCTTTAAAATATTATTAATAGTTAATAATTATTTTTAGATAAATTAATTTCTAATCCTGCAGGGAAATTTATCTTACCTGATAATTTCAAAATATCTTTCCAGTTTGGTTTCTATACTCTACTTCCAGTTTGGTTATACTCTACTTCATAAGGACATTAAAAAGTACTTGTCATTACATAAAGCTTGCTTTTGATGAGAAAAATGATCAATTCTGAATTATTTTGCTTCTTATTCAAAAGAAGTCTTTTAAGTAAGTTCCCTCCACTAGAACAAAAAATATCATGGGGCCTGGAGATAAAACTCCTTTAAAAATGGGTCAAAAGAAATCTCATGAAGTCCAACAAAGGAAAGTGCAGAGTCCTGCACCTGCGGAGAAATAACCCCTTGCACTATGCAAGTTATCAGTTGGAGACTGATCAGCTGGAAGACAGCTCTGCAAAAGAGATCCTGATGTACTGATGGCCCAGTGGGCCATAAGGCAGCACTGGTCCCATGTGACAAAGAAGGACAATGGTATCCTAGACCCCAGGGATCAGTGTCATGTCCTAGTGTCTGCCCAGTACTGTTCAACTTGCTCCTCAATGGCTTGGATCAGACAAGGGGGACAGAGTGCACCCTGAGCAAGTTTGCGGATCATATCAAGATGCATGGTCAACACTCCAGAGGGCTGTGCCACCATTCATAGGGACCTGGACAGATGGAGAGTTGGGCAGAGAGGAACCTCATGAGGCTCAACAAGGACAAGTGCAGGGGCCTGCAGCTGAAGAGGAATAACCCCAGGCACCAGTATAGATTAGGGGTTGACCTGCTGGAAAGCAGATCCGCAGAGAGGGATTTGGGAGTCCTGATTAACAAAAGGTTAACCATGAGGCAGCAGTGTGCCCTTGCGGCCAAGAAGGCCAGTGGGATCCTGGCTGCATCAGGAGGAGTGTTGCCAGCAGGTCGAGGGAGGAGATCCTGCCCCTCTCCTCAGCTCTCCTGAGGCCACACCTGCAGCACTGTGTGCAGTTCTGGGCTCCCCAGGACAAGAGGGATGTGGAACTTCTAGAGAGGGTCCAGCTTACAGTGACAAAGATGATTAAGGGACTGGAGCATCTATCTTAGGAGGAAAGACTAAGCAAGCAGGGCCTGTTTAGGAGGTCTGATCAATATGTAAAAGTACCTGAGTAGGGAGGATGGGCCGAAACTCTTCTTGATGGTGGCCAATAACAGGACAAGGGGTAATGGGTACAAATTAAAACACAGGAAGTTCCATGGCCGTGTGAGGAAGAACTTTTTTCCTGTAAGGGTGACAGAGCCCTGGAACAGGCTGCCCAGAGAGGTTGTGGAGTCTCCTTCTCTGGAGATCTTCCAGACCCGCCTGGATGCCACCCTGTGCCATGTGCTGTAGGTGTCCCTGCTGGAGCAGGAGGGTTGGACTGGATGATCTCTAGAGGTCCCTTCCAATCTCAACCATTCTACGATGCCGTGATGTGAAAATAAAAGTTTGATGGTGCAATATTTCTAAAAAGGATCATTATCCCACCGTTTCTTTCTTTTTTTTTTTTTTTTTTTTTTCTGGACTAAAAAACATTTTCTAAGAGGCTGATGGCAAACTTTCCTCCATTCTTTAGTTGTTTAAAACAACATTTTTATTACACATGAAAACTAGATATGGTGAAACTGATCATTTGTAACTAGGAAGACAATCCTATTAGATCATTTCTCATAGTTTTAAAAAACTTCCAACTTCCCTCATTAAGTATTATATCAGTTGCATGTTTCAGATAAAAATGCATCCTTGATTTCACTTTCCTTTTTGTTTATTTCTTATTTTACTATTTTGTTCTTTTCCATTTAAAAAGCCCTGTACAAATTGTCCAAATCTGTATCTTTGAAGCTTACAAAATGGTACTGAAATTATCAAGAATGTTAACGTGCAACACATTTGCAGGACCTGGTCCACATTATTTTTGAGAAAGTGGAAGGAATAGATTTTAATTTCCACCTTTATCTAAACAGACTAAAGACGGTTTAAGATTTAAGATTTTAGATTGTGACAGAATTTTAAATTTAAATTTTAAAAGATTTCTTTTTTAATGGTCATGATTTTAAAAAAGCAAACCTCTGCCAAAGACTATGCTTTGATTCTAATTTTAGCTAGTTCTTGTTCTATCACTCTCTATACACAAAAGGGCTTTGTCAGCTCAAAGGTATAATTTCATCCCTTTAAAAAAAAATGTAAAGGAGGCCATAAAATATAACAATAGTATTCCCACAATACAATCTTCTGTTAGTAAACTAAGAATGTGAAGATCGTAATTTGCCATATATATATATATATATATATGTGTATATATTTGGAAAAAATAGTGATTTGACAGATGTTTTAACACTGAACAATAATTCAGTGATTATTCCACATTGTTATTGCAGGTAAATCTGGAGTGCCACCACATACATAAACTATGAAAAAAGTCTGAGGCTCATGTAAACCATCATAACATTAAAAGAATGATTTACTCATTGAAAAGGAATTTGGAAACTGTTGTGATCCCTTTTCTTAGACTAAGCTGTTTAGTTGAGTTTCTGTCATATTGATGATGTTTTCAAAAATGTTAAGGAAGAAACTAGTATAAGAAAAGAGGAGATATTTTGGGGAAACTAAGCCCTTCATTACATAGTCAAAGCAGACACTCTTGACACCTATAAATTAAAGTGCATTAAGCAGGTTATAATTAGTGTTCACTAACTTACAAGGCAAATACCAGTGTACTAAATTTATATAAGCAAGAATATAAGTATAGTGTAACACTGTAATGGCCTAGGCAAGCAGTGTGTCTAAGCATTTTATGTTAGTGAATGTGACCGCCAAAGGGACAAAGGTGTATAGCTGCACACAAGAAGAATCCAAGTGACAAGGATGCACCAGACAAAGGCACAAGGGACTGCATAGATGCAGGAGGTTCTGCCAAACACTCACAGAAGATGACTAGGAAAAACAAAAAAAATAACAGGAGAGGGTTCATTTGAGAGGTGAACAAGAAAAAGTAAATATAAAAAAAAAGATTAGGCATAGTTGAAGAAAACTGAAAGTAAGAAGACAACCTACTTAAATTCTGCCTTATTTTATTAAAGCAGCCTCAGGTGCGATCACTTTGACCTCCATGATGGGGAAACACCAAGGACTGTAACCATCAGTGCTGACTGTACAGCATCAGCTTTGTGTTACTGAATATTCACAGTTAATGTAGAATGTAACTGTTAGGGACTAATAGCTTCGTCTCTATCATGGTAACCTACAATTAACAATGTGAAAGAACTGACTGTTGGCACAAAGTCTATTAGTGAATAAATACAGTAAAATTTTATTTCAAAGATTAAGATCGGTCTGATTTATTAGTCTTCTAAACACTCCCATCTCACTGAACTCTATTTCCATAAATGTTATATGCATATACTCAGGTGCAATAATTCTGAAAGATAAGCATTAAAATTATGTTTTCAGTATTCTCAATTACATTATATACCACCTAATTCCCAGTACTGCTTTCTAATTTGCTCATTTGTCTGTTTCCAAAGGTTCTATTCAGATGATATTCTAACCTCTGATTAAGAGACAGAATTTTGTATGCAGTGCTTTCTCTGACAATGTTCATATGTTTCTACCACAGTTGCTAAAATATTTAACAGGAAATGCATAGTTTAAATTATGTATATTTGAGGCTGTAGGGAAGAAAGAGATAGAGAAAGTGTTACATTCTCCATGTGACACAGTACATAAATTATTTATTGACTTTTATTTTAAGACTTCCATTGACAATAACTGGATTTAGCAATAACAAACATAATTCTTTCAGTAGATGCTTTGTTATATCAACAGCATGCATATTTTTGCAATTATCCATCAAAATTGCTTCAGCAGCTCCAAGACACAAGCAGAGACTTTCTTTTCTTTGGCTCTGTCTGGCAGCCTGACATGCAGAGTGCCTGCAGCATATTCAGTGAGTTAAAGGTGTCATCACATTATGTTGCATACAGACAGGTTACCAAGGATTTTATTGATTCAGATGATATTATAACCCCCAATTAAGAGAGAGAATTTTGTATTCAGTGCTTTTCTGACACCATCTATGAGAGGGTTAAGATACCAAAAATACTAGATATCTCAGAATCCCCACAGGTGGCTCAGTTTGACATACATCTAATTCTGACTGAAAGCAGTTTGGAAAAAAAAATCCATAAAATCTTTTTGTTTCCTAAAGCTTATGTATATTGATTATTAGCGTTTTCATTTGAAGTATTTTTGTTCAAGCACTGAATCAGAAGAATCTCCTGACATAAGTATTAATAAATCAGGTATAAGAGTCCTCTTCTGTGTATACATTACAAATCTTCAGTGGGACTTTCTGGTAAATTTTCCCTATAGCCCCAATATATTGTAAGTGACAGTCCAAACTTATCATCTTATACAATATCTTAACTGAATCTGTAATATAAATTGCAGCCCATATTATAGATTTTGAGATCTCTTCCAAGGAATACAATTGTTCTTAAAGGCTACCATTGACAGCCTCAGGAAAAACTAGAATGAAAAAAATGATGAAACAGAAAGTGTACATCACAATTTAGATTATTATATAATGGCTGAATTCTAGTTGTGTGTTCACAACAAGGTTCAGCTTAGTCATGTAGGATAACATAACTCAGAATCCAAGACTAGACTTTGCTTTACTGTACTTCAAAAGTGTTTGTTTTCATGAAAATATATTATGCACATAATTAGACTATGTGAAGTATGAACATATTAAGAATTTTTTATGTTAATATAGCAAACATGTTCAGTGTATAGGAATTATAATAATTCTATAAATATGTAATGATGAAATATGTCTTGCTATAATGTCATATTCCATTCTTAGAGCATTTTTTATCTTTATTCCTCTTGTAAGTACTGCTCAGAACTTTTATATAAAGTTCTCAGAAATAGAGAAAGCACCGTAAAGCCAAGACAAAAGAAAAAGCCAAGAAGAAATTTAAATCAATCATCTGATTTGTAATTCTGGATCAATAAGAAAACAAAGCAATTTTGTGAGTTAGTATTGCTTTACACTTAAAGGATGAAGTTATTAATTAAAAAGGTAAAGAAAACAAATTCCTAAAAATGACAGCATAATCAATCACATTACCCACACAATAAGAATTTTAAGAAAAGTACTAAATAAATTAAGGTTAAGCATAAAAATCTCAGGGATACTTTGTAAATAGTTCTTAAAATGTATGTGTCTGTATATCTTTGATATTTCAAAGTTATTCACCAGAAAGATTAAGTACTATATCCTGGTGAGGACTGAAAATATCCATCACAGTATCATAATTTATTGTATAATTAATGTGGGGATGAACACCACTTCTGACACAGAATATTGTCTTGATGAAGACTTAGAGAAGTAGCATTATCAATTAATTAAATGAATTAATATTTTTTGTATGTATGTATGAGACTGATTTGTAAATATCCTATCTTTCCTTTGGGTTGATTGGAACTTAAGTGAGAAAAGTAAATATTTTTTTCCCCACCATTGATGTCTTTTATTGCAAACCCAGAAAATCTCAATGAGGTTTGAGGTTTTACTTACAGTTCCAAAGTTCATTCCGAATAAAAATTTACAGCAAAATACACATGTGCCTAACCAACATGAATTGAAGGCACTATGTATTGTAGATGGGACTACGGTCATAGTGCAGAGTCTCAGGTATTTTCCCCATCAGTCTGATGCAGTCTTCTTGATAAAAAGAAAGTTGAGCAGAAATAAATCAGTTAAAATCACTATATATATATATATATATATAAAATTATTTTTTCTATAGTAAAATTAAACATATTTCCAAAATCCATAAGCAATAAAATACAATGCCTTAAAAATAATTGTACATAAATGTACATAAATGTGAATAGATATATGAGATGCTCTAGAATATCTCAGACATGGTTATCAGATCCAAAAAAAATCCACTGGACACCTCTACACCTTTCCAGAGAGGAAAACAGTGTTCAAAAAGACTACTTCACCACTTTTATTACTTAGTTTGCATATATATACAGCATGGTTCAGTTCCTTAAGAATGTTATATAGTACATTCATTTACAATGCTTTTGGGAACCAAGACATCTGTATTTGGTTGGACAATAACAGGAGAACACTACTCTTCTCCAACATCCGCGAGAGTCCACAAGAAGCAACTGAACAATCTAGATGACACTGGCCGCATATTTATATGGAACTAAATTCTATTTCTGCAAGTAGCTATCTAAATTCAGGCATTCCAATCTTGCACTGATTCTCATCTCAGGTAATAAAATCTAAACTAAAACTGTACAATGGAGGTATTGCACACAAAGTCGTATTTTCAGTCTGGCAGTCCTACCGTTCAAGTTACTGTGTGTAGGGAGACACAATAATATGCATGGAGACACAGTATGGATTGCCATGTGATAAGTGTTTATAAATAGTACCACAGGATAGATTATACTCTACATTTGTGTGGACTAAGACTTTGATTTTTCATTTATAGCTCCACAGCGTAATTACGTATATTCTGTGCTGAAATCTTTCACAGAGACAATAAATCCCCACTATGTTCCTTTACTTAGGTTGCAGATCCAGACACATAATCTGGATATCCATAGAGAGCTCCATGCCCTTGTGCTGAGTATGACAATGTAAATGATGGACAGTATTCTGCTCACAAGAATTACAGGCTCTGGAGACTGTTTACCCACATAGATTAACACTCTTGCATGGGAAGATGAACATTCCATTCTAAGTAACCAGACTAGCCAAGGGTGAATTTGACTAGTGCAATCATTTCTTGTCCTGTTCTTTCTTTCTTCCTTACCTAAAAACAATATGAATAACAGAACCTTCAAAAATGAATATTATAATAATTACAAGCTCCAGTTAAGCACAATGCGATCAGAAATAAGAAAATAGGATATTACTGATTTGATGTGAAGGTGCCTGGCAAACATCCTAGCTCTCTATTTGTAAACAACTTTTGTCACCATAGCCAAGGGAGAACTCTAAAAATAGAAAATATGGTGTGTCACTAAACTGCAAAGATCATAGTATTAAACTTTTATTATTATTTGTCATAGCTAGACACTCTATGATTTTGTCATTACTGAAGGCAATTTATGTCTACTACCTTCTCTACAATATAGTGTAAGATATATTGCATAATAAATTGAATTATTTCAATAAATTATAAACAATTACTATTGAAATAATTTTAAAAACTCTTGACAAGTCAGAGGCGTCACAAGGATAAGCACAATAAAAAGACTTTGGATACATAGCTTTTAGGAAGTAACATAAATATTTGTATATATATATAAATTGCTTTTATGTGTATGTGTGCATGTGTGTATATACCTCATTGCCTTCTTATATTACTCCATAGGTCTCAAGCATCTGATTTTCTGATATCTGATGAAATAGGCCATTACTCCACAATTTTCATTATGCTACAGGCCTCCGAACTACTACAACAAAAGAGTCAAAAGAGAAATACATGACATATGTCATACTCAGTCCTCAGTACAGTTTTTCTAGGTAGTTGTCAAAGAATCACCAAATCACAGAATCACAGAATGGTTAAGGTTGGAAGGAACCTCTAGAGATCACCGAGTCCACTCCACCCTGCTCCAGCAGGGGACATCTAAAGCACGTGGCACAAGGTGGCGTCCAGGTGGGTTTGAAAGATCTCCAGAGAAGGAGTCTCCACAGTCTCTCTGGGCAGCCTGTTCCAGGGCTCTGTCACCCTCATAGGAAAGAAGTTCTTCCTCACATGGAGATGGAACTTCCTGTGTTTCAACTTACGCTCCTTACCCCTTGTCCTGTCATTAGCCACCACCAAGAGGAGTTAGGTCCCATCCTCGCTACCTCCCCTCAGGTACCTACACATATTGATAAGATTTCCTCTCAGTGTTTTCTCTAGGCTAAACAGGCCCAGTTCATTTAGTCTTTTATCATATGATAGATTTGCCAGTCCCTTAATCATCTTTGGCTCTCCATGCTGGACCATCTCTAGAAGCTTCACATCCCTCTCGTACCAGAGAGCCCAGAACTGCATCCAGTACTACAGATCCAGCCTCACCACAGCTGAGTAGAGGGGCAGGATCACCTCTCTCGACCTGCTGGCAACACTGGAAAAGGATGGGTAAGAAAGAAGCAAGTATGAACAGGAGATGCCTCAGTGTACAAGGGAGTCAGGTTCAAATATTTTCTTGTTCACTAGAGACATACTTTTCAAGAGATTGTTCACATACTTTTCATCTCTAGAATAAATTCTGCTAACTACAAAATGTAGAAAATGAAAATATCAAGAATTACAAGAAGGAAAGAACAGTCACTGAAGCAAATTAGTATCAGAAATACTGTCATACATCTTAGGCTTCCAACTCCTAAATAAATGATGGCATTCCGTGGCCTTGGATTGAAACTATAGATAGTAACCTTCTGTAAAATGTAACCTTCTGAAGTGGACTATAACTAAAACCAGTTATACAAGGTAATTTTACATTCCCCATTACTGTAACTTGAACATCTTCTAAACCTTAATGCATTTTCTTCACACATCTTTGTGAAAAACCTATGTTGTATTATACCCTCATAGACTGTAGCCACATTAAGGGACGGGGTTGTTAAGCTCCTGATTTTTAGGTTGCTTGCTGTCTAAAATAGTTAACACGTTTATAGTGGATAGCTGAGAAGCAGCTAAATAGATCAGGCACTAACAGAAATATCACTTATTCCTGTCTGTGTTTTTACATGCCCAATTAGCTTTGAAAAACTGGCCTTACATATCTGGGCAAGTGTAAAACAGGAAATCTGTAACAGAATTTGTAAATCTAAGTTTTGTCAGGTTTTCTAAGTATTCGATTAAGTTCCCTAACTTCTAGGAGCTACTTTGCTTCATCACCAATGAGTGGTCATTCTCACACTCTGCTTGTAAACATTACTTCCTTTTGCAGTAGGCACCAGTCTTGCAAATTAAAGCACCTAAGTAGCCCATTTCAAATGCACGTGCACAGGCCCTTTACATGGAGCAGCGAATAAACTACAGGTCTATATATGTAATTTAACTTATGAATATTGAGGTCTAGGTGAGTGAACAAGTTCATCTCATTGAACATGTGTCCAATCAGTGTTTGTGAGCCGAGCTGCCTTTGGACAACTAACTACTTGAATTTATTCCAGATATGTCTTAATCTCTAAGGCAAGGTCACTGTTGGTTGTGCAGTGAGCCAAAAATTTAAGCTGCTTTGAAAGAGGTCCTCTGAGATAATTAAAAACAGATTCTACTTTTCAGTCTAAATTATGCTTTTGGCCTCTCATGAAAGTTGAGGAAAAACAAAACCAAAACAAACAAAAAACATAGAAGTGGGATATTCATGTTGGAGTAGATGAAAACAGAATATTATGTTGACCATTCTTTACTGGTTGAAAACAGTTGGGAAAGGATCTGACTTCATCCTGTTCTAAATGTTCCTATGTTCTTTTGCTTGTTCATTTTTCCCCTATGATTTCAATTTCAATCAGGTACTAACCAAACGAAGAGACAGAGAAAGCAAGTAATTCTCATTGAATACATAAGTAAATGCTAGAAACTAAATGTAAAACTGTAGTTTGTATTAAATTATCTAGTCCATGTAAACGAACAGACAGGTGTTCGCCCCCTCGCGCGTCTCAGGACATCCCCCTCCCGCACGGGCTCCTGTGGGCCTCTCAAACGTCGTGATCATACCGCACCAATCACAGGAGCATCACTCACCCCAGGATCCGTCATGCCTGCCGCGAGGGGGAGAAGTGGCAGAGATGACTCACCACCATCCCGGATCCCAGGTCCAGATCAGGTCAGGAAAGGCGGATAGGCTGGACACCCAAAAGGTCGGGGGTATCGGGCGTGAACTAATGACAGACCACTCGATATGAGTTAAGGTCGCCAGCCAACTTTATTTTCCCACGGCACAGACTTATATAAACTTGGTTAGGGGAGGCAGGGAGACATGGTTGGCCACATACTATTTCCTGGGACCCCCCGACTGGTGGAGCCCCATTTGCCCTGGCAGGCCTGGGGCCGGGGCAAACTGCTCCAGCCCTGACCTCCCAGGTGCCAGAATCTTCTCGTTAGGTGTCATGAGTCACCCAGTCAGGCCTGGCGGCCTGACTGGGCATGCCTGGCACCCGGGGTCATAGGAGGGTCAGAGATACCCGCCCTGTACACCTGCAATACAATGATGTTCAATGCATGTGGCCCATACCGCATTTCCCTACAAGTCCATATAATTTTGTTTAGATTTTTCTTATATTTTAGCATAGACAGCTGATATTGTCCAATCTTCTACAGAGAACTAATAGTTGTTGTTAGACTTCATGAACTACTCTAACAGTAACAAGGTAATGTTTTGCAACCCTAGCTGCAGTAAATGTGATATGCTGTAACATCTTATATGGTGATTTAAATTATATGGGATGATCAATCTAGTCATCGACCTTTCTGGAAACTTACCTTTATACTAAAATGAATGACAGGTGGAAAAAAGCTGATGATAGTGTTCTGTAGAATTCGTCCTGACATACCTCCAAATTCTATTATGCTGTAGCAAATGTTCTGTCATTTTTCTTTACACATCATTTTATCTGAATAACCTTCCTCCAGAATCCTTCTATTCTTCTACTGTTATGTCAAAATAATTGCCAAATTCAAGATTTCCTCCCCTTCCAAGGAAATGCATCTTTAATAGCAAAATGATGCTCCTGATATGTTAAGCCAAATCCCATATCTGTGATTTGTAGAAATAAATGAATAAACAAACTATGTAATAAGCTGTTTTCCTTGAGTATGATATGAATTCTGAATGTGTTTTCAGCATGTTTTCAGTACTACAAGCTTAAGAACAATCTCAAACCTGCAAGACTGTGAAAAGATTGACAGCATAAAACACAAGCATATTAAACTACAGGTGTTGGGTCTACCACAAATACTGATGTAGATTCTGACACTGACACTGATGAGTCCTGTATGTTGACAGCTAGGATTAAAGATTGAAACACAGACACAAGGAATCCTCTAGAAATGAATCCCTCAGCACCAGAGTATTTGACAGGCCTAATTATCTTGACTGGAAAATGAATGTCTAAGAGCTGATATGGGTTTGCATTTTGTACTATAGTTTGTCAAAACTGTTATGTCTTGTTAAATGAGAACTTGAATTTCATTTCTCATAGCAAAGGCTGGCATAGACATTCATAGCATAAATTGAAAAATATTTTTCAAAATCCTGTGAATTTTGCACTTTTAATCCTGGAAAAAAATAAACTGAAGTTAAATCACAGCTGAATTTTCAGTGGCCTTATCATGGGGGATTATCTCCAAAGTGGACAGTAGATAGTGTGATTTAATGAATCATACTTCATAGAAGTATCATAGAATATGAATGTGGGTATCACAAATCCTGGTTTTTTTTTCCCTGAATTGTCCAGGGACTGAATATTAAAGAAGCCCCTGAATCATATTTATTCACTCCCAAGAGATTTCTGAACGTTTGTTAGTATCTTTGAAAAACATATTTAAATATGTATGACACAAAGGCCCAATAATATCTTCCATTCTGATTCAGATAAGAATACATAAAAATGACTTTTCCATGCAATTTCATGAATGTAGATCACACAAGTTTATAGTGTTGGTATGAGGTCAAGAGGAACAGATTCATTAACAATATTGTTTTGCAAATATCTATTTTTAATGAACTATTTTGAAAATGAGAAAACAAAACCAGAAAGAGTAATTTGGATCAAACTATGCAAATAGGATATTTTAGTCTTTCATCTATGAACGAGATGATAGAGAATGATCTTTTCAGCTATTAATAGATACAAATAACCATCATAATCAAAACAAGATGGCTTTACAAAATAAAGTCAATCTTCAGTACACCCCTAAGCATGCTTCCAACTGTGTTCTTTATTTGTATGATGAAGATTCTTGTTAATGATATAGTAAAATTTACAACCTCTATACAGACAGTGATGTTTAGTGATGTTTAGTGATGTTCTCTTCTGGAAGAAATACCCTTCTCTTCTCTTCTCAAACAAACAAACAAACAAAAGACTGCTTTCAAATACTTCTCTATTTTTTCTCTTCAAAACAACTCTTTGCTTTGTTTCTTTAATATAGTACTAGCATTATCCAAAATGTTCCTGATGCAATATCAAAAACAGAAAGAAATATGCTTAATATCTAGTGAATTAAAAAAATGCAATAAACAGTATTATTTCTTTCAATGACAGAGAGGTATAAATTATATTACAAGAACAATGTTCATTAGAATTAAAGAAATGTAAGACTAGTAACAAGTGGTGACATTATGGAAAGGATAATGGTGACATATTAAGGAAAGGGTAAAGTGATGGAATTGAAAATATGAAAGAGAAAATAAACTGTTTTTGCAGCACAGTATTCTGTTTGGCATTCAAGAAAAAAATGAACATATTAGAAAAATAGAAAAGTAAAATGAGAATAAATATAGCTGTTTCAGGTGAAATCTTTTGATTATTAAAAATAATTTATTAAAATTGAGTAGTTAAGGAACAGGGAGTAGACAGTAGTTAGGTTATCATAGGAAAGATATTAAAAAAAGGTGTGATGAAAGCAAGAAATTTATTCAAATTAGCTATGTTTCAAGCTTAGGATACAATTATAGGGTTATTTTCAGGTTTTGTTTTGTTTTGTTTTGTTTTCCTTACTGCAACTACTATGTTGCTTTGTCACAGAAAAAAAAAATGTTTCAGTCAGTCATAATTGATTTTGAACATAAATAGCTACCAAATCTTAGGGATCAATTTGCTGTCTCACCTGTACTCACTTTAAGCAGTACAGGTGTTATTTTTGTTCAATTGTGGATATTAAATTGGCAGATAACTATGGACTTCTGAGTAAAAAATAGAAAAAAAAAAGAGGAAATATTAAAAACCTGCAATCTCTAAAAATTTCAGTAAGAATATTTCTCTTGCAGATAAGTTTTTTTTTTCCTCTAATCACAATCTCCCTGTTGCTCGCGTGGTTGCCCACTAAGGGACCACAACTAATTTGGATCTTGATATACTTAGGCAAAACCCATAATAACTTAATCAAAAACGGTTGAGGTGGAATTGGTCCCTTGTCGATCATCTGGTCCAAAGGTCCCGCTCACAGCAGGGTCAGCTATAGGAGCTTGCTCAGGGCACTGCCAACTCAGGCTTTGAATACTGCCAAGGATGGAAATACTCAGTCTGTGCAGAAAACTTGTGCTAGTGTTTAAACACCTTCATAGTGGAAAAAAAAAAGTTTATTATGCATAAATGGAATTTCCTGTATTTCAGTTTGTGCACATTTCATCTTTTCAGTTCTGTTTTGAAAAGAGTTATCATGTTATGATTTATTGTAGGATAAAAAATATCAAATAGCTTTTTAAATTGCTGTCCTTATGTTGATGCAAAAAAGAGATATATGGTTTGTATTGAGTATAATTAGAAAACAAAAAGACTATGATGATCTATACTTTACATACTTCTATTCAAAAAGGGCAGATAGACACTTCAGACATATGAAGGTCTCTAGGGTTCCTTCCCAAAATAGTCAGTGGATACAGATGGAGCACTTAGAACAAGAGATATAGACTAGTCCTGAACATCTTCAGTAATGTATGCGGCTCTTCACTATCTGCACAGATAACTCTTGAATTTGTGGAAGAGGTTGAATCTTCACTTTTCAGGTCTCCCGCTTGCATATGTCTGGGCGCTCTCAGCACAGAATAACTCAGTAACCTGTATTGGTTACACTGTGCTGATGGTTCTTGGTTTTGCTCTTTCTTTTTCCTATTACAAACAATTAATGCTCCTTCATTTCGCTAGTAATTAAAATATTGACTTTCCATATTGCAGTTTAATTTAATATCAGTATGTTTTTTATTATCACTTAAAACTGCATTTTCTTTTATCCCTTTAATGGGACACTCAGCCCTGGTGAGGCTACATCTGGAGTACTGTGTCAGTTCTGGGTTCCCCAGTATGAGGGATATGGAGCTACTGGACAAAGTCCAGCACAGGGCTACAGGGATGATCAGGGGCCTGGAACATCTGCCCTATGAGGAGAGGCAAAGAGAGCTGGGCCTGTTCAGCCTGGAGAAGAGAAGTCTGAGAGGGGCCCTGATCAGTGCCTAGCAATACCTCAAGGGAGGGAGTGAGGAGGGGGCTGGCCTCTTTTCAGTGGTGGCCACAGACAGGACCTAGAGGAAATGGCCACAAACTGACCCACTGAAAGTTCCACAGGAACATAAGGAAAAAGGATGACAGAGCACTGGAACAGGCTGCCAAAAGAGATTGTGGAATCTCCTTCTCTGGAGATCTTCCATACCCGCTTGGATACAATCCTGTACCACATGTGTGACCCTGCGTGTGCAGGGGGGTTGGACTAAATGATCTCTAAAGGTCCCTTCCAACCTTAATGATTCTGTGATTCTAATGCCTTTATGCATCCTACATTAAACAAATTCTCTTGGCTTCTGTCCACAAAAAGGATGACGAAATTTGAGAATTGTCGACAAGCTGTAGACAAATCTTGTATAACTATACTGGAAATTCAACTACTATATCTTATTATATGACTTATTGTTTTCTTCAAGATTATGTTTTGAGCTTGCAGTGGACTTAAACACGCAAAATAGAGTAGCCAAAATTTCCTGTGACACAATTTTAGTTTTGTAAAGACCTTCATCTAACTTGAGAATATGTAATCAAATCTGCTTACAAACAAATAAACAATAAGCAAAGCATCTTATTTTTCCAAACTTTGAAGGCTTAACAGTTTGTAAACAAAGATGAAATAAAGTTTGCCCTGCTATTACGCTGATTAGTAGTTGCTAATTTTCAAAGTGATTAGTTAATTCAGCAACTTTCTGTGTCAAAGCTTATCTCAAATAATGGATGAAAATGCTTCATTCTGCTGTAGGTGCTACTGCTAGGAATTTAAGAAGACAAATAGTTGAATAACTATAGAATTGCTTCAGAAGTGCAAGGAAGTCAGAAAACGAGCCAGAAAATCCATAGTATAAAGAAGATCACGTTGTGTGGATGTTCTAATTTGGGTAACTAGAGGAAGACTTGTCTTGTTTTGATAATCTTTATAACTGTTTGTCTTGGTTCTAACAGAGTTCAATTACTCTCTGAAGACATAAAAGGTTGCTGGTCAGAAGCTTAAAAACATTTCACATGACAGAGAAGATCCAAAACAGTAAAAATTGCATAAATCCTAATGATTGGAGGAATCCAGTATCATTTTAAATTGTGTTGTGCTTTGTCTTCAAATGCAACTTAATACATTTATAATCATATTTTTATTGACAACTAATCTCTGTCACATAGAGGTGTACAAGTTTAAGAGTATGTGAAAACTGTAATGTAGAGCTAATTAATTAAATCATACTGAGAATTCAAAGTAAATGCTCAATTCTAAGGCCTTAGTTTCTTAAATGAATATTATTTTAATTGAAAAAATGAAACAGTTCTCATTCTTGCAGTTCAATTAGCAGTAACTAAATTTCTTATATTTAATTAAAGATAGTCTAAGATTTAGACAATGATCCATGCTTAAAATGGTTTTATTAATAATAAGAAGGATTAGCAGATGATGGAACATGAAGCATTTCACTTCTAAATTCTTCCTCTGATTAAATAAAAATTATGTTGCAAGTAACTGATACCGAATTCCTGCATGGTTTGCTAAATAACAGCTGCAGTGCTAGGGATACCAAGCTAGATATTCAAAGCCGCACTGCATAAACTGGACTCCATTACTATCTCAGAATTAAGTCCTACCTGCCATCTGTTGGAAAATGTTTGAATCCAACTATAGAAAGTCTTTAAAAAGAGTTTATGTAAATAGCTGAAGATGTATATAATGAAGATATAATTTATAAAATGAGCGGTTTTGAAGTTTTCAACATCTTCTATTTACCATAAAATAAACATATTCAAGACAATACATCTTTTTTTTTTTTTTTCCCCGTTGGAACCAAGGAACTAAAGCAATTTTATCTACTGCATAACTCTCTGCTCGAAGTTCTTTGTATTAGCTGCTTGACTACTATTAATTTCCAAACAACAACAAATACTTTTTTTAAAAGAAGACTTAACAACATTCTTTTATTTTCCCACCGAATAGAAACTATACTGACCTAAGACAATGATAGATAGCAAAATTAGTGTGTGTACTTCTACTGTAATTTGCAAGAGCAAAGGCAAAAAAAAATCAGAACTCATTATAAATTAAACATTTTTTTTCCTAGCTCCCTGTTCAAGTTGCAACTGCATAAATTTGGAACAATCTATAAAAATGCAGTTATGCAGGAAAAATATTATGTGATGAATTAGGCTTTTACTAGACACTATCTAACTGATTGCAAAACAAGGATGCAATTTCATGCCTTTATAACTAACATTTCCAAATAAAAAGGGTAATTTGAATTTCACAGTTGTCAACAGCGATTATGTTAGCTAGGATAGCCTTTTCTTGGGAGAAAAATGTTTTAACATTGAATGCCTTATTTTATTAAGGATCTGTCCTTCTAAAATGATACCATGTAACTTTTGTTTGGAGGCTCACTTCTGTTTAACACTTGACCAATCAAAAAGCATTGAAGATTACAATATCAATTTATTGGAAGGTGTATTTGAAGCTGGTGGTCTGGCAAAGTAACAATAATCCATTAGCATTCTGTTATAAGGAAAGAATCTTGAAAATTCACTCATGACAATTTTTTTAGAAATGCTAAATTCAGTTGGACTAGTTGCTGCATCTCAGCCTGAAACTACTGGAAACTATGTCCTGATTTACAGTACATAGTGCTTTACTTACAGTATTCTATGCATCATTCACTTGCAAATACAGAAAATAAACTTGTACAACACATATATGTGCAGAATGGCTCAGTTTGATCGTTTGCCTAACTAGTCATATCCAGTAAATCTGCAAGACTACTCATAATTCCTTCAGAAAAGAATATTAAAAAAAGAAAAAGCTTCCTCAGATTTTACTAGGTGATAATCAAACCTCCTCATTTAAGTGTTTCAATGATTATTGGTCTTGCTATTAAAACTGTAGTAACAGTGTTGTTATTTTCTTTAACCTTTGACAAAGCAATAAAGTAATATACCAAAATGCATCTTAAATGAATGACAATTCATTTGCTTTCTGAAAAGACAGCAAGTCTTCCTACAGAAAAGATGTGGAAGACTACTTCCACTTAAAGTAGGAATATCTTGAGGCACATGTGTAAGATAAGGAACTAACTGCCTAATAAAAAGGTGTTGTAGATTGTAATCTGTAAGAATTAACCACAGGAAAATTAAATAGTACTGAGCCATTTGTATTATAGTGTATTCCTACCAGAAGCAGAAATTGAAGGATCTTTTTTTTTTTTTTTTTTTTTTTTTTTTTTAAGTATCTGTAGCACCCTCTGAATACCATGTCAAAGTGACTCTCTTGATAAGGTTCATGCAGTCAACCTGAAAGCGTAAAGATTACAGATTGCTCTTCAGAATGCATAATGCTTTAAAAGTTTAACATGGTATAACCAGACAACCTATTTATAGGCTATTTGTGAGACAAGTATATGTACAGATGATGAACAGATCAGACAGATGAACAGATCATTGCTGTGAGCTTTTCCAACAAAAGTTGCATAGCTAGCCATAAATTCATTCCCACTGACCATTGGAGCACTTAGTGGCCAAGTAAAGTCAAAGATTAGTACAGCTTGTGGACACTGAATACAGATTTAGGTATCAGTTAGGGAACTGGAGATTGCTGTCATGCTAGTGTTTAAAAGTGTTTATAAATAAGCCTATTTCAAATTTCAAAGCAACTTTCAGTTGTTTACTGGACTGATACTTGTCAATAATACACACTGCCATTCACTATTACTTAATTAAACATTATCAGTAAATATAAAAACCATTCACTACTTTAAGAACTTATGCTAAGCTTGGGCAGGGGTGATGGACTAGATGATCCCTAGAGGTCTCTTCTCCCCTTCCAATTGGAACCATTCTATGATTCTGTGACGAGTAACTTGAACAAGACTGGAATCAGTGTTGACTCCCTTTGCTTTCTTATCCTTGATGCTTTATACTCTTCCATTCCCATCCCCAGAAGAGAAAGGAGTGAACTCATTTGTTCTGCACATTTCACAGTGCATTATTATGATTACCATTATGATATTATGATATTACAAGGATATTAAAAATACTACGGAAAAAATATCTTCCATGGCAGGAAGAGCCAATTGTATTTCATTCTGACAGACTCTATCAGCTAAAAAATAACACTTGAGATTAATATAGGCATTACCTTTTGACATTCTCAAAGGCAAGATATACTTACATTCTTAGTATTTCATAAACTGTGTTAATGGTAACAGCTACATTTGTACTACCATGCTACTATATACATGAGTCAAGACATCAACTTCTGCCCACCCAAATCAGCATGCTGCTGGGTTGGTTCACGGCAATGGTGCCTGAGACTAGACTCAGTCCTAGCAAGCTGGGCTTGGAAACAGTTATTTTAATCAGTTCCAAAGAGGCTGGGCTACCAGTTAAGCACTGCGGATGATGAGTTCAGGAAAAGAGCCTGCTGAAAGCAGAGTGTAGAACAGATAACTACTTATATGGTGGAAGTTCAGTTCAGTCTTCAGTTCACTGAAGGAAATTCAGTCTTCAGTTCAGTTGTCTGTTTTTGAAGGCAGGCTTATGGGCTCAGGCCCTCTTGGTTTAATGGGATGCTAGGGGAACCCTTCAAACAGTTACTTGATTTCTGTAGCATCAGCTCATACTCGGTCATTGCAATAACCTCAGCAACTGCAAGAACTATATTCTTCCTTGCTTTCCTCCCTCCACCTCTCACTAGGTGCCATTTGCTTTCCCTTATACCAGGTCCTGCTATTGTTATCCAGGCCCTTCGGAGGCCAAAGCCTGTAGCACTTGGACTATTTATCATTCTCATTTTTGCCCTTTGACTGCCTCACCCAGGTGCCCGAGAGCCTGCTCAGGACTCTCTGCCAGCCTTCAACCCAGCACTTTTTTTTTTTTTCCTCCTCTCTTTTATTTATCTGTTTTTTTTTCCCCTGCAGCTTCTACACAGGCTTCAATCTACCAGGAAAGTGTCTGCCAGTCACAAGCCACCCATTGGCAGTTTGACTGCTCCAACCTTGGAGGCGCTTAAGACCTGATGAGGTAAACTAAATGACAACAGGAATGAAATGAGAAGCAGGATCATGTCCCTCCCTGGCAGTTTGGTGTGATGTTGGGGCAGGACCTCAGGTGTTGGGAGTTGTAAGGAAAGGTTTGGGCCTCCATAGAAAAGAATAGCTGCCCTCTGTATAACCCTGATGCAGAGCATGCGTAGTCCCGAAATGTACAGGGGGGTCCCTGTCAATCAGGGTGTTCGATAGGTGACCCCCGGGGGCTAGCGCATGCGCCGTAGCCATACCTGGCCTGGCTACGTGCCGATGGACACCATCTAGAAGGGTCTAGAACCCTCGAGGGGGGGGCCAGGAGCAGCNTCAGGTGTTGGGAGTTGTAAGGAAAGGTTGCTGCTCCTGGCCGCCCGCCCAGTAACGAGTTCCCAACCAATCAGGTGCAGCTCCTAGGAGATTCACGCCCTCTCTCCTCCCCTCTCTCCGCCCTTTCTCCTCCCCCTAGAATCCCTATTTATGTTATGTTCACTCTTCAATAAAGGTCTGGTTTGGCATATCTGGTGGCTCTTTGCTGTCCTTTCTGAGCCCCGTGCAGGCCTCGCGTAGACTCATATTGAGTTAGGTTACGCGGCGGTCTGGACGGTCTCTCCCGGGAGTGCGGTGTCCCCGCGACCTGTTTGCTGATCCCCTCCGGAGAACACCTGAGGCCTGTTCGTCTCTGCGGAACCTTGCCGGAGGTGGTAAGGGAGGGCCTCCCCCATTCCCTAAGGTTGGGCTAGGGAGGAAATAAAGCTTGTGGAACAGCGTGCGCAGGGGGCATCAAAGAGCACGGCGCGAGGAGGCGGGAGGCCGAGGAGTACGCGCAACAGGTAGTACCCTGGGCTCAGGCGGTATCTGTAGGGGGACGCCCTGGGCTTTGGCTGCCTCTGTAGGGTGCTGCCCTGAGCGTGGTGATCGGCCTGCTGCACCTCTGGCCCTCTTTTAGTTATATTTCACGTCGGGAGTCCTAAAAGGGGGGGTACGTCGCGCCTCACTCAGGAACCTCCCTGCCTTCTCCTTCTGCTAGCCAAGTGCGAGCCGTGCTTCTCTGGGGATCCTAAGTCAATAGGAGGTCAAAATAATTGCTTTGGGTTTGGGCTTTTTTGTTTGCTTTCTCCAGCTTAGTTTGATATTCACAGCTACATTAATGTGCCTAATTCACTTGTAATCACTTAGTAAAAACAATGAATATATCCCACATAGATCCAGATCTTTAACTGATACATCAATCACTTTAGCTTACCTAAGTAAACTATCAAATTAAAAAGAATTAAGTAAACTTTAACAGATTTACAGCCTTTGCACCTATTGACCTCCTCTGTCCCCATCTCCCAGGCATTGCCCCCACACGCTCACCCCTGCACTGTTGCTTCCTGGGAGCCTGCCCCACCCACTGCCCCGCCACACAAAAGGCCATTGTTCCCCCTCTCTACCCCACAAAGAGCCATTGTTCCCCACAAGGAGGTCTGGGCTTGTGGGGTAGTTGGTGGTGCTGCCTGAGTGAGTGGCACCTCCTGCCAGGCAGCTCCAACTGCAAACTGCTGAAGAGTTGCCTTAATAAAAATGAAGGTATCATCACAGTCAGTGCGGTTCCTTTCAGCAGCCTCAGCACAGGTGGTTTAAGTGAGCACCATTCTATCCTTTGCAGTCTCCTTGCTTAGCATTCTTGGTGCATATTCCGCTTCTTTCCATATGTGCCTCTTAGTTTGTAATCGTGTGAGACTTTCAAAGGAGGTCTTTCCCCTCTGCAGTGTTCATGAGTGAAACACTCCCATTTCATTCATGGTAGACCAGTGGTTTCTCTCTTTTTTCTTTTCTTTTTTTTTTTTTTTTTTTTTGTTTTCCACAGATTTAATAGCAGAAAGCTGCAGTGGGAGCTTGTATTACTTAGATGGTTTTGCTTGAGTGTGATACTCAGCCCTGATTTACTAGTGCAATTTGCAATTGTATCATAAATATTTAAAAAAAAAGAAAAGAAAAAAACCTCATCAAATTAAATGAGCACAGTACATTTTGTGTGGAGGGAACCTTGATGTTTAATTGCATTTCTTCCTTCACTCATTTGAATATAATAAGTAATCTGCAATAAATCTTACAGATAATACTATTTTCTGATCTATTTTTCTGAGGGTAGTGAAAGTTGCTGTTACTGTGTATTATTGCACTGTCAGGAAGCAATTAAAAAGTTCTATTTTCAGATAAAACAATTTGAGAAATTAAATATGCAATGAAAAGCATCTCTCTGATTACTTTGCTCTGGACTTAACTGGCATTGGTCTGAAGTTATAATTTCCAGGCTAGGGAAAAGTAGAAGATGTCATTTAGTCTTACTCAAGCCTTCCAACATTGCCACTTGAATTTGACATATTGCAATCTGGATTGGTAACATCTGCTTGGGCAGTTGTGTTCAGAGGGTGGTTGTTATTGGGTCGTGCTTGCCCTGAGGACCGGTGATGAGAGGAGTACTTCAGGGGGCCTGTCCTGTTTAACATCTGTATCAGTGACCTGGAGGAGGTGATGCAGTGCACTAAAGTTTGCAGATGGCACCAAACTGATGGGGAACAAGTTGTTTTTCTGGAGGGCTGCTCTGTGGAGGGACTAGGTTGGAGGAATGGGCCATCAGGAACTTCATGAAATTTAACAGGGACAAATGCAAAGCTCTGCCCCTGGGAAGGACAAGCTGCTGGCAAGGATACAGACTTGTGGGCCTGGGGAGCAGCTGAGGGGGATCTTGAGGTGTTGGGGAAAAAGTGAACTGAATGTGAAGCTGAAGGACCAGAGCTACTTCAGCTTGGAGAATACATGATCATGGAGAGACTCATCTGCAGCACCTGGTGGCTGTGGGAGGTCATTGGGAAGATGAAGTCAGGCTCTTCACAACAGTTTGTGCAGGGAGGATGAGAGGATGAATTTGTACTATTGTATTTTGAACCACCTGTTACTGTTTGCCTCCATTTGCTGCCTGTGCCAGGAAACACTTGAAGTTCATTACCAATTCTGTAAAGAAGTGGTTTCTCCTATCTGTTTCAATCAGCTGTCACCTACGGCATTCATGATTTTTTCAAAGCTTGACCAGATCCTTCAATTTTCTCCTCTCTAACCTGAGTCCTACTTATATTACTGTATCTTTGTAAGAAAGTCGTGTTAAGCTTCATCTCCTAGGTAATTTTTGTTGCTTTTCTGTGTACCTCTCTGACTCTACAATATTGTCCCTGTGATGCAGAGATCAGAAAACTGTTGTTTTCCAAATCAAGGTTTTATACAGCAGCAAAACGATGCCCTCCACAGTATCCTTTCTGCTCTTCCTAGCATTTGGTTAACATTTTTTGCCAGATGCAGCACATACAGCCAATGATTTTAGAGGAGAGATAGCAGTGACTCTGTAATATCCTGCCCTGTAAGTGCTAGCATTGATTTAGTATCATGTAGGTACAGTTTAGGTAGTATTTCTTTCCTAAATCCATTACCTTTAGATCATGTTTTATAACTTCAGAGGTATGTACAGCTGTGTTCATTTTAATTTCTAAACTAATTTATATGTTTTGGGGAGGAAGAAAGTCTTTTTTTTTTTTTAAATAACTATTACGTGCTTTTAGAGTGTCTCTTTCCACAGTTAATTTAATCTGTTTTCCTCATTTCCACACTTATATATTTCGTAAAGAGGATTATCCACTTTTATCAAACTATCTTACAGTTAGAGTCCAGGAATTATCATTACATTCTTAAACTTTTGCTGCAAAGGCAGTTTTTTTTATTTTTTTTCCCTGTGAAACTCCTCTAATCAATTACTCTTCTTTTACTCCATTACATCTAAGAAACCTGTGATCTGTGGCTATTTGCCATCTGTTTTCTCCTTCATCGTCTACTGGAACAAAATTCTCAATTATGAAATTTGACTTGGAGTTTAAGAAGCCACTATCCTGGAGATAATGTTGAGAAAGAATATTGAATTTTCCTTGTTCTGTAAATAGCATTTCTACTTGGAAGACTGCCAAGGTGAAAGGAAGGAAAATCAAAAGCTAATCACTTAAGTCTAATGAGACTTCTACCCTTAGTTGTCTTTGCACTTTTTCTTTTTTTTTCTTTTTTTCTTTTTCCTTAAGCAGTGAACAGATTATATAGCATTTTTTAGTGTCTTTTTCTGCACTATACATTTTAATCCCTTGCGAAATGTCACGAATATGTTTTCCTTTTTCTGTGCATTTGTTAATTTCTTTACATAGCTATGTAAATAGCTGCACAGTTCTGCTTTTCAGCTTTAAATAACATTGAACAGATTTTGCGTATGAGAAAAAATATGTTTTTAACTGTTTTTACCTCCTATAAACTTTTTTTCTCACTGTTCTTTTGTTTGTTTGTTTCCTGATTCTTTTTTGTTTGTTTGTTTGTTTAAGGTATATGTATACCAAACTTGGAATGAACTAAGATAACCATATGTATATTACAGTGTCTAATTGTATAGGAATTATGCTTTCTTAAATAACTACCAACATGCAAAGTTCAGGCATGGATGGAAGGTTTTGGGTTTTTTTTCCAAGCATACAGTTTTTCAGGAAAATATTTCTACTACAGGGTCAACTTTAGCAAAACTAGGAATAGGAAGAGTAGTTTACAATTGGTATTTATTCAACAAAATCCTGCTTATCTAAGTGCTATNTGTACCTCTCTGACTCTACAATATTGTCCCTGTGATGCAGAGATCAGAAAACTGTTGTTTTCCAAATCAAGGTTTTATACAGCAGCAAAACGATGCCCTCCACAGTATCCTTTCTGCTCTTCCTAGCATTTGGTTAACATTTTTTGCCAGATGCAGCACATACAGCCAATGATTTTAGAGGAGAGATAGCAGTGACTCTGTAATATCCTGCCCTGTAAGTGCTAGCATTGATTTAGTATCATGTAGGTACAGTTTAGGTAGTATTTCTTTCCTAAATCCATTACCTTTAGATCATGTTTTATAACTTCAGAGGTATGTACAGCTGTGTTCATTTTAATTTCTAAACTAATTTATATGTTTTGGGGAGGAAGAAAGTCTTTTTTTTTTTTTAAATAACTATTACGTGCTTTTAGAGTGTCTCTTTCCACAGTTAATTTAATCTGTTTTCCTCATTTCCACACTTATATATTTCGTAAAGAGGATTATCCACTTTTATCAAACTATCTTACAGTTAGAGTCCAGGAATTATCATTACATTCTTAAACTTTTGCTGCAAAGGCAGTTTTTTTTATTTTTTTTCCCTGTGAAACTCCTCTAATCAATTACTCTTCTTTTACTCCATTACATCTAAGAAACCTGTGATCTGTGGCTATTTGCCATCTGTTTTCTCCTTCATCGTCTACTGGAACAAAATTCTCAATTATGAAATTTGACTTGGAGTTTAAGAAGCCACTATCCTGGAGATAATGTTGAGAAAGAATATTGAATTTTCCTTGTTCTGTAAATAGCATTTCTACTTGGAAGACTGCCAAGGTGAAAGGAAGGAAAATCAAAAGCTAATCACTTAAGTCTAATGAGACTTCTACCCTTAGTTGTCTTTGCACTTTTTCTTTTTTTTTCTTTTTTTCTTTTTCCTTAAGCAGTGAACAGATTATATAGCATTTTTTAGTGTCTTTTTCTGCACTATACATTTTAATCCCTTGCGAAATGTCACGAATATGTTTTCCTTTTTCTGTGCATTTGTTAATTTCTTTACATAGCTATGTAAATAGCTGCACAGTTCTGCTTTTCAGCTTTAAATAACATTGAACAGATTTTGCGTATGAGAAAAAATATGTTTTTAACTGTTTTTACCTCCTATAAACTTTTTTCTCACTGTTCTTTTGTTTGTTTGTTTCCTGATTCTTTTTTGTTTGTTTGTTTGTTTAAGGTATATGTATACCAAACTTGGAATGAACTAAGATAACCATATGTATATTACAGTGTCTAATTGTATAGGAATTATGCTTTCTTAAATAACTACCAACATGCAAAGTTCAGGCATGGATGGAAGGTTTTGGGTTTTTTTTCCAAGCATACAGTTTTTCAGGAAAATATTTCTACTACAGGGTCAACTTTAGCAAAACTAGGAATAGGAAGAGTAGTTTACAATTGGTATTTATTCAACAAAATCCTGCTTATCTAAGTGCTATAAATACAACTAGTCATTATAAAAGCAAAGGCTAATTCTGTACATGGTTAAGGTCTTTAAGCACAAAAGGCTATCCCTGTTAGAAGAAATGAAAGACGAAGGTCCTGCTATCAAAGGCACTAATTTGGTCCCATCCATCCTGCTAAGGATCAGCTACTTCAACAGAAAAATTATCTTGAAAAGGGACAATTGGAGCAGCCCAAAACAGAAATATGGAGCTAACATGTAAGAGTGACCAGGGCTAAATATTGAGACTATGCATTGCTGTGTACGCATCCTGCCAGTTTAGGTATAGTACCTTCCTGGGTTTTGATCCATTCTGGGGCAATGCTCACAGCAGTGTGAGATTCAGCAGGAACAAGGAGTGCTCTAATAGGAGAGGAAGGAGGCAATTTCTCCATGTGCCAGGCAGCTGTACTGTTCAAATTCTTCTCAGCATTAGGGACTGGACAGTGAACTGTTTTGTTTGTCGATACAGACAAAGCTTAATACTCCCCAATGATTTTCCTGGGCATCTCCGTTTCTAATAGAGAAAATGCATATATCCTACAAAATCCTGATGCCCTGGAATGGGATAAGCATACCAGAAGTTCCAGAAGAATTTGAAAATTTCGTGTCCTACCACTTCTTCCTGGCCTGTCTTCTGATAACTTTATTCCAGAAAAGTGAGAATAATAGGCTAGACAAAATATGTAACTTAGAGCAGTTAATATGGGAAAATGTTCATCTGTTTGGTTTTAGGTGAGGCAATATTTTTCTTCACCTTTGTTCTTGACAAGTGCAAACACTTTCTCAATATCATTGTTTGAGCTTAAGCCATTTATGGCAATTTCTTGTTTTAATAATTGTGTCTTTAAACCGCTGTGGTCTTTTAAGTCTATCCTTTTATAAGACTTTAAAGAACAATTTATACAATATAATCTTAAACAATATTTATGACATTTTAATTAAAAATACAAGTTGTATTGAAATTTCTTATTCAGATTACTAACAACACCTGGAAATGCTGCAAGTCACTCTTGCAAGTCACTTATTTTTTTCTAGATATCTCTCTCAGTTGAGACTCTACCACATTTCAGCTTTGCCTTACTGTTGTTTTGATTTGTTTTAGTCTTTGCATTTTTAAGAGAGAAAAAAATGAGAAAGAGGCTGATAAGCTGATGATTATTAGGATAACGGTTTTTAAAACCTTTTTTTTTTTAGTTCCTAGGTACCTTAGTCATTCCATGATAGGTTCACAGCTTATATTCAAATCCCAGGGTGAGATATGCATTCTTCAAAATTAAAAAGGAGACACTTTTGACTGATAAGTTAATACTAATTCCAGCTTCAAATTTATTGTGACTCTTTTTCTTCTATATGTTTGATCTGTTATTTTCTGTATTACGATTTCACTCACCTATGCCTTTCCCCTGTACACAATAATTGTATTTGCCCTACTCCTCTGTCTTCTCTCCTTTTTATAAAAAAAAAAAAAAAATCCATACAGAGAAGATTGATGAGTGGTACTTGTTATCAGTGTGAATCTCAGAACTTTTTATTTGTATATGATGGGAAGTGTTTTATTTTTGTATGCTTTTTATCCAGTGCAAAAATACAACTGACATTTTTTAGTTCGCTATTATGTTCATGATACGTGGTACAGTTCATTTTGTATTAAATGACCATTCTGATGAAAAAGAAGAAAGAAAAGAGGTAGGTCAGTTATTTTTGCTATCTATTTTGCAAAACTCACCCTTAGCCTCCCAAGTTACAGGCACCTAGAAGAAATCTGAAGTAAGAAAGAGGCTGGGTTCCCATAACAGCCTATGGCAATACAAACACTGGAGTATGATACTGTCATAGTAGGTTAAAATTTCAAGAGTTTAGTGGGCCAATTCCAGTTAAATACAATAGCAACTTGAAGTCTAAGTAATTGTTAAGAACATAAATGCCTGAGATAATGTCTTGTAATCTGTTCAACCTATCATTTGTACATGTATAGAGAAAGTGGGGGAAGGCATAAGTGAAGCTAAATTATGTTAAGAATGATGTCTAAAACAGGATTGGAGCTGAAGACTGAAGTTTTCAAGAGCTGCTGCACTTGATAACATCACTTACTGTGTTTTAAGTTAGCCCCTTTGTGACCAAGTGCAGCAAAACAAAAAGTAAGACCTGTGACTGTCCTTCACAGTCCATCAGATTATTCTAATTGCTTTCAGTTACCTTATGTCCTTGATGAAGTGTGTAAATCATTGTCTCGGTGCTGAAATACAGAAGGTATGTCTGTTCCTGAAAGGAGAATGGCTTATCTTACCTCTGATCGCTCACCGTACAACTGGAAAAGAGTAATGCAGAACAACGCTCAAACTGGTAGAGAGGTGATTGCAGGAGGCTCACGCTCCTGCCAAGGATTTTTGTGCGCCCTGCAGCACCCAATCATTTGTCTTAAATCTACAGAAAATTAATGAGGGCTTGGGGTTTGTTTTCATCTACCTGTCTGTGCATAATTTTGCAGCAGTAAGGTGCAACTAATCAAATCATCCGTTACAGCTAATATCCTTATGAATTCAGCAATCAAAGCCACTTTTAAACTACTCCTGAAATTAGCAGTACCAGTAATTTCATTATGCAGACCTAATAAATTCTGTTCAGAATTTTTAGTTAGAGCAGTCAGATATATAGCATCATAGCTTAGTGGTAAGAGCACACAATGGGAAAAATACTTTTTTTAACCTGTGCATATTTCTGTAAAGAATGTCAACTGAAAATAGGGTACAGAGAAGAAGGATAACGGGAAGAAGGTACAATTTAACTGCTGATATATGGTTATGTATATTGTTTATATTATGTAAATAAGTATGACATATCTGATGATTTAGAGGAGAGTGGCATCCATGTCCCAGTCACAAAACCTTCTGGCTGACTGATCCGAGTAATAGCTTAATAGACTGCCTATAGGGACAGCACCATACCCACCTTTCATCCATACATAGAAGGAATGAAATAAAGTAAAAAAAAAATAATAATAATTGAGAAAAAGACTGAGTCCCTGATATCCCTCCCCATCTGTTTGTAAGGTGTGGTATCTGTTGGGTAAACGACTGAGCAGATGTCAGAAAGCAACCACCAGCAAAGTCAGAAGCAATTATTGTCGTGTTCCCTTACTTTATGCTCCCAAGAAAAAGCAGTAAGGGAGAATACCATTTTAAGATAATGTAATAGGAGTAGTAAGTTAAAAGTAGGCAACAGCGAACATTCTTCTGCACTTTTCTTTATAAAGGACATGCAACTTTCCAACGCTGCACTTGCTGTAACAAAGGACTGCAAGAGATAACAGTGTCTTTGCTGTGTTGTTTTCCTGTAGTGCACAGATGTGTCAGAAAGCTTGCAAGTGTATTCAAGGAGTCTTGACAATTTGCTGAGTCCCTCCCTGC
>VWPW01007620.1:0-20013 GCA_013389825.1 Crypturellus undulatus
ATAGCTCACCCAAGCGAGTGTCCTGGATGCCAAATTGCACTTTTGCATTCGCAGGGTTGTTACGTGCCCTGCGTGTTGCAACCCTCGTGGGTTGCACATGATGCTGGTGCCGTTGGCTCCTGCACGCGGACCCGGTGCTCCCCGGGGCTCTCGGCTGCCTCTAGCTGTGCCCGGTCCATCCCGACCGGTAACGGGCCAGCTCTGCGCTCACCCTTCAACTCTGCTACAACCCTTCTCTTCCCATTAAAATGCATTGCTGGTTTGCAATAATTCCTCAAAGAGTACTTTGGAAAACACCGAGTTATCATTAATCAGAACTAGGTATGTTAAAAATGGCAGTACTTGAATGCAAAAAAAAGTTTATTTCTCCTGCACCCTGCAGAGCAGACCATACATTTTGCTTTTCCATAGCTCCACTGCACTTCTCATGGAATAAGCAAATCTGGCTGCTACATCTAGTGCTGAATGTTAAGAACCAAGTCGTAATTCCTCCTTGGTGCCACTCAGCAGTTTTTCCTGTGAATGCTCCACTGTTCTCTAACGGGACTCAAACCACGAGTTATTCCCCTAGGATTTTCCTTACCTGCGCGGCAGGATGGGGTGACCGGGAGCTCTCGGGGCTCCCGGCGGACGCGCACCCGGAGCAGCTCCCAGCTCCGTTGGGAGACGGGTGCCATTTGCAGGGCGCCGCGGGGCTGGGGTGGCACCCGCAGGTCAGGCTCAGCGGGGCGGCCGAAGCCATGGGAGCAAAAACCTCTGGAAATTCTTCCTCAGGGAAAACCTGGCTGGGAACCTCGTTGTTTTGCGACCTCCTGGCTTGGTTCGGATTGGGAACCTTGCCCGAAGGCCGTTGGGGATAGCAGGGTCTCCTCTGCGCGGGGGCAGCAGGCGCTGGGATGTGCTGTGAGCTGCCTGGCCTTTGGCTGATCTTTCGCTCCATATATTCCATTAGTGCCGTGTGTTGGATTTGCTTCAGCTCCGTCCTGGAGATGCCCGAACTGGAAAGGGCCCTTCCTCGGGTCTCCAGAGCCTTCCTCCCCGCTGTCCCTGTATCCTGCTCAGTAATTTCATCCCTGACTCGACTCCACGGTACATCCTTATCCTCCAGCTCATTGAGTTTCTCAGGCTCAGAAAAGCACAGTTTCTTTTGCTCTTTTGTTACTCTTTTCCTTCCCCCTACTCGACCTAATTGCGTCCTCCTAATTTCTTCATCTTTCCTGAAGTTTTCTACCAACTGCAGGTGAGAAGGAGGACTGGGAACAAGTTTGGCATCCTCATTTGCACTGGATAATGAAAAGGATCTCAGATGTTCTATTGAAGTTCTTTGTGAGGGTTTCTTCCTCAGCCTCACGGGCAAACTCATCTGCAAGTCTTTCCTTTTGAAAGAGGTTTCTCTCAGAACCCTTTTTTGAGCCACTTTAAGCTGCTCCCTGTAGTCATTCTGGAAACTCTCGTCCAGGGATGAGCCAGGGCTCCCCAGAACGACGTCCTCAGCCTCGTTCGGATCATCGGCCACGCGCTGGTGGGTGGGATGGGGCTTCGGAAGCCGCTGCCTTTCCCTTTGCGCATCCGTGGGCTGTGCCGAGGTGCAATAGCTGCCTGCTGCAGATTTCCTGGGTAGGTTCCTTGCATCCTCCTGGTGCTGCCCGTGCTGCGGGGTGCCGGGGCTCTTCCCCCCGGACAGGTAGTAGAGCAGCGGAGTCGCCTGCCTGCTGATCCGCTCGCTGCCAACACCGCCCTGCGGGAGCCTCTCGGGCTGCTTTTGGAGCCCGGGGGGATGTTTGTGCAGACAGCCAGGAGCGGCAGTTTGCTCCTGGTCTAGATGCGCTGCAAGGTCAGGACTAATGTTACTAACTTGCAAGTTATTACCTTGCTTTTCGTTGTTGAATTCATTAAAAAAATGAGATGTGGCATTGTCCTTTGGCCTGAAAAGAGCAGCTTGGTTAGTATGACCACAGCATTGCCTATTTCCCTGCTCCAGGTCCCCACAGCGAGGACTCTCTGGCTCTGCACTGCCCACGCTGGGGGACACGGAGGATTTCTGCATTTTGGCTTGCTGGTTGAGGGCTGGTTCCCAAACGTCACTCCCCAGCTCTCCTTCAGAGTCACAGCATTCATGTCTATCCGTGCAACTGCTGGGCTTCCTTGGTGCAGTTTTAGCCGAAAGAGGCTTTTCCGTATATTTTAAGCCATGGTTGTCCTCAAACACATCTGGATCCAAGTCTTGGTGCAGCTCCGTGTGCGCTGGGCACCGCACGTGGGACAAGGACCTCCCGCGCCGGCCGGGTTCTGGCTCTGCGCTTTCTGCTCCTCCGAAACCTGGCTCATGCACAACGCAGGGACACTGTTTGCTTTCCTGTGCATCATTAACAGCGTTGGGGCTGGTACGTGGCAGAGGGCAGGCTTTCGAGTTCATCTCCTCAGGAATTTTATAAGCGTGAACCGAATTAAAAGCAGAAAGAATTTTAGGGGCGCTAGCCAGAGAGTCAGTCTTTAAATATTCCTGAAAAATGAAAGAAGAAGGTCTGCTGAAAACGTGCGCATGGCTTCTCTTTATGGGTTCTTGGGACAGGCTCCGCTCGCCATTCTCCGCTGTCTTTACCCCCTGATGTGATTTAGAGAGACCGTTTAAGCCAGAAGAGTCCTTGTGCTGCAGAGCCTTCCTGCCGGCCGTCCCCGTATCCCGCTCGGTGCTTCCAGCCCTGCCTGGACCCCGGGACGTGTCTCCATCCCACGGGCGCTCGTCCCGCTCGCCCTCGCGCCCGGGGCTGTGGCTCCCATCTGAGTGCCGGGACGCTCCGGAGCTGTGGAGCCTCCGCGGGGCCGCGCTCCCGCGTCGCTCCTGGACGCAGCCGCGGGGACAGCGGCCGCCCCGACGCGGCGCCTCGCTCGGCTGCGCCCACGGACGCTCGGAGCCGCCCGCGCCGAGCTTGGAGATCCCCGTCACGTACTCCGAGTGCAGGTACGCCGCGTGGTCGCTGTCACACGGCAGCGCGGGGCACTCGGGGACGCTGCAGCTCCCCGAAAAGGAGCTGTAAGCGGAGTCGGCCCTGGCAGGGAGCTGCGAGAGGGACTTTGCTGGTGCGAGACAATTGTCACTCTTGGGAGAAGCCACCGGAGCCATCAGCTCTCCCGCCTCCTTAGGAGCCCTCCTCTCCATCTCATTCCCAGGTGAAGCCATATTTATGGAACAGCAGCCGCTCCGGCAAACAAACTTGGATTAAATGTCCACAATAGAGCCCATTTTGCTCTTTCTCGCCATGGTCACATTTCAGTAACAGCCAGCGGATCCTAAAAAGAAAGAGAAACAGGTGAAAAAGCCACCTGCGGCAGGAGGGTCCCCATTCCCACCCAGGAGACTCTGCATTGTCACCAGCGTGTTCAAGGGGACACGCACGAGCACTTGTCTCTTATTATTATCCAAGGGGTGATGGGATGTTTTATTTACAATTTTTCTGCTCTTTATCTCTCTACACCTGCAATTCCTGCTACAGCTGAGGTGATGTCAGTCCCTGGGGCACAGACTTCATTATAAGAGACGGTCCAACGACCCGAGCGCCGACGGCACCGAATGCTGCAGTCGGGTCTGTCCCATCGAGGTTTCATGATGGGAACCGAGAAAAACCAAGCAAGAACTGCCAACTTCATAGAAAATAGTATTTAGGGCTATTATATCTGGCTTTAAAAACTATGACGATCTCGGAATGATCACTTTTACCTATTGCAAAGAGAGCCACTAAGTTTTCAATAAGAGGCGGCGTCTGGTTCTTCATAAAACCAACAGGACTACCTAAAATTAGAGATCTTCATAAAAATCAGCCTAAAATTAGGAGGCTCCCTCACATTAGGGCTTCAAAACCTCAAGGGGCAGAATCAAAGCAGGGTCTGACGCTACCTGGAGACGAAGCTGGGGGCTGAGGGCTCAGGACGTGTCCCGGGGCAGACGCCGCGCGCAGCCGTGTGCCGAGCTCGGCGTTCCCGAGCGCTTCCCAACGCGCTCCCGGTTGCGGAGTGGCGCCCGCCGCCTCCTCGGGCAGCTGCAGCCGGCAGGACACAGGGCTTCACAAGGGCAGGTTGCAAATACCTTGCACAAAGCACATCCTATGCACCACCGGCACCTCCTTTATGTGCAGAATTCCCACAATACGGATGCGCGGACAGCGACTCGGCACCGTTCCAGTGACAGCGTGAGCTGTGCCCCAGGCTGCCTCCATGGGCATCACCTGAGGCTGTTGGATGCCCGCAGGGTTCGGGCAGCCCAGCAGAGCTCTGGGTGGGATCAGGATGCCCATTCCCACTCCCGGGCGGAAAAAGCGCTCACCTCCCTCTCCGGCACAACAGGAGAATCATTTACTGCTGTTTAAAGTAACAGCGAGAATGAGCAAATTCACAAATATGAGCAATTCAAATGCTGATCAGCAATAAAGCTATGAAGCTGCAGGTGTTATTAGATATTTTTCCTCAGAAAACTTAACCAACACAGAGCAAATTGCTAATGAAATGGCCCCAAACGCACAAGGGGCAGCACATTGCCCTGCAGAGAGCATCTAGTCCAGGCTTGGAGTTTTTCCTCCTTCCCTTACAGGCTTACATGATTCCTCAGAGAAGCAAGAATGAAATCACACTTATCTGATGAACAAGATAAAAACCGTGTGTTGTTTCAGTAACTTCCCTAGCGCTTCTGTCCTCACCCAGAAATCTGCACTTGAAAGCCCTTCCCTGAGGCCTATAGGAGGTTTCTTGATGAGAGATTGAGTGTCTCGACGAGAGATTCTGCTGTCAGTTATCAGAAAAGATTTTTAAAACAGATAAATATTTCTATGACTGTGATGCTAGGAATTCCTCTGCAAACATACCAGACTGATGGAAAAAGCAGCACCCGTTTAGAGCTCACGTGTAATGAAAACACAGTGCTGGAGGGTCTCGAAAGCAGCCCACGTTCATTAGCAGCACTGGACATTTGCTCAGTCCTCAGCAATTATAACTCACGATGAACGCAGATTTAGTTTAATAAACGAGATCTCTCCGTGCAGCCCATTCCCAGGCGGAGGATCCGCATGCAGGAGGCGGCCAGACCTTCATTAAAGCCCTTCAAACCCCTCTGCCACACGCACAGGTAACACTGAAGCCTAATGAGGGTCTGGACCCGGCACACCAGAGCTACCAACACGGACCCGAGTTAGTAATTCCCATTTACATCATTCTAAAGACTAATTATTAACAGAAAACACACCAATAAACAGCCTTGAAAACCTTCAGCGACAGCCTGCTTGGTGCTGATGCTCCTTCTGAAGAGATGCAAACCCAAACCCTACCACAATATTTTCTTCAAAAGGAACAACTCCCTGTATTTAATCTCCCGTTCGCAGCTATGTACTTTATCACCAGGGTCTCATAAAACGGAGAAGAGACAGATTCCAGCAGTGCTGCTGCTTAAAGAGAAAAACGTGACATTCCTGCCTTATTTCAAAGACATTTTTGGGATCATTCATTTTGAGCCAAGGGAAGGGATGGATCAGAGCCAAAGCACACAAGTTGATGTATTAAGGGAACTTGGACTTGTGGGGCACTGTAAATAAATTAGGCCATTTCTAAGGAATTAAAACAGTATAAGAGCACACAGAATGGGAATTTTTGCTGGTTTTGGGGGGCATTTTCATAAGAAACTGACTCAAGGAAGGCACACAAGGAGCTGGATCCATCAATAAGACACAGCTGTGGAATTTAAAGCCCCTCTGAACAGGGCCGCACAGGAAAGATGAAGCATCAATGACAAAATTCCACCTTCTCCTTATCGGGGCACATTGGAGGATTCCAAGGAATGCTGTAGAAAGCTGGTGACGGGACAAACTGGGGTCTCCTGGCGCTATGGGGACAGGAAAGGGGATGACAGAGCCACGGTGCTGGCACGAACCGCAGTCACAGCGCACGGGCACGGACACGTCACCCGGGCAGACGGCATCTCCCGCCCGGCTCCAACCCCACGGGAGCCGCTTCCCATGCGGGAACCACAGGGCCAATTCATCTGTCCCTCTTATCTCTGCTTCTTCATCAAAACTTCGCTCCAAAGGGGCTCTCCAGCTCTGCTGCTGACTATTGCTTTTAACAGAGCCAAGCCGTTGTCTGCGCCGTGCTGGCCCAGCTCCACGGACCTTAACGGAGATGCTCGGATTTCCAGGGAGAATCTGGCTCCAGCTTCTCCAGCAATGTGCAGAATCCAGACAGCAGCTGAGCCTTGGCGAATGTGCAGATGGACCAAAGCCCTCCCGGCCTCGCAGAGAACCATTTCCCAAGATCTCTTTTTTTTTCCCCAGTAATTCCAAGCTGCAGGAAGCTCTCTGCTGCTTGTGATTTACGGCGAGGTCAGCAACATAATGAGGAACTTGTGTTTCCAGGTGTTATGATGATACCAGGAGCAATGGTAACTGCAGTATCTTATAACATCGGGAATGGCTGAATGGAAAAAGATGAGAGCCAACCCCAAGGCACAGTTTGCACAGGTTTGCAGGAAGATGGGAGCTCTCCGCACGTTCCCTCCTCCGTCTGCTCCTCTTTTTCAGTCTTTCCTGCTCCCCCGGGCAGCCCTTCCTCCTGCTCAGCCCCCGAAGCACAAGACCATTTCCCCATTCAGGGCTCTGCTGTCCCATCCCTGCTAGGGTTCTCATTCTGAGTCTCTATTTTAAGTTCAAGTTTGCAAATTCACATCTTTTAAATGACCAGAAAGTGATAAGAACTGAAATAATGTACCGTTCTCTAGAATTCCCCTCTGAAATTTAAATATAATAAGGAAACACACCTTAAGGAAAACCTATCTTTTTCTTCTTAGGGAGATGCTCCCTACACCCTGTCAGCAGCAGTCTGAATTGCAATGTGCTTAAAGAATTATGTGAAAACTAACTTCCTTTTTGCTTCTAAAAGAGAAACATGAATTTGTGCGAGACAACTGACATTACAAATGATGCTATTGTGTTCTAACCTGGTAGGAGGCCAAGCGCCCACATGGAGCGCGCGGGCCCTGGGATTAGAAATGCCCCGGCAAGTTCCAGACGCAGACGGGAGCAAGGGGCACATTCCAGCCAGGCTCTCCGCGTTTGCATTGTGCACCAAAACGTTCAAGTTTATCAGCACCAAGAACCTGGAAGCCCATTAACCACGTGTCATTCCAGACACTCGAATAAAACAGCACCAAACCTCAGATCCAAGCTAGATTAAAAGCTTCACTTCCATCCGCTTATTATATTTACTCCAGCATTACCTTGGAAACCCACCCAAGAGCACAGCCCTCTATGCAAAGCACATGCAAATACATAACATACAAGTAAAGTGCAATACATACAAGTAAAGTAATTAGTCTAACGCATCCCAGGAGGCTGACCCAGATGACAAGATGCTGTGTGCCCTAGACCGGGCTGTCTGGGGTGTAAGGTAACGGTGTGTCATGTCTCAAAGGAAGATTTCCTCCACAATTCCCCTATAATAATATAATAATAATAATAATTAATAATAATAATAATAGAGGGAGGAGAGAGAGGAGAAAAAATAAAAATTGTGGCCGAGCACTGCAAGGAAACGCCTGTTGTTACTGTCCACGCCACACCTTTTCCTCAAGTCAGATATGAGTGAATGAGTTAAATTTTCTACGCCATGCAGACATTTATTAAACACAGTTTCTGAGCATTCAGCACAGCTTTTAGATCTCATTAAGTCCGCAGCCCTTTGCAGACTGCTGCCAAAATTTCCGTCACTGTCTTAACTTTAACATCTTCACTCTTCTATCGCGCGATGTTGAATTGTTTGCAACCAATAGCCAAAACCTCTCCATCTCTAGCAAGTTATCTCTGTACAACGCAAAACCAGCACCTCTGGCCTGCAGTCAACAAGTCACCCTTCTTCAAGGACAGTTTTCTTGAACTTGTAGCTCGTTCTTGTTCAACCCCATTTAGATGGCATTAGGTGCTGCTAATTAATCCATCAACTCCCCTGGAGTTACGTGCAATGCTTGTCCAAACCAAGGGCAAGTGTCTGCAGCCGAAGGGTTGGTATTTCCTTTATCATAACTTAAATTATTCTCAGTCTAGGTAAAGCACATAGCTGACAGTGAACACAGCCATGCACTGTTCCTGCAGACCTGCTTATTTCCATTAAAGTTTTCCATTGCAAACTGAGATCAGAGAAGCAAAAACTACCATTTTATTTAATAAATGCAAGCACATTCCAAACCTTCTTGAGATTGGATTTCTGCCTAAGGGTAGCTGAGGAATTATCATTATATGACACAAATGATCACTTTGGAAAACCAATTAGATGTTCCTACTTTGGAGCAGAAATACGAGTCTGTCAGAGGTGGCATTTCGACTCTTGCCACCCTTAAAAAAGGCTTCTTGGCAATAAGGGACTAAGCACTAAGATCAGCTGCGTCTCGACACAGGATTCCCTGTGAATTTATGTGACAAATGTGCCAGGAGCAGCACACACCACAATCCCACCTCGAAGAAGACACGGGGACCAAACACGACCTCTTGAGCTCTCATCCTGACCAATTTTCCAACATTTCATCAGCAAAGATGCTCCTCCAAAGGCCTCCAGAACTAAGGCAAACCTTTTGACATGTGTAAAACTCTGCACACCCATTTCTGCAGTGTAAAATTGGCCCCGCTAAATAAACAGCTCCATGGAAATAAAGGACAAAAAAATATCCCTATTAATCCACATCAAACTACAATATGCGAGTGTTCTCCAAAGCGTGTGGGCGCTGTGTGTGTGAAACGCAAAGCAAACACCGTGACTAACCCCCAGGATTATGTCATGTACCTGTTTGTGAATGATCTGTTTCTTATCAAGGGGTAAACAATTAATGCAAACATTAACCCGCATTCCTCGGATTCCAGCGCGTTGCAGCCTGCAGCACCTGATCCGACTGTTTCACGGGGCCAGGGATTTCACTGCAAACAAAAAACCCTCTGTGAGATTCTTGCTATGGCAGGTGACCTCGATGGTTGTCCCGGGGACACCAGAGAGCCGAGTGCCTTGGGGACACTGAGCACAGAGTCTCCAGCATCGCAGACACCTCAGGTAAAGCTCAGGATGTTGATTCACCAGCTGTATCCATAGGGATCCCACATCTCCATATAGGATTTCATGGACAGAAATCTCTACACACACCCTTCCCAGCTGGCCTGTACATTCCCTGGGAATGCATCTGCTATTTCCAGACATCTCACGTCTCAGGAGGAGCTGTTCCTTTGACTAGACTCCAAAATACCCAGAAATTTCAGAAAATGTCTGAAGTCTTCAAATTCCATCACTTTCACATGATTTAGATAAGGGGAAGGATAGTGCATCCAAGAAAGCGTGCTGCTGGGCAGGACAACCATACATCTCTACCAGCTGTTTATCTCAGCTTTATGTTAAAAAGACACTTTTTTTTTTCTATTTTATAATCAATTTTATGCTCTAGATCCCTCTTTAGGTTTAGGACTTATCTTAGCAGAAACCACTATAAGAGAATAGAGAATATACCAGGAGACACCTGCTTCAGGTGGCTGGAAAAGAAACCAGTCTGACGATTATTTTTCTTGCAAAGTTTTCCAAAGACTCTAAAAACCAGAATCCTCATGGAGTGCTGTTTCCCAAACTACCGTACTGGTAGCTGTAAGGGGGTTGGAAATGTAAGGACAAGGTTCCAAGGATGGAAACGTGAGGACAAGGTTCCAAGGCTGCTTCATAGAGCCCAACGGGCTGCTGAGAGGCAGGGCAAGTCCAAGTGCCCCACGCTCACCAACAGGGTCTACGGGGAATTTAGATGCCTTTCATGCCTTGTGTGTACAAAAATTACCTTCACCATCCTTTGAGGAATATAAAAGCTGCAGGTTAGAATGCCAGGTTTCTGTAAATGTCTTCATTTTGTGATTTCCTTTGGAGCTGTGAGGCATTGGCTCCATCTCTGGCCAAGGATTTTATGAGCAAGATTGGGATTAGCAGCTCTTCACAGCCTGAGTCAACGTCTCTGTGCACCCAGCAGAATCTGGCCTTTTAACTGGAGCAATCACCCGGCCACATATTTTTCCACTGTCCATGAATTCACTAACTTCCCTCATCCAGCCTCAAAAACCTCTCCCGGTTTCCACCATCGCTACCACCAAGTCTACCAAACACCCTCCTGTGTTTCCTCTCTGAAAGCCCTTCCCAAGAAAATGTATTTGTATGTAACATATATCCCAAACGCATGCATCCCTTCTGGATCTCCTCCATTTACCCCTTCTCACTCACAACAACCTTCCTTCTCTCTCATATCCAATTGAGCTCATTCGATCCCATAAACTCATCACCCTGCCGCTTTTACAGACCGCAGGAAGAAACTCAGAAATATCCGAGAGCGTTACAGAACCAGAGAAATGAAAGAAATCAAAATTTCAGGACAAAAAAAACTAATTTAACTTTAATTTTAGACATACGCAAGTTCAGTAAGAACATGGGGTTTGACTCCAGAATGAACCACAGTAAAAACTGGTTTATTTTAACTGTGGAAGACAGTTTTTAAAGGTATGCCCGTTATAATTAGAAAAATGCAAGTGTGTCTACCAGACAGGTCCTCCCACAGTCAGAACATCCCAAACCAAATGTATTCATAGCGTTTTATGGACCAGAACCAGCTTTTATTTTCTCTGGGCTTTCACTAGAGCTCTGTGCAAAGAAGAAAGCGCCTCAAATTTATGACAGTTGGCTGGCCAAAAAAGCCATCAAACTATCTTATCTTTGAAGGATGGGGGTTTTCTGGCAGCTGTGTATGTTTTCTTCTGCTATAGCAAAAAACTACTCTCAAACTTAATGGATGGTCCTTTCATTACAGACCAAGATAGAGAGATTTCTCTGTGCCGTAACTGTATTTTCCACAGATAAAACTGCACAGGTTTTAGGAGGGCTGACCCGGAGGCTGCAGGCTGGGAAGGGGCAGGGTCCAATTCCCGTTCCGACTGGTAGCTTAACTTCCTTATTTTGCCATAGGAATCAGCAAATACCTTTTCCAGAGGAAAATCTGTTTTGTCTTTTTATGGCGTGATTCATCCAGATGTTAAATACAGCTGTGTGCTTTGGGCTGAGAGCGACTGTAATGTAATATCCAGTCACTACAGAGCTTTCCACTAGGAGAAAAACACCATATATATAATACACACACAGAGACGGCTCCATTCCTTTGTCTAGCATTATACTTAAGTATTTTCCCACATACTTAATCTGGAAAAAAATATCACAAGCATTTAACCTTATTTCCACTGAAGATTGCTGCCACTATTTTCATAACAAATCATGAGAAACTCAACCAGTCGTTAAAACTAGCCTGGAAATACCTGTTAGTTATCATAGGGGCAGTTTAGTGTGAGCTGCACCATTCAACCCCTGGCAAAAACTGAATTCCTCTATTTTTGCAAAGAGTGGGCAGAGATACTGCCAGATTGACAGGAGATCTGGGGAGGGATCACGGAGAGGATTTCTCTCCTCAGGAGGAGGCAGCGTTTAGTTAATAACGAGAGAAACTTTAACGATTTAGTTAAAGCCAGGCCAGTTCCTCGGCTTCCTGGAACGGGTGAATATTTCAGAGAGAGGCAGAAGTTTCAGTCAGATCGTCTCATGATTTGAAAATAACCCAGAGAGGCAGCGAGTGCCTGTGTCTGACACCGCTCAGCCTTCACCCCAACATCCCAAAAATCCCCAAAATCCCCAAAATCAGTACCTTGGCCTCTGGCACTGCATGAGGCTGGGCGCTGCTTCTAGAGCCCAGAACTCACTGCATTTTTGTGCATGTCATGTGCATTTTTGTACTTTATTTCAAACTTTTCCAGACCTGCCAAGTGACTCCCGATGGTGTCAGGTGTTTTTCCATAGCGTCTCCGTGCGCACACAGCAGGGCCCAGGGCATCCCGCAATCCCTCCCGTCATCTCTCCCGCTCTGCTCCAGACTGCGGGCACGGAGATTCCCGCTGTTTTCCTCTCCCCGCGCTCATCTCACACAGTCTCTCCGAGCAGTTGTTGCTCTGGAGGGTGCCCAGCGGGAATGCCATGACTCCAAGGCAGGGATCTCAGGACATCAGGGTCCATCCAAACAGAGGGCGAGTTCCTGCGGATCCACCTTTAACCTGCTCTATGGAAACTGCCCCTCCAAGGTCCCAAATCAGTCCTTTATAATACAAATTTCATTACCAGTTTTCCTCCTAAAACACTACCTATCTTTACAGATCATTAAGAGCATCTGTATCAAGTTATCTATTTTCTATGTAAAAATTGCTCTGATTGTCAGACCTCTCACTTTAACACCCATCTAGATTTTCTTTATTCTGCAAACTGATGCATGATTTACACCGCAGAGATAAAGCAGAGCTCCTGCAGTTTGTATTAGCCTAATTATTGTACCAGATATGACTATTAGACTGGACTATTAGTCCATGTCCACTTCATATGTGAGGTTGTTCCCTTACACATTACTGGACACCCGTTTTAACCTTTTTAACATTATATTTTTTCCAGTATTAATTCCACTCTACTCTTGTTCAACTATTAGGGCACTTCCATGGGTTCCCTGGGGAAAAGTCTGCCTTTCTCTTGCAGGTACACGGGGTAAGCCTTGATGTTTGGAAAGCCTCACACAATCCTATGTCCCTAAGGTCGCTTTACGTATTTAACACTATATATATTATTAAATATATTAATATTTTCCAAAATATTTCCTGCTCCTTCACCTGTTTTCCTGCTAACTGTTACAGAAGGCGTCTCCAAATGACAGCAGGGAATTTGGAGGAATTCTGAGCACAGAGCTGGTCCTTGGAGGGGACCCCCAAACCAGGCCGTTTCCCTGCGTTTTGCTGCGTGTCCCCTGTCCCCACTGCCACCCGCAGTGTCCCCAGGCCTGGAGCTGCACATCCATGGCTGGATCTACAGCCAGGACACACAGACACATCCCAGCAAGGGATGAAGCACATGGAAAGCCACATAACACCCACCCATAGCCGGCTAAAACGCGTTCACGTTTTGAAGCTGGATTTGGTTCCGTTGCCTCTCGAGATTTGCAGGCTATTTACAGTGAATGCAGCTAGGTCACATTTCCTGCCTCCAGTTTTCTCTTTAGAAAACCAAAGCCAATGCTTTAGACGAACATTTCATCTATGTCTGGAAAAAAAAAATATAAAAGACCAAGGAAAAAACTATAAAACCCAAAATCTGAAGCGTTTTCATTGCAACCCGTGCAGTGCCAAAGAGGTGATTCTCCACATCGCTTACCTGGGTGGCCGTGGGATTGGGAAGCCTCAGGGGTAGCAAGAGCCCTCCAGACATCCTGTTAAACAGCACAAGTCACTCGGATGGACAATTTCCCTGCCCGGCTGATGGAAATCGCCCTTTGGTTCATTCCGTTCCATCACGCACAGTGTTAAGGTGGCAGGGGAAAAGGAGGAAAGCAAACAGGCTCCGCTCGGGCATTATCTCCCCGGGCAATTATTAACCACGGCTCTTTCTGCCCCGGCGTTTGGCCACCGACCGCAGCTCCCGTGTGGCCAGACGGAAAAATTCCACGACCCGGAGGCGGCAGCGGGTGACGCCTGCGTCCCCTCGCGTCCCCTGCGCTCGGATGCGTCATTCCCCGCACGGGATCGTCCCTCTGCTGCATCCCTGGTCCCTGCTGTCCCCGCACAGGGGTTACACGGTCAAAGTTAATGCAACCCAGCAGAAAGCCCTTGCATTCCATTCTCTTAACAAGTCATTTACTACTCTTAATGAGGGAGAGTCAAATGGACAACTCAAGAGATCACATCTTGCATCAACTATATATTTTTTATCATATTTTATTCACAGAGCTGCCCAAAGACACGCGGGTCAAAGCTTTGATCCATTCCACACGATTCCGAATTGATTCAAAGCTCTGCAGCAAATTCCTGTTCAACCTCCGACACATTCAACTGCGCATGATGTTACAGCATCCCTATCCGGTGAGATAATTCCTGCTGCTTTCCAGCTGGGCTCAAGAATAAGCCGATTTTATGCCACTATTTTTGCCTCCAAATAAGATGACAACTGGATAATTTCATGCAGGCAACAACTCCCACTTTAGTTCTTACTCATAATCCGAGGGGAAAATGGGATTTCTTTCCAGATTTCCTACAGAAATCTCCTGGCTTGCGGCTAAACGCAGTTTTTACATAGTGAGCGGGATGCAGACTCGATCTCCATTTCCCCACACTTTCCGGGCAGGTGATGGCACCAAAATCCTCAGGATGGTTCCTGTTGTGGACCGAAAATGCAGGGAGCACCGGGAGCGCTTTGCCCACATCACTCAAAGCCTCCACATCCAGCTCATGCGCATCCCTGTCCTCCAATTAATCATTTAACCCCTGCTTGAGATTCCTGCAAGCAGCAATCTGTCTCCCCTTCAAAATTGCACATCTAAATAGGTCACCGATAGCTCCGGCGCTCTCCGCCCTCGCTCACACTATTTATTACGTGATCAGTAACTCGCCCGGTGCAGAGACCGGCTCCCTCCGGGTTACTGAGTAACTCGCTCGTGTTTAGTCATTACATTTAATAACGTTTTCACTAAACACTCGGGCAGGATCTGATCTCCAGAAGAGTGTTCTGAACCAGGGCAAGGAGGGGACCTTCCAAACGGCCCAAAAACGGGAGCAGAAACGTTGGGATGTCGCCTCGGCAGGAGGAGAAGGACGGTTAAAATCGCTCCTCAGCGCCCTGCACATAGTCCCATTTGGGGACAGCACCGGGGACACGGTGTTTTCTTTGTCTGGGACATTTTGTGCCCTGCTTTTGTGCAGGTAAATTTGGTACAGATGTGTCAGAGATGACTGATTTGCTTGAAGCGCTGCAGAGAGAAAAAGGACCTTAATCCTACACGAATAACGAAGCTGGAAGCACAGCACAAAAGCACGGAAAGTCACAGCTGCCACTTACCACCCTGAGGCCAGGAGGGGATGTGGGGACATCCCGGCTTTCCCTCTCCCGGATCAGGAAGGACAACACAATTCCACAATTCAGGCTCTTCCCTTGGCTGGGGCCGGTTCCCATCCGTTTGCCCCAGTCCCTCAGCACAAGCTTTGCCCTTTACGTCCAAAGGAGATTGAAGACGTTTAAATTCACCGCGACTGAGGTAGCGGCTAAGGCATTTTCCAGATGTCAACGAGTCTGCCAATTACTCGGAAACCTTAAGGACACGTAGGCAAAGAGCAGCCGAGTTCAAGCACCTTTAAACCAGGTTTATTCCCTGGTGCCTCCTGCACGCGAAGCGGGCAACGCTCTCCCTGCTGAAACGGATAAATCCCAGATGAGCGGGAGCTTGGCAAGACTGTGCAAGGCCTTAGGGAAGCGGCCCTGGGGGCACCGTAGCGGCCTCTTAGACCCCTAAATTAGGGCAAATTTCACTAACGGCTGCACTGATAGTGTTCACTTATTATAAAATTAAAGGAGAGAATCTGCAGCTGAAAACATCACAGGGCATCAAGAACCAGAGAGCAACGTCGTTCCGGAGCCACTCGGACACGGGCACCCAGCCCAGCTCCTCATCCAGCACCACGCAAGTCGCAGGGGATTCCCAAGGGATCCGGAGAGCAGGGAAAACACTCAGGATCGCTAGCTACAAACCGGCACGGACACAGTGATAAAACGGGTCAGCAATAAAAACCACCAGGAGATTTTGTAACAACAACAGGACTGCGGTTCATTTCCCATTGGTTCCTAAATATTTAGAGTGCATTTACATTACATTTTCAGACTCTCCTCCAAAACAGCTGGTTTTTAGGTGCTGGGAGTCAAAGAGCAGCTGCACGAGCACAAACATCCAACACCGACATAAAAATCCCTGCACTGCGCGGTGCCCTGTTACCTCTAATGCTATTTTCCTGCCCTGGCATCTGCTGGGATACAGATGGCTGCTCAGGGCTACCGGCCGCCAAAACTAGGTCGATGGTGACACCGATATAGAGTAAAAACCAAAACCGCTGGGTTTCACCCCCCAAATCCATGCAAACAGCAGCCAGAGCACAAGGCAACACCCCAAGGGCACTCGCTAGCCACAGGGCTCACAGCAGTGGCCACACTGGTCAGCAGGGCAGGCACCACGGATCATATTAGAGATACACGCTCATTTTTTCCAGAATCTAATAATTCCCGTGGGAGTTAATCTTTCCACATGGCATTACAGCAGTCAATAGTTTTTCCTGCATTTCTTATGATCTAAAGTTATTTTTCTTTTTAATACTATATAGATAACAGGCAGCATTAAGCAACAACTACCGCACCAAGTCTTCTGAATAAGCCACAGGGCAAAAGGGCCCCCGTTTTTTCCTGGTCCCTGATCTCCTACCAAGTGTTTTCCCCGGAAAACTGCGGTTTGCAGGTGCCGGCTGCTGCTGGGTGGTTTTTAGGGCTGTTTCCCCAGGTCACAGCTGCTCCGGTCACCAAACGGGCCGTGCGGTGACACCTCGGCCGCACAGACCCTCAGGGCCAGTTCTGAGCACGGGGACAGCGCTGTCCCGGGTCAAACAGGACGGCGCATCTTTTGGTCAGGACTAATAACCATAATGTGATGTAAAAGAAATACAACAAGTTTTAGTTGAACGAGGTTGCCAGCTGATGCCACACTGTAAACACTCCTCTACCCCACTAGCATCCAACCTCCTTGAATACATACAAAATATTAATAATATCACACGCTAAATTGCACAGAAGCAACAGCAAAATTCTGCGCTCCATAGGTTTTTTTTTTTTTTTTTTTNAAAGCAACAGCAAAATTCTCTGCTCTCTTTTTTTTTTTTAATGTGCCCAAAGAACATTAAAAACAACAAAAAACACAGCACATACCACTTGGTAACGTGTCAGTTGCCAGATGCTCTGCTTTTTCACGGATAATTGCAATGTGATTTGTCAATGCACCCGGGAATCACACGTGCAATGAGGGGTGAAAGCAGCAGCAGTGCGGGATGCAACAGCCCTGGGAAACCCGGCTCCGTTTGCTTCCCTCCTCCAAAGTGAGGGCGGGAGAGGGACATCCCAGATCCCCGGGGACAGGGCTCGGCTGCCGGCTGCTTTTGCCATCAGGCACACGCTCAAAAAGTAAATAAATAAATAAAGAGGCTCCTGCGGGTGATACAGATACCAGCGAGGTGGGTCCTGCACCAGCACGAGGGAGGCTTCGTTACAGCTAAATAAATAATGTGGCGCAAGCGGGTGGGAAGGAGAGGAGCATCAGGATAAGCTCCCAATACAGAGCAGGGCGGCTGCATCCCTCTCCCAAATATCCAAACGCAGCCGAGGGGGCACAGGCTGCCCGCGGAGCCCGGCACGNTAAATAATGCGGCGCAAGCCGCAAGGTGGGAAGGAGAGGAGCATCAGGATAAGCTCCCAATACGGAGCAGGGCGGCTGCATCCCTCTCCCAAATATCCAAACGCAGCCGAGGGGGCACGGGCTGCCCACGGATCCCAGCACGGGATCGCCCCGGTGCCTGCTCCCTGTTTGCAAGGCAGGAGCCACACAGGATCAGAGGAACCCACCACGGAGGGCTGGGAATTTAATCCAGCTCCGCTCAGGCTGATAACATCCTGCTTGCCGACACGGTGCTGTTAGTGCAGGGAGCCACGTGCAGGCAAATAACAGGATCTAAGCGAATGTCTCGCAAATGGCTTTGGAAAAAATAGGCTGGAAAGGTGATTTGAGTGGATATTTCGGTTAGTAAAAGCAATATTATTCTAATAACCAAACTCTAAAATGAGTTTCAGGGGTCTCCAGGCAAACCTGGCTCATTCATCTTTTGAATACACCAGCATCTTCCTACTTCCTAAGCACTCATTTGGCTGGTGATCTGAAAACACTGGTTAATTACTTAAATCTTTTAGTCTCCCTCAACTTCAGAAGCCATTTGGGTAACAGAATATACAAATCCTTTCCCTACCTTTCATCTCTTTGGGGTATTAGTATATTAAGAAAAATATTTTAGGAAACACAAATTTTCTTCCTGGCATTTTTGTTGAGTAAAGCCCTTAGCCCACAACCTATGAACAAGCAAATTACACAACTTTTGTGAAATTTTGGGCTACAGGAGAAACTCAGGAACCCGGTTCCAGATGCTTTTGCAATGATAAAGTTGCAAATAAAGGAGTTAAGCAGTAATATATTAGCAGGCAAATAGCAAAACACAGAATGTGCCTGTTCCAGAAATTCCTGCAATTAGACATATGAAAAGGTACAACCGATCACTGCATTTTTAGCCTGTTTTCCTAGATATGCAACTTAAATCCTATTTCAATCTCATCTAATGACTGACAATCTACCAGAAAACTCACTAACCTGCAAAGAGCTTCCCTTTTATTTGATACAATCAAATCCTCATTTTATCAGTCTCCATTTTACTTAATTGAGGCAGCATTTCCAGCGAGTACCTGAAAAATTACTTGCAAAATTAAAAGAATAAAACTAATGCTTTGACCTGAATTGCTCAGCTGTAGAGCTGAAGAAAGCCATTTATTAGATCTGGGGCTACACAATAATTTATCCACATCCACACATTAAGTTAATGGCAAAGCAGGAAGGGAATAAAGCTTCTGTCTCCTGGTGCCCTGCTCTATCCACGGGAGCAGATTTCCTGCTGGATAATCGTGCTCTCCGCAGCCTCCGCGCGAGCGTTTCCAAGGGTCAGTCCAGGTTATATCTTCAGATATTTAAACGCCGGAGCCCTAGGATTACACATTCAAGCGCGTATCCCATCGCGCTGCTGGAAGAGGTTCCACCAATCACTAAAACGCCACCAAAATGGTAAAAATGCCACCTACGACACCTTTAAATACCATGGAAGCACTTCCAGAATCCAGGTCACTCGCTATAGGCCTTAGCAAGGATTGAAGGAGCTCTGAGCACTGGATTCCTGCCCACGTCCACGCTCAGCCGTGTGGGAATGAGCGCTCCGGGCACAGGGAAGGGCAGGAGCAGACGCAGCACGAAGCCTCCGTCCCACCATCCAGCCAGAAGTTGCAGGAATTCTCATGGACTGACTGGAAACTCGACTTTCCCCCTGGCAGCACTGCCAGAGCCTGAACCCTTTGAGCCAAGCTCCGGTAGGAAGAGCTTTTCAGCAGTCCCTATCACAGGTATTTTCAGTCTGCCAGCTGAATCAATTAAGGAAAAACTGCTTTAATTTGCACTGAGATGGCAGTCCCAGCTTTTCTGCAAAAACTTTAAAGCCTGCATTTTCTTTTGGGCTGAAGAAAATGCTTCATTTCACCCCAAATCAAGTTTCTCATCCCAGGATGCACAGAGCCCCGATGCCGGGGCTGCCCCCAGCGCAGCTGAACTGGATGCCCGGGAGCAGCCAGCACAGCCGGCACCTTGGAGGCTGCACTTTTCCATATGGATCTTGCCCTTAAATCATCTTAAACTCCTCCTCGAACGGCCTTCAGCAGGAGGCCCTTTGCTCAGGGCATGTTATGGGGCTGGCATCACCCCATCAGACCGGGCACCATGGTCTGAGCACCAAGTTAAGCGTCAGGAAAACAGCCCTGTTCCCTTCCCAGAGCAATGATGGAGCCAGTGATATATATAAAAAAAGCCTTAAATCCTTAACACTCATTTTTCTGCACTATCTGATGTGAAGCCAAGTCATTCTTGATTCTTCTGCAGAGTCTTGTAAAAGAAAAAAGCCTTGTGGTATTTTAGATAGCAGAACATTCAACCCCAGCAGCCTGGAACATGATGTGACTGCTGCAAAGTCAGAACAGTAGAAGCCACAGATTAGCTGTGCAGTAATTATCCATGCGAGTGTGACAGATCCTGAGATCTCAAACAATTACATTTTATGGGCCCCAAGATTATCCCAAAACTCACGCCAGCAGCACATCTGCAAGGAGCAGCTCCTGCAATGTTTGCTGACGATTTTAAAATAAATATTTGCTACATTCTATTAGTAGATTTTTTTTTTCAGAGCACCAAAATAAATTGCTTTTTTTGATATTTATCATCAGGAAAAAATA
>VWPW01007634.1:0-12070 GCA_013389825.1 Crypturellus undulatus
TATGACTATAGTCACTCAAGCTCCACTCAAGCTCCACAGACTGTGAATCCGATATCTCCTTCCCCCCCCCCACTACTACAGCTTTCAAACTGCAACATTTTCTGACAGGGTGATTACTGGGATTATGGACTAACAGGAGGCTTTGAATAAACCTGTGTTTCCCTCTGCTCCTGCAGAGGAGGAGATGGGAGGAGGAAGATAATGAAGAAATCCCCAGTAAAGGCTTTTACCCCTCGCTTCCCCAAGACGAGGAGGAGGAGGAGGAGGAGGAGGGGGCGGTTTCTGTTGCTCGTCATTCTGTGAAAGGGACTATGGGGGGTCCTCGATGTTGGGCCTTGAGATTAGTGACCGAACCATGGACTCTACCCCCCGCCCCGGTGACCGTGCTGCCACGACAGCCTGGTAAATTCTGGGATCAGATTAGAAAAAAAACAGCTGAAGTGGGTCAATGGGATTTGTTAGACAGGATCGGTTACCGTTCAGTGGCCCCCAACTCAAGAAGAAGGGATGAACATAGTATGATTGCCTGGAAAGTAGTGCAAGACTTGCAGACATATGCATCAAAATATGGGATCAACTCTCTAGAGGTAATGCGACTGATCCGAGTTATTAATGCCGATCTTTTAGCCCTGTATGATATAACCCATCTTGCTCAGGTTTTGTTCCAGCCTGTACAGAATCAAGTGTTTATGGCACACTGGAGGAAGTTAGCTGAGCAGACTGCACTAGATAACATGCAATTGCCTCAAGGAGATCCATGGTGGGGAGTTGGGGTTGAAGCCTTGATGGGAACGGGTCTTTTTGCTAACCCTGATCTTCAGGCTCAGTGGGACCCTAGTTTTCAACATTTAGGTATGTCAGTTTTGATACAAACTATGGAGCTGGCCTCCTCTTGTCCTAAATATACAACAGTTAAGCAAGGGGTTAAGAGCTATTCTTACAATTCGTGGAACGGTTTGCTACATCTTTGGAAAAACAAATAGAGGATGATGACTTGAGACAGAGATTGTGCATTCAGCTAGCTAAAGACAATGCCAATGAAGATTGTCTGAAAATAATTGAAGCAATGCCAGGGAATCAGACCATTCCTGAAATGGTAGCTGCCTTCTCAAAAGCGGGATCAGTATCGCATAAAATGACTGCTCTAGCTGCAGTTCTTCGTCCCAACCCCAAGTGTTTTGAGTACGGTCAGGAGGGGCATATTAAGGCTGCTTGCTCGTCTCAGAGTGCAGCTGGCAAACGAAGAGGCAAAGCGGCAGGGCATTTTGCCAAGCCAGTGGACAATACTTGCAATTGATGTGGTAGGATGGGGCACTTTGCCAGGCACTGTCGATCTAAATTCCATACTACTGGGCATCCTTTGACGGGAAACGAGAAAAGGAGCACAGGGAGGCACGCAGGGACACAAGTACCTCACACAGCGATTCCACGCATGGGAGCACCTCCGACGGACTATCCCTCTGCGATTGCCTCACAGGGAAAACCCGTGGATCAGCAGGTCTGGATGTATCCATCACTGACACAGTAATTCTGTTGACTACAGATATTGTTAGAGTGCCTCTGTATGAGAAGGGGCCTATAGGTCGAGGACTCAGTGCACTGTTATTTGGACGGTCTAGCAGTGCTTTAAGTGGATTGATTGTTCATGTGAGTGTTGCTGACTGGGATTATACTGGACAAATTTGTGCCATGATGTCTATTCCCTATCTCCCAGTAACCATTCCCAAAGGTACCCGTGTCGCTCAACTTGCGCCTTTTTCGAGTTGTGTTCCTCACACAGAACTTAAGGAATGACGGGAAGGAGGTTTTTGGTTCTACAGGTCCACCTCAAGTTTTCTGGTCGCAACCTGTATCAGCACAGAGGCCGCAAATGACGTGCACCGTCTCCAACAAGGGCTATTCGCTGTCGACGTTGAAGATTACGGGTTTGTTGGACACTGGGGCTGATGTGACTATTATCTCAACATTCCTGGCCGTCTTCTTGGCCCATTACAAACACTGGGATGGGTGTAATAGGGCTGGGGGGATCCACTCAAGGGGGTGTGTCTCTTGTACCTGTGCTGATCACCAATCCTGAAGGGCAAGCAGCAACAATCAAACCATACATAACCTCTGCACCCCTGAACTTGTGGGGAAGAGATTGTTTAGGACAATGAGGGGTCAGGATTACAACGGATTTTTGATGGGCGCCACTGCGTTGCAGGGTGTTCGTTGACCCACGCTTGCTTTAACCAGTTTAACTGAAGATAGGTCTGTGTGGATTGATCAGTGGCCCCTAGCAGAGGAAAAGTTGCAAGCCCTGCAAGAATTGGTGTCAGAAGAGCTTGTGGCTGGACACATTGAACCCTCTCACAGTCCTTGGAACACCCCTGTATTAGTGGTTAAGAAGAAATCTGGCAAATGGCGACTTTTACATGACCTACGACAGGTAAATGCTGCCATGGCCACCATGGGAGCTTTACAGCCCGGCCCTCCTGCACCCTCAATGATCCCTATGGACTGGGATATTGTGTTAATAGACCTAGAGGACTGTTTTTTTACCATTCCATTAGCATCCCAAGATAAGGAAAAAATTGCTTTTACTGTATTACCTATAAACCATTCTGAACCAGCCAAAAGATATCAATGGAAGATGTTACCTCAAGGTATGAAAAATTCACCAACAATTTGCCAATGGTTTGTTGCTCAAGCCTTAACTCCCGTTCGAGAGCAATTCCCAGACTGTTATTGTTACCATTATATGGATGACATTTTGCTTGCAGCCCAGAAAAAGGAGCAGCTGGATGATCTAGAAAAGGTAGCTAGACAATCCTTACAGCATTTTGGCTTGGTTATAGCACCAGAGAAGGTGCAAAGAACTGATGCACAGAGCAGAAACCACCTCATTTCTATGGAGGAAAACATAAAAATCTAGTTAAAAATATCCTATAAAGTCAGACTGTAGACTTTGGTTACCCTTGATTAGTCCTTTGAATTGTATTAGAAAAAATGGAGAATGAACAAATTGGCTTGAGGCTTCAGACTATGTAACAAGCTGTGGGTCCTTTGAAGTCCCCAAATCAATCGCATATATTTTAATCTTGGTGTAGGCCTATAGCATAAAATGATCAGAATAGAACTTTTGCAGATAGTTCTAAAATGTTACTTTCGTCAAATGATTTATTCAAATGTCATTTAATTGCAAGTAACTGTCTAAGGGAAAATCAACTTAACTACAAAAAAAAAAAAAAAAAAAACTCATCCAATGCAAAAATTACATAAAGATTGGGGAAAGTGTTACTGGTTTGTTGTAGTACCAGAATCAGAAATACTGTCAACTTTTTTTTTAATGTAGTTGGTTAAACCAATGGTCTTAGCAGGAGAGACCTAATAGAGAGGCAGTTTTTCCAAACTAGTGGAGGAATGTTGGCTCACATTGCAGCTGGAGGAGGGGAGCAAACACGGTTTTAATCCATCTTTGTGCCTCACTGGCTTAAATTATAGCAGCACTTTACTGTATTTGTCCCAGTTAAGCTCCTGCGAGTGAATATGCTGAGATCCTGGTGTTAATCTTGGGGAGGCCATTTTTCATAATTATCTGTCTAAGGTATTAGGGCACTGGAGGAAAATGCATTTTAGGAAACATGTCAAAAGATTGTTAGCTTTATGAAAGAAATAAATATTTTAGGTTTCATGCTGCAAAGTTCAATAGCAGATGCTATGTTAAATGAGAAAGCCTGAAAATAAAATGTGGAGGACATTAATAAATTTGTGTAGATATTTTCAGTGTGCATCACTGATTTGCTTCTTACTATAAATGGACTCTTGCAATAAAAAATGTGTGTGGTACACTTCAACATTTTCCTGATTTTGGAATTGCTGTTTTAATTAAAGTATTAGCAATAATAATAATGTTAACCTAATAATAATCTATAGCAGGCATTTGAAAGGTAGTGCCTCAAAACTTTCAGACTTTCTGACAGCCACAAAACCTTTTACTAGGAGAGCACAGAATAACCCAAGCACTGCATTCCCACCAAACTCCTCTCTGAAACCAATGCTAAATAAAAAAAATTGCTCTTGTACTATCAATTAATGAAAACATTTTTAAGGTTGGCAAAGGTCATAACTACTGACACTAGATAGAGAATACTTTTACTGAATACACAGATTTACTTTTTGTTTGTTCTGGAATAAAATATAATGGTTTCTATTGTTGCAGTGAAATAGCATGGAATGTCCTGGTAAAAAAGACTTGGCATTAGCACTCAACATTATCAGAATAATCAATTGACTTGCTATCTTAAATGAGAGCTTAGTCACAAATAACAGAGATTACAAGAGTAATACCAACATTAGTACTTTCACAATATGCATATGAAACACAGTCTATTAAGCAAGATACAAAATGTCTTTTTGCTTGCAAAGACCATTATTCCTATAAATTTTCACAATATCATTTTGACTATGGATTTAAAGGTATTTTCAGGCATTTCACTTCTTTGATTAAAAAATTAAACACACTGTTATGAGAAACCCCAGAAGAGAATGCACCCAAGGACATGTTTTCGCTGTTGTCGCTGGAAGGTACAGATAGAACAGCAAATGTTCCTGGGACATCATGAGAGGATATGGACAAAAACAGCAAAGACCTGTTGAAGACGAAGATAAGGACCACCATATCTTCAAAGAACTGTCTGGAACTGGGCAGTAGGACCTACACAAGGTCTCTGAGCCAGAATGGGGCCGTATATGGAAGTGAGTTCCGGGTTGACATCAAGTGGACACAGTGAGACGACCACCAAGAGGTCTCAAAAGCCCACCAGAGACCACCAAAGGGACAGAGGGCGCACGCGCAGGAGGGTGGGGTATATTATAATTAGTTTCGGGAAATAGAATGAATAAGTATGATCACTCTTAGAGCTTAATGCATATGTAGATAATAGAGAAATAAAAGTTTTAGCAAGCACACCTTGGGGCATGCATGATAGGTGGAGTGTAAGGCCTATAAAGGGTTAACAGGATAGCATGCTTTCTGCTTCTGTAAAAAGCTTGCACACTAAAGAAGTATAAGGCATAGGCTATGTGATCTACAGTTAACCTTGCCATCTGCTTCTGTAAATATAGCTTGCTACAGTCAAGGACAAGAACTAACAAGATACCATATCCTGCTCTTGCTGCGACCACGAGATAGGATTCTGAACTTGCCAAACAAGAAGGGGATTATTAAAGGGGGGATTAGTCGTAAACAATGGTAGTCGTAAATAATGTTTAACAAAGAAGTTGCAGTCCTCTATAAAAACACGAACCTCTCCTCAGACGGCGCAGATCTCAGGACAAACTGTAAGAGGTCTGCCGCCGGTTGGCTAATAAAGCTTGCTTTTAAACCACCAGATTGAGTGTGCGGGAGATTACTGGGATTACGGACTAACAGGAGCTATCCCCCGTGCACCCAGCGCTGCAATAAAGTGAATGCCTGCTTCTTAACACTACATTGGTGTTAAGAGGTTTATTCCCGGTTTTCGGTGACAGTTTCTGGTGACTCTGGTGGGACCACGCTTCTGAACCTCGACGGATCCGCGGGATCACAGGATCTCCAGTCGGCACCAAGGGATTCTCAGGAAGAACCTCCGATCCCCGGACCAAAGGGCTCTGAGCGAGACCCCTGGGAAGGTAAAAGCATTCCTTTCTTTATAGAAGGATCTTTAAAAAGGTTACCTGCCCGTAAGACAAGGCGAAAGCTTTGCAGGGTTGGGCAAAGGTACGTACCTAAGGGAAGGGACAGGTTCGGTCAAGGGGTCGGCCGAAAAGCTCGCCCGTCAGACAAAGCGAAAGCTTCGCAGGGAGGGCTACAAGGTAGCTGCAGCATAAAGGGTAAAGGTTGAAATCAGGATCCTATGTGTTAAAGTTCCATCAAAGGGTTATAATCAGGCCTGTATTGCTGGATAACTGTGCTGTTGAAACTTGGAACGGTACCAGGTTTCCTCATCTGGATCTCGTATTCGGTGATTGGTTAATTGTGACGTTTTAAAACTCAGAGCAGCATCGGTATTCTCGTGTCGGTTGCTCGTGTCTGAACTTTGCATCTGGTGACTGTTATAAGAAAAGGTGGGGGCAGACCCATAACATGTTAACATAATGGGTAATAGTTGTTCCCCGGAAGGAAGGGAGGAAGGGATCTTGAAAAGATCTCCTCTGGGATACATTTTAAAACATTGGGAAATAGTAGGGGGAGATCCCCTTACTTGGAAACAACTTGTGAAGTATTGTAATCATTGGTGGCCACTATACACTCTGGAAGATCGAGAAAAGAGGCCAAAGAATGGAAATTTAAGATGTAACACAATTTTGTAACATACTGTTTTGCAGGAGGGAGGAAAAGTGGATAAGTGAGATGAAATCCCATATGTAGATTTGTTTTTTTCTCTGAGAAATGATCATGAAACAAGAAAGAAATGTAAATTGCTGATATCTGATTTGAAGCTGATTTGAATGTGTTAATGATGATGGAGGACAAAAAGAAGGGGTGTCAGCTTTGTTTGGCTTGCAGTATTGAGAAAAATGTTTGAAAGACTTTATAAGTGGATGATGGTCTGAGAATGTGCAGTTGTTGGTCTGAGGGTGTGCAATTGTTGGTCTCTTGGGAAAGAGGAGATTGATGATAAAGGAAGTGAAGGATGGAGTTTGCAGGCAGGACCCGAGCACAGCAGAGCACTGTGATAGGCAGTGGGAGCAGAGAGAATGCTTGTATCAGATTTAAGGAATTGGAAAGAGTAAATACTTCAGAAGGTGGATGGTATGCTAGGAATGTCAATATCTCAATTAATAGGAACTGCATATGAGGAATTGAAAGAAGCTGTTCAAGCCCCCCTTCCGACAAGCGGTGGAGAGTGACAGACCAGTTTCCGTAAAAGTGCCCTTTTCGATAACAGACTTAATGTCTTGGAAGGAATGGAAGGAAACTGCGGGTGTTTACAGGGAGGATCCAGAGAAGGTGGCTGAAGTGTTTGAAACTATAATTAGGACTTAAGATCCTGAATGGAATGATCTGCAAGTAATGTTAGACACATTATTAGACAGTACTGAAAAGAGAATAGTCTTAAATACTGCTCGAAAGCAGGTAGAAGGGGCACATGCAAATGGGAATTTGCAAGGGACAGTAGACCAGAATCTTCCTACTGTGGATCCCGGGTGGGATCCTAATCAGTCGGGACCACGAGAGCTCCTGACCAGGTATCAGAGATGGATATTATTCGGGATTAGACATGCTATGCCGAAAGCAATAAACTAGTCATAATTGCATGACGTAAAGCAGGAATGAGCCAAACGAGTCCCCAACTGCCTTTATGGAACGACTGAAATCACCTGCTCGAAAATATACTGATTTGGATCCTGAGAAACCAGAAGAGGCTGTTCAGCTGGCCTATATTTTTATAGGGCAATAGGTCCCTGATATAAGGAGAAAACTTCAGAAATTGGAAGGGGCAGAATCAGGAGATTTGGGAAAACCGCTAGAAGCTGCCTGGAAGGTATATAAAAATCTAGAGCAGGAGAAGGAAATACAGTAAACTAGGCGGGAGGGGAGACTAATTGCAGCCTTGACAAGATTTTCAACAGGAGCGAGGAAAGAGGCAGGGGCGGTTAACAGAATAATGGGAAAAGGATGGGAAAAGCAGCCTCTCCTTTTAAAGGGCCCCACCTTGCAGCGGATCAGTGCGCACTCTGCAAGAAAAAGGAACACTGAAAAAATGAATGTCCACAAGCAGAAAAGTTGGACTGTGCTCTGAAGGCAGTCAAATTGATGGCATTAGATGAACATTACTGACGGGGACCGGGGGATTCAACCCCAGCTGAACCTCTGGTTACATTGAGACTGAGGAATGAAGAAATAGAATTTTTAGTTGATACAGGAGCTACTTATTCTGTACTTAACACTTGTAAAGGAAGCTTTAGCTCTGATACTGTAAGCATTGTTGGTGCCACAGGGGAGAAGGAAATACGGCCTTTTTTTAAACCTCTAAAATTCAAGTTAGGGGAACAATGGATGACTCACCAATTTCTATATATGCCCGATTGTCCTAAACTGTTGATTGGTAGGGACTTATTAAGCAAATTAGAGGCAAAAATAATCTTTAAGGATGAGGATATGCAGTTATTGATACCTGAATTAAAAGCCGTGGAGGCAAGTGCTTTTGTGTTACAGGACAAGCAGGAGGAAAAGATCCCGATGGAAGTAGAGGATGCAGTGACCCCCCTGGTATGGGCAGAAGAAATTCCCGGTCGGTCAAGGTTACACTAAAAGCAGGGACTATGCTGGTAAGACCAAGACAATATCCCCTCAAATTGGAAGCAAAGAAGGACCTAGAAAGTACCGTCAGTAAGTTTCTGAAGTATGAGTTGTTAATAGAATGTGAATCAGAATTAAGGGCAATAAATCAAATCGTACAAGATATCCACCAGTAGTGACTAACCCGTATACCTTACTAGCAAATTTAAAGGAGAACCATGGATGGTTCACTGTGCTCAAACTAAAGGATGCCTTCTTCTGCATACCCCTTGATAGAAATAGGCAATATTTGCTTTCGAGTGGGAGAGCCCCACTACCAGATGTAAAATGCTACTCACTTGGACAGTGCTGCCTCAAGGGTTTAAGAACAGTCCAACAATATTTGGCAATCAATTGGCAAAGGAGCTGGAGTTATGGAAAAAGGAAAACCCAGAAGGAACAATATTGCAGTATGTAGATGACATTTTGTTAGCAGCTGAAACTCGCGAAGAATGTTTTGGGAAATGATCATAAACCTGTTAAATTTCTTGGGACAAGGAGGATATTGTGCATTAAGAAGTAAATCTCAGATAGGAAAGGAGACGGTGATTTATTTAGGTCTCGAGATCTCACGAGGACAATGGAGACTGGGAAACGACAGGAAAGAGGCAATCTGCCAAACTCCAGAACCAAGAACTGCACAAGAGTTGAGTGCGTTCCTGGATATGGTGGGCTGGTGCAGAATGTGGATTGTTAACTATGGATCAACAGTAAGGCCCCCTTTATGAAACCTTAAAGGAGTCAAAAGAGAACCACTTCTTGTGGTCCCCTGAATTCCAAGAAGCCTTTAAAAACTTGAAAAGCCCTTTGAGCTGTTTGTACACGAACGAATACACATGGCCATGGGAGTGCTAACTCAGAAATTGGGGGCATGGAGGAGGGCCGTGGGGTACTTCTCCAAGCAGCTGGACAATGTGAGTAAAGGATGGCCAGGGTGTTTACGGGCAGTAGCTGCAACTGTCCTTTTGATTCAGGAAGCTGGAAAGCTGGCGATTGGACAGAAGATCACAGTCTATGTGCTGCATATGGTAATATCTGTTCTGGAACAAACAAAAAGGAGGACATTGACTGTCTCCCAGTCGGATGCTGAAATTTCAAGTTGTCTTATTAGAACAGGATGATGTGGAGCTTAAAACTACCACTGCAATTAACCCAGCAATGTTTTTGAATTCCAAATTAGGGGACTCTGAACCTCCGTATCATGATTGTCTGCAGGCTATTGAACATGTGTATTCAAACAGACAGGATCTAAGGGATGAGCCATTAACTAATCCTGATTTGGAGTTGTTCACAGATGGCAGCAGTCTTGTACAAGCTGGAAGATGGATTGCTGGATATGCAGTAGTTACCACTACCCAGGTGTTAAAGGCAGAGTCCCTCCCTGCCAATATATCAGCACAAAAGGCAGAGTTGGTGGCATTGAGCCAGGCTCTCAGAATAGCTGAAGACCAAAAGGTAAATATATGGACTGATTCCAAGTATGCATTCGGAGTGGTCCACGCTCACGGAGCCATCTGGAAAGAGAGAGGGCTGTTATCTTCTCAAGGATCACCCATCAAGTATAAGGAAGAAATCCTTCAGCTTCTACAGGACATAAGACGACCAAGAGAGGTGACCATAATGCATTGTAAAGCACATCCATTTGGCCAGATGGCAGTACACGTGGGAAAGAGGTTGGTTGATAAAGCCGCAAGGGAGGCTGCTGAACAAGGCATCCTGGCTCTAGTACCGGTAAAAAGGACTGAGCTCCCAGAGGTGAGGCCTAAATATAATGAGGCAGATAAGAAATTAGCAACTATACTAAATGCAACATTGAATGATGAGGGATGGTTAGTGACCCCAGCGAAACAAATTATTGTCCCTCAGCCAATAATGACTGAAATCGTAGAAAGGAAACACAAAGAAACTCATGGGGGAAGGGAGGCTATGATTTCTAGTTTATTAAATTCAGTTGTCAGTGTGGGAATGACAGGAATTNGAAAGAGGCCTCCCCCAGGCATTATTAAACAGGGTAATTCCCCTGGGGACTACTGGCAGATGAATTTCTCAGAACTGCCAAGACAAAATGGTTATAGGTATCTCCTGGTGATAATTGACACCTTTTCAGGATGGCCAGAAGCCTTTCCTTGTCGCACCCACAAGGCATGAGAGGTAATCAAGGTGTTATTGAAGGAAATCATACCCAGGTTTGGGGTTCCAATAGGGATGTCCTCTGACCAAGGTCCTCATTTTGTGGCTGATATAGTACAACAACTTGGGAAGGTTCTTGGAATTAAATGGGATTTACATGCCCCTTGGAGACCTCAGTCAAGTGGAAAGGTGGAGAGGATGAATCAAACTCTCAAACTACAAATTAGTAAAATATATCAGGAAACTTCATTGAAGTGGCCACAGGCTTTACCATTAGCTCTCTTGAGAATCAGGATGCAACTTAAAGCAAGAAATAAAATTAGTCCATATGAATTACTATATGGGAAGCCTTATCAGACACCAGAACTCCCTGGAGGGATGCATGTACAGGGTATGACAGACTTGCAGTTGTATTTAATCTCTTTAGGAAAGACTTTGGCAACCCTTCGGCGGCACATTGTCCTGACAGGACCCCTCACTCTCGATACTCCGGTGCATCCCTATGAACCAGGAGATTTCGTCTATGTGAAAGCCTGGAGCTCAGAAACACTGAAGGAAAAGTGGAAAGGACCTTTCCAAGTACTCTTGACCGCCCACACTGCAGTAAAGGTAGAGGGTATTGAACCATGGGTTCATTACACAAGGATAAAAGCAGCTCCAGGATACCGGTGCGAACGTACAGAGGACCCCTTGCATATGATATTGCGAAGGGTTAAAAACTGAAAATCTAGGGAATCTATGAGATCTCCAGAAAAGGAAATTGCCATATTGTTAGGTTTAATAATATTGACTGTATTATGGGGGGTGCAGGAGGACAGAATTGGATTGAAGGGATTGTTAAATTTAAATCCAATTGCACAACAGTATGGAAAAATGTGAGCAGCGGGAATCATGCTACTATAATCATAATAAGTAAAGTATTTAAGGGAGCACAAAGTGGGCTTGAGATATGGTAGTCGCGTCACCGAAAACCGTGAATAAACCTCTTAACACCAATGTAGTATTAAGAGGCAGGCATTCGCTTTATTGCAGCGCTGGGTGCACAGGGGATAGCTCCACCTATCATGCATGCCCCAAGGTGTGCTTGCTAAAACTTTTATTTCTCTATTATCTACATATGCATTAAGCTCTAAGAGTGATCATACTTATTCATTCTATTTCCCAGAACTAATTATAATATACCCCACCCTCCTGCGCGTGCGCCCTCTGTCCCTTTGGTGGTCTCTGGTGGGCTTTTGAGACCCCCCTGGTGGTCGTCTCACTGTGTCCACTTGATGTCAACCCGGAACTCACTTCCATATATGGCCCCATTTTGGCCCAGTTTTGGTCCTACTGCCCAGTTCCAGACAGTTCTTTGAAGATGAGGTGGTCCTTATCTTCGTCTTCAACAGGTCTTTGCTGTTTTTGTCCATATCCTCTCATGATGTCCTAGGAACATCTGCTGTTTTGTCTGTACCTTCCAGCGACAACAGCAAAAACATGTCCTTGGGTGCATTCTCTTCTGGGGTTTCTCATAACAGTTGATTCCCACCTTTTAGACTTCCAAAGTAAGGTGTCTTTGGGAGTCTCACTTACACTGCACTTAGACCGCATAGTTCCGGTAATACTTTTGGCTTCTCCTGCAACACCGGCGAG
>VWPW01007643.1:0-44530 GCA_013389825.1 Crypturellus undulatus
AAATTCTGGAGGAAACCCAACACAATTTTAATTCTTTGTTCAAGACAACATCAACTGGGAACACTGAATTTGGCGGTCACAAAAAAAAAAACAAACAAACAAGCAAAAAAAAAAAAAAAAAAAAACAAAAAANAAAAAAAAAAAAAAACCAAAAAACACCACACACACACCCAAAGCTGTATTTAAGGCAACATCATCTTCAACTGCATAGAAAAGTCTTCTGTCCTCCTTGGATATAGGTAGACCTCTGAAGTATTAACTTGAAGTATTTTAATTATAAATTATCACCAGCACCTCAGCATTTCAGATCTGAATTCTCAGTTAATTAGCAACACTTAAGTGCACACTTCTGCAATGGTCTCAAATTGAAACTTTGAGAGCCCATACTTACACATCTGCCTTGCTTTAATTATGCAGATGCTCCTACCAAGAGCAGTGGGATTACTTAAAAGTTAATTTGATTACATACTTCAGAGTTAGTAGGATGAAGGCCTACACATTTTAGTGTAAGAGAAAGACATAAGTCCTAAAACCTGCAAAGTAAAACATTTCAAGCTTAAGAGAGACTTGCAGCTTTAAAACATTTAGGAGATCCAACACCTATGTGTAACAATTTACAGTATGTTAGGCTGCAGCTTTAAATGTTGAAGGTGCTATGACACCACTGTACAACAGATCTGCTTATTCAGAGTGTCAAGTAACAGCTACGCCAGCCAGCTTTAGCTCTGGGTTACTCAAATTTAAACCAGAGACATGTTTCTTTCAAGAACTCCATCCATGAAAGCTACTGCAGTAACATCAGCACTGCCCTCACCTCACAGAAGACCCCCGAAAAGCCCTGGGAACACAGGCAAGTGAATCCATTCACTAGGTCTTTGCAACGCCCTCCATTTTGGCATGGATTGCTTTCACATTCATTTATTTCTCTCTCACAGTTTTTTCCTGTGAAACCACGAGGGCATAAGCAGTGGTAACCATTCACTTCATCCTATACAGAAGGGAAATGACAAGCAAAAGGAGAAAGATGTTTATTAGTAAAACTGTACACAAGAATTTGAAATATTTCCATGTGAGCAAATGAACAGCAATAACACTATGTGAAGTTATTTTTCAGAAAAAAATCTAAAAGTGCAGCAATAGATTTAACATACCACACTGCAATCTCATTTAACCAACCTATAACTGAAAATTATAGAACTCATAACTAATCACAGAGTTTCTCCCCCATATAAAATATATAATTGACAAGAGTTACCTTACAAGTCCCTCCATGTTGACATTGTCCATGACAGTCATTAATATCTATGAATAAAATACACAAGGCTTTAGAAATTACAATGCCTGAAGAGGTAGGATAATTTTTACAGAGGATTTTATAGGAAATTGATGCTTAATTCCTTAGAGGAGTCTCATTTTAAAGAATTTGGAACTAATTGGAATAGAACTTATTTCAAATAGTATCAACTACTTCCACATCTAATATCTTAAGTAAAAAGAGACCGGGATGAGTAGTTTTGCTCAAGGAAAAAGAATTTCAGAAGTTACAAAAGCACAAGTCTATTTCAGCACCAATTGCTGAAATTTTCACACAATACTTTGTACGTACTTTGCTGAAAGTTAAGAAAATCCTTTTTCCAAGATTCTATACCATCATTCTCTTATATACATTTTAAAGAATAAAGCATCCTATGATTAACATACATACTAAAGGAATACTAACTGATATGACAATTTACTCCTGTCCATCCTGGAATGCAGTCACAGTAATATCCACCAATGAGATTTTTGCAAGAGTAAGCATTAACACAGGGTTTCCCCTCACACTCATTAGCATCTGTGAAAGAAGATAAAAGAAAGAAGAGAATAAAGAACAAACCCAGAACCAGATCACACCAGCACCCCGCAAAGTTTCCATGCAATCCAAGCATCAGAAGCTCATGTTGTTATTTGGTAGGCTGCTAAAACCCTCACATAGCATTGGATTTCAATGCAGATATCTATAGCTGCACATGCATGTTATCTTACTTTTCCCTTTTGCCAGAACTCAAAGGCCACGTTAGTCTGAGCAAACCCCTCCCTTGCCTCCATAAGCTGATGGTTACCCCAAGTATAAAGTCACTGTACTGCCACCATTAAGCAGGAGCTACCACCACCAATGCTGTATTTGAAACAGAAAAAGTTATTAGGCATTCTAGGAGAGCTACTATAAATAAGCATAAATTGGCACTTTTATGGTTACAGATATACTTCAAAGCTCTGTTTTTAAGATCTATAAAGGAGGAGGCAAGATAACTAATAGCAACACACTTTAGAAGTTTACTTCAATAACTAACATGACCGAGATACAAGATAACTAGAACTACTCATTAGTTTGAAACAAGTCTTCAATGGTTTTCAAACTTCAGAAAGCAATTACTTACCAAGCTGACACGTTGCTCCAATCCACTGCTGTGGACATATGCACTCAAATGCATTAATACCATCAATACAGGTCCCTCCTCGAGCACAAGGGTTAGATGCGCATTCATCAATATCTGTGAAGTCAGAAAGTGCCTTCCATAACACAGTCCAAAATTTGGCTTAAGTCATTTTGAGGGGGAGGAGTGGTTCTAAAAAGCTCATTAACAGAATGAAAATTCTATTTTTTACCTAGATTTTTCTGACATCTTTAAAATATAATTTGGAAGAGAAATTTGGCATTCTTTTTTGCAAATAAGCAAGAAGATTCAATAAATCTTCTTTCCAACAATTAACACACTGATTGAAAGCCATGTCCCTAGATAATAGTACAAATAAGTTTAAGCAATAATTTTCTGGAGATATTCGCTTGGAAAAAATAAATAATCCTCTCTTCTAAATCTCAGATGGCATGCAACTTGCGTACCTAGTAGCAGTTGAAATAGTATATTCAACCATGCAGAAGTTTGGACTGTTTTCTTGTCCCCCTAACCAGGCTCCGTCACTTAAAGTACAAAATACTCCTCACCTATTTTGAGAAGCAAAGAACCTTTCATGTTTACATTTACAATCCTTAAAAATGAATCCACATTGTGATTTAGTCCAGTTACATGGTTTGAAATCATGCTATAAGCTTTGGCAACATAGGGAGTTTTTCTCTATATAGGTCTAACAAAAGCTTGAAGTAGGCAACATGATCTAATTAGGCTTTCGCTAACCCTTAGATCTAAACCGCATCAAATACATGCTGTCTTTAATACCATAGGTTGAATAGTACCATTAATCTTTTCAGAATCTCCCAACACAACTGTTAAAATCCAGATAGTGTGGAAGATTACCAGTTCCATAACCACAGTGCATGATTAAAAGCAAGCTGCCTCAGCCCTCCAAATCCAAATGGTCAATCACCAGCTAGTGCATACCCACCAATTGCGCATGTTGGTCCACTCCACCCTGGCGGGCAGTGACACTTGAAGTCTGAGGAAATTTCATGACAAATTCCACCATTAGCACAGGGATTAGATACACAAGCATGCTCCGCTAAGGAAAGAAGAGGAAAAAAAAGCACCTTGGTAAATACCTTTCTAACATCAAGCAATGACAACTTTGATGGTTAGGATATGAGTTCTGGTTAAAAGTGGCCACAAGCACAAGGAATGAAGAAGTACTTGCACAGAAGTTCAGACTCCAGCACATTTTCCCCTCCAACTCTTCCCTCTGCCCCCCTTCTCCTCTCTTCAAGAGAAAGAAAACGGATTTGCTGTACGAGGGGTCCTGAATAGCAGGAGCAGCTTATGTGACAAAGGCCTGTTTAGCTAAATTCTAATATTGTTCATTCAAAACAGCAAATAGACCTGCTTGCATTTTGTAAACGATCTGGTCCAGAGTCACTCCCCATGTAGGGCTTTAAGACTTGCAGAAAGTTGAGTCTAAATTTTATTATGCAAGACTTCCATTGTTGACAGCTTTCTCTAATGATGTTATCTAATCTATAAACTGAACTTACATTGCCTTGGATCTTGGATACTAGTGACGAAAACTGATCATAAAGCAATCATATTTGGCTAATATTCATAATACAACTTGTCAAATGTATGGCTCACTTTATCCCTGACTCCTCAACTAGAGAGCCAAGTCATTTCTCCACAACTTTATGGGCAAATTATGTCAATGTTTCATTCCTTTCTGCCAAAAGTTCACAGCATATCACACAACTGAAGCAAAATTCAAACTTCGATATCATCAGCAAAATCATACAACATTTCATAGAAGCTCAAATAAGATCTACACCCTGATAAATGTTTAAGTGTTCCACAGATAAGACAGCTTAGTGAATTTAGAACTCAGATATATCTATTTTTTTTCCATTCATACTTATTATTAAGCAAAATTCTGAACAAGATGACTGCAAAGTCTACATAAAAAAAGAATTCCAAGGAATAAGATTGCAGAATACCTAACTGAATGCTGTGGGTGAAAAATTTGAACTGAAACACATCTTAAGGTGAAGAAGGACATTCCAAATCCTCAATCCCTTCCAAATATCATCTTCTAAACAAATCAGATACACTTCCCCCTTTATCTCTAATTAGTGGCAGAAGGGTCAAGAAAAATTTTCAAATACGAAAATAATCTCAAGCACATAAAAACTCAGGTCTTATGTCTAACAATCACATACATGGAAAAAATGCACACAATTTTTCTAACATAGTGCAAAAGGAAGTAATTCTTCTACACTGCTGTGCTGGATAGACACATGCCTGTTAGACTGTAGTCAGGAAGGCAAACTTCAAAAGAAATAGTTTAAATGCTTTCCTCCATTTTGGCAACACAAGCAGAGCGGTCGCACTTTTCAACTGACTGTTTAAACTATGCTCAAGGTGACTCTGTAAGAGAGCCTGAGCACATTTCCATGGTAATTAACATTTGCGTCATTAATTCAGATGTATTACAGCTTTTTAGAAGCTGACCTTAGAATGAAGTTGGTAACTCAAGAAGGAAAAGTTAGCACATTTATACAGCTAAAATGAGGTCAAAATCCCAATAGGGTCTATTACAACTACCTTCCTCAGTCTTAGCTAGTGTAAGAGGATGGCAGTACACACTGATGTGCAAGGCAACAGAAGATATGGAAACAGATCGGGGGTAGAAAGGCTCCACTCTCCACTCTACAAAAGTGCAAGAATAAGCATAAAGCTTATTAACCAAGAAAGCCACCAGTCTAGAGCAAAGCCTAGCCTGAAATATTTTCCCATTTTGCAAGTAACATGTAATACCCAGAAGTACCAATTTCACAGTTCTTTCCAGAATAGCCATCAGGGCAAGCACAGCGATATTCGTCTGGTTCAGTATTCATACATGTTCCTCCATTCCGGCAAGGATGGTGATTTCCACAGTAATTCAGATCTGGGCAGAAAAAAAGATATGTCACTCAACAGGCAAAAGTCTCAATGTTATTGGTCCAATTCTTAGACATACAAATGCTTTTCTGGCTTTAACATCGTTCATCCCTAACATCCCCATATTCCATTAGCTAGCTTGCCCTCTCATTACTGTTCATGGAACAGGTAAGGATGAACAAGAGACAAATGCCTGAATTAGAGGAGTCAGGATCATTCCAAGCTTCTTGTCTTAAACTTCTTATCCTTACAATGTTTAAGCATCAGCTGCCATAAAAGAATTAGGGACAGAGATACTCAAGTAATTGCATAACAGCAGGAAAAAAAATGGTTAATGAGTTATCAGTTAATCATGCAACTGTATTCATTTTTCCTGTAAATTAATGTTAAGTACCTTTGTTACACAGCAGGCCACCCCAGTTGGTTTCACAATTACACTGCCATGGTTCATTACAGCTCCCATGAGCACAGCCTGGGTAGCGGACACACTCATCACAGAACTGTCCTTGCCAACCATAATGACACCTAAGATGTAAGTTCACATGTTAAAAGTTAGCAACGTGATGCTTAATTATCAGCATTACAGGTATTTAGAATGCTATACTTACCATTCTCAAGAACAAAGTCAACTGTTCAATGTGCAACAGATACCAAATTGTTATTTTATTTCTCCTGTTATAGAAGGGACATACTAGTTCTACTGAATATCCTTCTTGGAACTCAACTTGCTTAACCATAATGCACACCATGGCAACAAACCACACGGAGACTACACATTACACGAACTCTGTGTATATAAATCACTCTTTCACAAGAACTTCAATCCTCACATGAACAATCAATCACCTTGAGCTAGGAAAAGAAAGGTGACTGACATTAAAAACAAAAAACAAAACAAAACAAACAAAAAAAAACCACAAAAACACTTTTTCAAAAGGAAAAAAATATAGACTTACTGAACTGAGCATCTTAGCTTTTTTCTATCAACATGTAAGAGATTAGTCAATCTTGAGTACTGCAATTCTTAAAAGACCAAGATAGCCAAAGATACAACTGCCTAGTCAATTTTCTCAAGAGTTAAAGGCACCTTCTAAAGATTTTCTACTATATTCTACTTTCTTTAGTGACATTTATCAGAGGAAAAAAAAAAAAAAGGAAAAAAGGAGAAAACAGAAGCAAAAGCCATTAATAATGCACTTGTGTTAAACAGAGTTGATATCGTGTCATGGGATTTCTTCAGAGACCACTATCTTTAGATTAGGTTATCTGTAGCAGTCCCTAGAACTCTGCAGACACAAGCAATTGTGTATGCTACAGGAAAAGTGTTGAAGTCTGAAGTTAAAAGCAGAAAAATAAATAAAGGACTATGTTTCATATATACATTTCAACCAAAAATAGTAGTCAAGCTTGCTTTGTTAGGTTATCATCACATCAAAGAGGAAAAAATAAAAAGTTATGCTTGTTGTTTTAAGAGGCTCTCCTATTAACAAATTAAGAGTAATACTAGCAGACACGCATGAAAAATGCATTGAATGGGGGCTGAACACATGCATGCTATGCAGATATGAGACTGAATGCCTAGAAAAAAGTATTAGAAAGGCAACTCTACTTGTTAAAATAATGTTGTCATTATAACTAACATGCCTTGAATTTAAAAGGCAAGACTAAATTCTGAAGTCTTTGGGTAATGAAAAGAATAAAAACAGAATATAAACTAGGAATCTGATTCCTTGTGAATTCCTTCCACTCTTTCAGTAAGCAGTAGCAATACTCAGAAGATGATTATGCTGGTAGCACATTATCAAAACTGAAAAATCCCTTTTAAATTTCTGCTCTTTTAGGCAGAAGGAATCTAAATGCAGTGCTTGCAACAAGATTATTTTCTACACAAACTACTTCAAATTCTTAGCCCCGCTATCTCCTCCTTATTCAAAACCTCAGAGCTGGGATCCAGACATCACAGCCTCAGTTGTGTACGTAGTTTAGGGGCCTCTCATCTCTAAGAGACATTGTCACCAGCCTCCAGAACATGCCTACTCTAGAGCAGCTTTCTCTTGCTTTATTAGCACTAAGGGGAAACAAATACTTCTCCTGCTAAATGTGATCTCTTCCTTCCTTGTCAGGGACAGAGAATCTTTTCAGGGGCTGGTATTAAACATTAAAAAGCACTGTAACTCACTGTTACTGGCCCCGGCCCAAATCTCCATCCATGCCAAGCTTCACACTAATGCCAGTGATTCAGCATGACTATCCCAGCCAAAGCTAACTCCCCACCCACATATAACAAGCTTTTTCAAGGGCTGAAAAGCTTGCATCACAAGGCAGATAATCACAATAACTCAATTTGTTTTCCATATCAAATGGTAACAAGTTTCTTTAAAACTGCATTGGTGATTAAAAGCCTGAAAAAAGGGAAATGCCGCTCAAACATCAAAGGCATCTTGGCACCTACTTGAATCCAAATGTATGCTTGAACACACACTAAACCTGGTTTAGTAGGAAAGGGTTACTGCATGTTCATGACATTCAATGGAAACAAAGTTTACAGTTAAAGTAAAGTTACCAATAATCCCTTGGGAAATCATTTCTAGAGCCTAAAAGCAGTCCAACCAAAGGAACACAGTGTTTACAAGTCAAAAGGTTACTATGTGGTAAGCTGATCTGACTTCAGTTTACAAGGAAGAATAAATTAGGATTTCCGCCTGAAGAGGAAGTCTGGTCGCATCCTACATTAGCAGGTGCTAGAACAGCTTTAATTCCACTTCCTTCTTGGAAGATAATGTTTACATGGATTTCAGCTCGCTTCAAGTAATATGTGATCAAAGTGAAAGGAGTTTAGAAATAAGCATTTTATATCTTATAAGAAAAATCTAGTCGAAATGCAAGAGGAAACAGGGGTTAATAATCCAGCATGATAAACTCAGAAGGTACAAACGCAAAGGGAACTAAATTTAGAAAAACACAGAATGCCTCTTCAAGTAATGGCTGCTTGCATAGAAGTCAGAAGGAAACTGCTACTGCAGCGAATGTTGAACTAGTTACTTCTCCTCCCCCCTTCAGTGGGAATAATTTGTTGGAAGTTTCTACAATCCCTGATTTTTCAGATCTGAAAAAATAAGAAAGCCAAATTTAGAGCAATCATATGAAGGATTCCCATTGTTCATGAACAAAGAATATTCTTATAGGAATCAAGATTTGACTTCCTTTGTCCTTCCCCTCTACTGACTTCATTGCCTCCAACTCATCTTTAGAGCCACAAACACAACACAAAATCAGAGATGGCTTAATCTTAGCCTATACTGGGTTATTAGCAGTACAAAAGGAGCTACCATAAATAGACTGTTACAGTTCTGCAACTTCCTGACAGAAAGTCAAAGTGTAGGCGGGCATCTGCTCTCAGACCAAAGTGTCCCTTCAGGTCAGGACTAACACAAAGGGAGTGCAATAGAAATAGGGGAACAATTACTAGAAATTTTCATCTGAAGAACTTGAAGAGATCCTGACAGTTCTACAGATATGCCTCACAACTCCCCCCTTTCTTTGAAGGATTCTGAAGGCAATTAAGAAATCAGAATTTAAACACAAAGCTGGGTGCAGGGAATTAACATTAGCAAAGCCTCTAGATAACATTTCAGTTTTGAGATTACAGGAACTGCAACCGTGCAGGAAAAGACCACTATTTTTATCAGCAAGTAGATAAACTGCAATAATTCATAGTGTGTACTGGGTTACAATAAGCAAGTGTAGCTTGAAACAGATGATTCCCAAGAGAAGGAAAAAACTTCTAAAATTATGGAAGGGAACAAGTTTATAAAGAAGTAAACCTAATAACAAGAAATCCTACAGAAGCAGCTGTCTTCATGCACAATCCCGTGATATGAGATATTCACAGGCAGGAGTGTCAGGGACAAAAAAGAAAAATAGTAGAAGGCTTGTTTTTTCTTGCTTTTCCTAGAGCATTGATATTTAAATATTATTAAAGTGGAACTGGTATAGTTCTGTAAGAAAAAAAAATTTTTAAGAATTTTACACTCTCTATGAATTTGGAAAAGACAACACAATCCTTGCTTTCCTACAATAATGTTAATGTTAAGTTATATAGCAAATGTTGGGCTTAAATTTGGCTTTTCAAGTCAGACAGCCAAAGTACTCAAAAGATCCTGCACTGCATATGCATAAACTAGTATATAAATTGTGTGTGTGTGTGTTATATAAAAGCATGAAGGTCTAAAATCTGGTCTAACTAGACCTACTTCAGGTAGGAGGTAGGACTAAAAGACCTTTATAAATACTTTTCATATCCAAGATCGTATGATAAATCCTACAATGGCAGTTATGGAAGTGATCTGTAGAAGTGAAGTGTACTCAGTTCCTGATGGTCTGAAAACTAGGGACCCTTAGGACCCTTCACAATTAACTCCTTATTATCCAAAGGAAGACACTAATTATATAACAAGAGTTTACAATATTCAGTGGCCAACTTCACTCAGCTGTTTCATACAGCTCTCTCGCACACAATTTATTCTCCTGGTTCAGTCTTGTCCTTACTGTTTTGAAGCACCGAACATTTAGTGCAGAATTTTCCTCTAAGGTACTAGGCATCGTAGCTCTCATCTAACCACTAATTTAGTGAGCCTAATGCTACCAAAAGGCCCATAGTATGCAAGAATAACTGCTAGAGACCTAAATACATTCTGTTCTGGCTACAGAGTTTTGCTGGCAATTAATGCACCAACAGACACCTAAACAACTCAAAGCCTCAAGGAAATCAAAACTACTACTTAAATATGAGTCAAAACATGAAACTTAAGAACCTAAAAAATCCTAGGGAGAATACAAGCAAGGTGATAGTAGTCTAACTATCACTGTCTACATGTACTGCAGATCTTGTATATTCTATTAAGGCAGAAGAAAACATCATTGTGCTATACCATTTACATATGTAATTTTTAAACAGATTTTCTCAGAGGGAGCTTCTTCTGCAGGGACTTCAATTATAAGCTGTAGCCAAAGCGCTCAACACAGGAAAATGGAGCAAAACAGTGACATTAAGAACAGAAGCAAAATGCATCATTCAGGGGTGGGGGAGAAATAGCTGTCTTAAATGGAAAAATCACTAAATTTTCTGATGACGTGCACAGGATGGTGTTGCATAGGCCAGAACAATAGCTTTATATTAGCTATTTACTTAAAATAGCTATAAGAAAGTCTGTTTAATCTTTTAAGAGTTTAATTGTTGCATAGCAGGCAGCAACAGGGTCCAACGGTTAGAAGAAGGTGCAAGAATTCAGAGTATCCAAGTTCAGTATTATAGCTAAGAAATGCTTTCTCTACTTTCCTACCCCTGAAATAACCATTTAGTGAATAGGAAGACAAAACATTCTTATTAATAAAATCAAATCCTTCATTTACCTGAAAGCTTGTCTGCTTTTTCTCCCAGTACCCAAAGTTGTTGCTAGATCAAAAGACACAAACCTCTCCCTACCAAACTCATTTCTGCTCTAATAAAGGAAGCCACAGAAAGCTATAATTCTTGCTCTAGAACTTGCTTCATTTTGAGTTTTGTGGAGGAGATGATCTGCAGGGATGGTTCAACATTGTTTCCTCAGAACATACGGGTAAAGATTTCTTGTTAACTTCCATCTCTAAGGTGTGCCTGCACTGCATTACTTCAGATCAGGAACGTGCTTTTGAAGTAAACTGCCTGATTATTCCTGTTCAGGGTGCGTTCATTCACTTCACAGAGCAGTTCCTGAGCACAGGAACTGGATTTCTTCTAGGTTAAGCTGAGCTAACCTAAGATGATGTAATGCCAAGAGCACTTCTAATGTCTTCCAGCTGCAAATAGTCCAAGATGGCACTAATTGAAGTGACCAGGTATGACAGGAGAGAGTATCCTGCTCAGGCAAAAGCCTCTTCCAGATTGCTCTTCAGAGGAACTTATGCAGCTTCTCACCATAACTAGCCATTCTGGAGCAACTGCGAAGTTTAGATCTGCTTTTGGCAAGTCCTGGTTAGCCAGTAACCTATGAGCATCTTTTAAATGTTTAAAAATATTTGTTTCAAAGTTCTTTGGGGATTTGACTTTCACTAAACACCCAAATCAGCTTAAAAGAGTGATTCTTTTTAAAAGCTTAAAAAAAAAAAAAATCCCCTTATATCTGCATGAAGACAGAAGTCAAAGATGTACTGGTTGGTCTTCTATTCAGAAGGAAAACCATAAAGGTCTTCTCTTTAACAGCAGAAGATGAAGGATTTCTAGAACACTATTACTCTTAACCTATCCAGATACTTTTGCAGGCATTTTGTAATAAAGGACAATTTTGTGTTTGCGTCTGTTAGAAAGTACTGGGAAAAAAAAAAAAAAAAAAACAGTTTTCAATAGCCTTTCTCTGCTCTCAATTTGATTGGGAAGTGCAAGAGGACCTGGGATGAGCCCTACAATACTTGCAGACACTACCAGTTAAAAGAAATAATCCTTGCAAGCAAAATCAAACTATAGTACAAGAACTACACAAGGGATACACTAGATAGGGAGTTTAAGAAGCCTTGTTCAACATAGCAGGAGAAAAACTTCTGTTTTCTGGGTTTAGGCATTAGCCTAAGATAAGCAATAAAAGCTACAGAATTGTCAACACTAAAACCAAAATTTTGTCCCTATTAGTTCGAAAGTCTTTCTAGAGTAAGGTATTTCAAATTAGCACAGAGTTTAAACAATTTATTTTAGAAGTCATAAACTATATACTGGCTTTGTGAATTCATGCAAATTGAACACCTGAAGACTTAAAAATCCCATTTCTAATTATTCCAGCTAGTCTACATATTCTAGAGAAATTGTGTCACACTTACAAAACAAATTTTACTTTTCTTAGGAGGTAACCTAGATCTAATCATAGGTCTATAGAGATGTAGCTGAACAAGTTGAATGGAATTAAGAAGTTGGTCCCTTTATATGAGTTTGGGAGAAATTCAAGTAAAGACAAAAGAAAAAGTAGATAGACTTTTGGACACACCTTGTAAGAATATACCACATTCACATTCCATGTACTACAGATACATACGCCATACCCATCCCACTGTGGGTCACACTGAAGCAAAAGATCAAGCAATTAGGCCTGACAGCTTAAGAGTGGTACCATACATACATACCCAGTCAGTAGTTTTAATGAAGGAAGGGGATGGTCAGTTGTGACTTTCTTTATGCTTACTGTGATTTTATAAGATGATTGGGTCTAAGCTACTTATAAGACATTAGATCAACCTCCATCCTGCCCTTTATAGCCCAATGGGATTTAAGGAAGTAGCTCAAAAGGTGCCAGAACACACACACAGAAAGACAAAAACACCACACACACACACACACACACCCCCTCACTCGATACAGCTTAGTAGGGCTTTTTTGACAATATTTCTGGGCTGAAATCAGTCAAGACCACTGGGTCTGCCACTTGAGGCTAAAACGACTATACAGATTCAGCAGTGTATGCTGCTTTTGGTAGAGTATTTAATCCAAAATCTGCTCTAAACTAGCCTGGAATGTCACTACATAGAGGGTAGATCCTTACTACCAGATCAAGGCTGCAGCCTCAGAATCTCAGTTTACTGCATGTTCATACAAGTTAAAGATGGAGATAGTTTTCCTATGTATAAAGACAGTTGCAGGGTTGGGCAATCAAGTAGGCTATTGGCACCAGTAGATTTCCATACACCTCACACCCATATTTTTCTTCACATTTTCATTTTCCTTCTGAATTAATGAAAGGGGAGGAGGGAGGACATTTCTTTCACTTGATACATGACAATGGGAACTGTCTAAAAACCAGAATGAAGGGGTCTGAATTGTATTTTTGTAGAACTACAGAGCAGTTATAACAACAATTATAAAAGTTTCTCTTGTACTGCTGGGTTTAAAGCTCATGCCTGTAAGCCTTGCTTATTCTTTAGTTCAGCATTATTTTTTCTTCAGATAATATTGGTCATTTGGGCTAAAATATCCATTTCTAATATAACTTAAAATCTATTATAAGATGCAAGCTAAAGATACTTGTAACATCAGCTTCCAAGCTCAAGTTAACAAACAACATTTTAGACAGCTGACGGAGTCTGTGGAACGGTGGAATCCAGAGGATCCATACAAAAAGACCAGTATTTTCCCTATACTTGCTGACTGCTGGTGTATCATTTCAGGATTCAGGTGCTCAAGAAACAAGGTATGCAGCATACAACCTATCTGTCGCTTACTCTTTTCTCCAATTCAAAACCTCCTCCAAAAGCACATATTCACGAGTGTAATGATTTAAAATATCTTTTCCACTATTTGCCACTTGAAATTTCTGTCAGGCAAATTGGGACTTGTTTGCATCTCAGCTGCCACAGCTCATAAACCAGTGTTTCAACCCAAACCTAACTTCTTCGGCTGCACTTTGAGCTAAGCAACCTGCCCACCACTTCTGCCACTAGTAGTCTCTAGTAAAAAGATGAAGCAGAATTGCCTTAAGCTGTCAGTTTGATTCATCAAAGGGTATTTGTCAACTCTTAGGAGTTCTGACAGACAAATTTCACAATTACAGAAGAGAAAATAAAACAACCTATTAAGAAGCCACTGTACAAACCCCCTTTTATGTTGATACTTAAAAAAATCCACATATCAAAAGACTTGCACAAGCATCAAACTTGCACATATTTGCAAATAAACTCAATTTATTGTCCCACTCAATAACCAGCACAGAAATACCGCCATTTCCCCTTGATATACTGTGTTAGACAACAGAGCTTCTACAAAGTGAAGGTAACTCCTCTCCTACCAAAGATACTACTACAGCTTGCTCAGAGTTAAAAGAATACTTAATTCTGTGGCTCGCACTTAGGGACTAGAAAAAAGTCCCCAAAATCTTCACTTGGGACACTGTTTAATTTGGTGTTACTACTGTTATCTCTGTTGCTATTGGGGAAGCTGAGAAAGAAAATGAAAACAAGAAAATGAAATATTATGTTTACTTCATTATACTTTGATATTATGCATACTGGATGCTCTACTAGAGAAAGCATTTCCTAGTCAGCACAGCCCACTTATAAAAATAATGAGCTTTAATACAGATAAAGAGAATATAGAGAAAACAGATAAGTAAGATTAAAAATATATATATATTATATATATATAATGTATTTTTAGCACCTAGAGATTTTGGAAAAAAGGGTTCTTGTTTAATAAAGGCTTAATTTTGGATTACATGAAGCAAATCTGTTCCATTATATAAGCACAAAAGTAGAAGAGGATTATGAAATGGCATGAAGCATATACAAATTCTCACATGTGAAATACACTTGATATCTGCTTTCATACACGATTTTATGCAGACTACTTTCCTCTAAAGGAGACCTTTTAAAAGTATTGGCACTTGTTCTAAAACACTAGAAAAATCAGCACTTATTTAAAATGAAAGTAAAAATAAATAAATAAAGCATGTAGGCTTACTTGCATTCCGTCTAACCATTGCAACCCCCATGGAGTAAATTACATCCTTGTTTACATACAGCTGTAAATAGAAAAAGTAGATTAGACTTCAACTGGTCTAGGCAGCAAGGTATCTGTTGGTAAAACAACCGTCTGAGACTCTTAAGCAAGGACTTGTGGAATAATCTGTAAATTGCTTGTCTATAGCTGTCTTTCAGGATGTCTCAGAAGTCATAGCTTCTTACTAGCTTATTCTGCAAAACCATCTCATTACACTGTTTATGAAAGGTAGCTTCTCAGAAAAAAAGTCTAACCATAAAATGTTTTCCCTTGTCAAAAACAGGATTTTACTGAATAGGAAAATAAACAAAAACAAGAACCCTCGATACACAGAAGAATATATCAAGTAATTTTAGCATTAATCACTTACTTGGAGACTGAGGATAAAATATAAAGAGATTTGATTGGAGATTACTAGTACATTGAAAAGAACATTGCACTTGAACTTCTGTTGGCATTAATAGCTATCAAAACCCTTTCAACTTTGCATACATTAAAGAACTCTTCATTTTAAGTAGCATTACAAGGGCATTTCTACAGAATTAAAATATATCTAGAGAATTGCTGCTACTGAACCGCTCAGTAAAATCACTAGCCATAATACATCATTTTGCTTTGAAGACACAACAGTCTAGAATGATGTTAATCAGTAGGACATTGCACTATTTTAGTTCCCAAGTTTCTTGCTTATTCCTCCCTGCTTTCATCAGGAAGAACATTGTATTCTGCCCCCGGTTTCACCCTTCACAGAGGATGAATTTGTTCCATGTAGGTGGAACATCTAGCTGTTTCAATGTCTCCTTCCAGACTTACTGGAAGGTAAGATGAAGTAAGAATATAACAAAAGGTTCAGCTATAACTATCTTTGACAAAGTCCAGGGTTTAAAGGAAGATATCTGTATATGCTAAAATTAAATGTGATGCTACAGCATTAACTTAACAAAAACACCATGAGTGGTATTATATCTATTATATTAATAGCAAGGCTAATCTAAAACGAAACAAACAATAATACCTTGTTTACATTCTTCTCCCATCCAACCTTCCATGCAGGCTTTGTTTCCGTTTTGATCACATGTATAATGACCAACAAAATCATCTCGAGGGCCACAAAATTTGTTGCATAGAGCACTGTAGTAATTTTCATCACATTTCACTCTTATTTGCACTTCAAAATGCACAGCAGGGCCATTAAACTGTAGTGTCTTCCATCGATCTTCCGGGTTGATCATGCCAGCATATGCCACTCGTTCAATCAGCAAGTTTTCACCTAATAAAAAAAATTAAAAAGGTAATTTCAACACGTTTTGATATTAGCAGTTTGAACACATCAATTTAAAACCAAAACAAAAGCACTCAACTGGTTAAGAGAAAGACATAGTAAAGAAAATGTTAAGATGATAAAGATCTACTGTATAACTCAATTTTCCTCTGCCTTGCAAAGTTCATTACAGGAAGGCCAGTTTAAAGTGTCCCAAAGGAAATATGAAAAAAACTCCCTGGAACATAATCCATAGGAAACAGCTTATTTTTCAAGGTAGCCAAATGCACCACACCCATATGCTGACAACCAACAGATTTATCTTGATTTGAAGCTTTTTGCCTACTTTTTGTTCTCAAAATTGCAAAAATTGCATAATCTAGTAGTTAAAATATTGGTATAGGAACTGTCTGGTAGAAGTATGCTTTAGAAAGGGAGTAAAAAAAACATGGTTCAATTCAGTTAATTTGTTGCAAAATTAGTATGCAATAGTAAATGCTCAAGTAGGCTTATGTTATTTACATAAAGCAGATTATTCACCACTTTTTTACTATCTCTAAAGTTAAAGACAAGACATCTTTAGACAAAGTAGGCGATCAAAACTCTTGCTATTTAGTGTATTTCTTAGACAAAGACCTAATACAAGTAACCAGAATTATCCAGGGCCCATTCCCAGCTCCGTATTTTGCTTATCCTTATCCCCAGGGAACTATGCTAACTACAGTCACTGCTGCAGTGTAAGGACCTTCCTGCCTTTCCCTCACACAGAGGCAACACAGCTACTGGCAGTCTCAGCTGTAACCATAAGTGCACAGAGTATTAAACTTGGCAATCACAGTAGACAAGATTACAGAAGTGACAACATCTTTGAATATCCATTTCTGTATCCATATACATTTTATTTTTGATACTGAAGGCTCAATACTAGAAGATCAGAAAGAGTTACAGTCACCACAGCGGGACTATACAATACCCAAATAAATGTTAAGAATAAGCAAAGCACACTAAGTTTAAGGGTAGGCAATGAGTGATCTCAGCAATACGAAATCTCAAATGACAATTCTCAAACCACTATCCAAACATGTAATATTCAACTGAAAGTGCTCTTCCACGCAACTGCAGGCTGTAGCTGGAACTTCGAGTGGTATTTAGAGCAAATAAACAGTACACAATCACCAATTGCATACATTAATACTTATTTAATAAATAGCAATTGTATTTCTGGGTAACAGCTTCAGTATCTATCTTCTTTAGGTACTAACCACTCAAAAAATTCTGGTGATAGAAACAAAACAGCCAAGGAATACACAGCAAGGGACTGTACTGGTAGTGAGATAAAGTCTCAACTTCACATTATTAATGACACAACATAGGCCAAGCTGGTAGGAAGAAATATTAAGTTATCGTAACAGATTTCAGCAAGTAGAGTGTACGCATGTACTTTATAGATGTTATTAGCAGTTCTGGAAGATAGAATTGTATATTATTCCATATCTAGAAAGAGTTAGAAACCACACAGAGGTATCCTGTGCACCTGCTAGCAAACGTTCACCTCCTTCAGTATGTGAAACTATTCAAGTGACCATTTTCAGTCATTCCAACATTAAAGGAAAATGAAAGCTACAGAAATGCTTTGTAGGACCCAAAGTATTTGAATTAGTGTTGTATTTCAAGCTTGGTGCTACTGTAAGAGCATTTTCCTCTTAAAATTAAAGAATACTGAACAAAAAAGGCTGTGTTTTTATCAAGCATTGAAAGGTTCTTCACTAATTAATTCTAAAGAACTCAAAATATTTCTCTGTTTTAACAAGTGACAGTATCTACGTAAAGGTTGCAATTTGTACTCGTCTAGAATAGTTTCCATAATACAACTTATGGCTAGACATACACATTAAAGACTTCACCCATATTCTTTAATCTGTAACTTCTGTCAGCCAGCAGCAGTGGTCAGTAGCAGAATGGGCAAGGCAGGAGCTAGAGAAATCTGCCTGCATATCACTTCTTTTAACTGAGCAAGAGACCAATCATATCACCAGACACCCTTAAGAGCCTCACAATTAGATTCAACATTCCTTAATAATTTGATTCTACTCTACTCTTTATTGATCTGAAAATCCTGGTGAAAAAAATAGCTGAATCATGGAATGGTCAAAGAATTTGTCAAATGTGCATTATAGAACCATTTTCTAGATACAAGCAACACAGGCTCATGTGAAAGACTGTATGACCATTGCTGTTGTACACACCAGAATGGTTTCCTCGAAATGTATCAGATGAGTTGAAGACCAAGTTCTGAGAATAAAGGAGTGACTTAAGTAATAAAAGTCTTATCAAACATCTCAAGGCTAGTGCAGATTCACCAGACCCAGTTAAACAATAGGAATAAGCATTGCAGCCATAGCAAATACACTCATGCTGAATATCTATCTTGATACTCAAGCCAGAAAATAATTTAAGTTAGTCCTGAAATTTTACCTTGACAAACTCCTCTAAAAAAAATGTATTCCAGCTTTTCAGACCTGTTTCTCTATTTTGTGCCCAGGAGTTAATAGCCCAAATAAGCAAGACAAATTTACCTTGAACTACAGAATGCAATATCAATTCTCACTGATCTAGTTTCCAACAGTAGATTCTTAATACCAGAATTAAGATAAGAGATTCTCCCTTACTTCAGAAGTTAAACCACAAATACAAGGTTCATCCTCCAGAGATACCTGTAACTGCAGTGAAGAACATGTTTGCCAATGTTCCTCCTTCCTCCCTGCCAATGTCAGTGTTCAGGATAATCACTCTTGCAATCAACTCCAGATGAGATAAGTTTGCTCCTTGCAACTGGTTAACCATCAAAATTCCTCTTTGCAACTCACACTATGGTACTTTTAGCACTCAATAAAGGCAATGAGCAAGAGAACCAAATTCATCTAATAACTGGTTAAAAAAATATTAAAGGCAGCATACTACCTTTTTCTCTTTCCTTTCTTCAGAAGTTAAAGCTTCTCGGCCCTAATTATTCAGAAGTTTTCTGTAAGTCTCTCCAGAAAAGTAAAAAGTAGATGATGGCTTAAACTTCCCAACATAGCTTACCTTTAGAATTTGCATCTCTAGTGTTTTAACCTTTAGTCTGCATTCAGGAGCTATGACTGCATTTATTCAAACAACTACACCATTCATCAGCTCACTAAGTTTTAGCAGGGGTCAAACATTCATAAAAAGCTTTTTACAGGGCAGTTGCAAGGTGATGTTTAAAGCTATGTGCAAGATGACACACACAGTAACATATAAGCTTCATGACAGCAGGTGCCTACTCAAGGAAGAACACTGTATTTACCATCTTTCAAGCACATATTTTAAGGCCATAAGGAGAGAATAGACTCCTACAGACTAACATAAAAGATGACAGTGAACACAGCATCCTCACAGCAGACAAATAGCCAAAGGGAAAGATGCAGCTTGGCACTGTCTCACCCAGTGCTGCCATTTGGAAACAAGACCTCTGTCATATGATTAAGTCTGCCAACTCAAATGACTTACCTGGAAAATAGTATGAAAAACTGTGACAGATGATAGAGAACAGGCCCTTTAGTGTGACTTTGTATCTAAGCCAGTGCCCATTCCCCCTCCTCTACCCTCACAAACCAAACAACTGGTAACATTACACTGCCACAAGCTTCCCTTCAAGCTGATGGCTCTGCTGCGTGTCCTGCTGCAGAGGAGGGAGAAAGCACAGGAGGAATTTAGAAATCCGTTTTAGACACCTCTTTTTGTATTTTGCGAGAAATACAGGAAAATTTGACACAGTTCTTAACAGACAGTTGCTTCATGAATCTGCTCTGATAACTATTAATTTCATGAGCGCAATGAAAAAACAGGACACTAGTACACATACAGAGATGAGATTAATGACTCTTCTAAAGCCTCCAAGTTGCTTACAAAGTCTCCACTTTCTTCCCCCTTTTTTTTTTTTTAATGCTTACTATCAAGTCCCAAAGTGACTGGAGAACTTTTACATATTTTATACCTCACTCATCCCCATTAAAGGAAAGTAAAATCTGGCTTTGGAATCACTTTATAAACATACTTTGGCAATTACTTTGATTAAGCTTTCTTGCAGTGGCAACAGAAGCAAGACACATGTAACCTGAGCCAGAAATCAGCTTAGTGCTCAGTATATGGCGGGGAGTTCAGCTTTCCAGAGCTATTCACACTGCTTCAAGATGAGGCAGCATCTTCCCTTATGAAAAAAACGCCACGGAGCCCCTTTCTAGTCTGACACTCCTTTCTCCTGTTCAGCACCCCACACAATGTCCTTGTACCTTGTCAAAGAACCACACAGGAAAACCTACTGCAGGTCTCCCTGTCAAAAGCACTCAAACACACATCACCCACCTAACAGATTGCCATCCAAGACTGAGATGGACTTCTTTAGTTCATGGAAGCTGCTAATTGAAGGACACCACTAGACTTAAAAAAATAAAAAATAAAAAAAATGAAAAAAAGCAAACGATTCTGCAGATTCTAGGATGTAATCATAACATTGGAAGAGTGCTGCTTATCAAGCAGTCATCAAATAGTATTAATAATTTCTTAAATCAAAATTGACCAATTAAATGCAAAGACATCTTTTCTTGAGGATAAACTCTTTCTGTTCAGACCTTTCAACTCCAATCCACTGCAGGAAATCTGCAAACTACTGCTTTGCTGCCCAGCTAAACTTACTCAAGATACAGACTTACTCTGCTCTGTATAAAAACATAAAATCTTATTTTGAATATTATATCCAAGCTTGGAAACTGCCATTCAAGAAGGCTGCAGACCACCTGAAAAGTTTGTAGCAACATGAATTACCAGAGACATGAAGAAAGCTTATTAATCAGAAAAGACTTGAAAAATTGCTGAGCAACAAGACAAGAGAAGTTTAATTCTAACAGGGGGAGGGCTGCGGGGCATAAACAAAAGCACTGCTGCTCTATCCATTACTGGAAACAAGAGGATCAGGGAAGATGCAAGATTGATCCTAATTTTCAAAGAAAAAAGGCCTTAAAGCTCTAATGTAGCCTTAATGTTTACTGAAATATCAATTTAGCATTGCCATTTTTCCCTCTTGAGGCATCTTGATAAAGATGGTCAATGAGGTAGTGAAGCAGCAGGAAACAGAAGCAATAAGTAAACAAAGAGGATGATCTGGAATATAAATCTTCACTACTTCTAATGCCCAATTATAATCCTCTAAATTGATCCCAGGTGAAATTAAATAATCCTCCATTAGCAACAACCAGAGGCTGAATTTTATGTAACATCAAAGCCAAGCACCAATTATGCTGAGAAACTGGTTTTCAAACTATTAGCAAAGAGTATGTTCAAGCTGTCCTACACTACCAGCCATAGAGCAACCAACACATTCATATCATTTTGAAGTATTTATACTCCGTCCTTGCGTTTTCTTCAGAACATTGATAGCCCTGCTCTGATACAGTGTTAATATCTAGACAAAAGCATGAGATTGTCTTCAATGTTACAGAAGAAGCAATTGAAGGAATCTCACCACTGTTCACAATACTGTCATGGTGAAAACAGTTTCTTTACGTGGTGTAACACTTATTGCTCCTATCCCAGAAGCCAGCTATAGGTAAACTAAAGAAAATTTCAAGTGCAATTCTACAGCATAGACAACATCCCATTAGCTAAAGCACAGTGCGCAAGATTAAGTTTAAACATGGTTTAAAACTTAATATTAGAAAACACATTAAACATTTCATTTGCAAATCACTTTTACCTATCAATAATAATTTGCCATTATTTTCTAATCCAATACTCCCTGCTTGAGTTTGTTCATGCCTTTTACTTTGCTAGCACTCTTGCATTCACACTGGTTTGGTGGGTTGTCCAGTTTCAGTCAGATCTCATTGTTCTTCCTAACCTCAGTACATACAACACACAAACAGTGAATTTTGCAAGTTCCGCAAAAATACTCACCAGCTTTTGTATCGTTATCCCAATCCCACGCTTCTATTATTAAAGTGAACGATCTCTGAAAAGAAACAAGACACCAATTAATAATAAAAATCTACTGTTACAGACACTTGAGACAAGCAGATATTGCTGCTACAAGAAAGAGAACTCAAAGAAGTTTAAGGCCTCACAGCTCTGTTGTCATGTGAAAGCCCTTGAAGGCATCTTCTCAAAAACATGAAGTATAAAGCACTAAAAATTATGGGGCCAAGCAGGCTAACAGCAAAAGAAAAAACGTTTCTTCCACCCCTTCCCCTCACAAAGGGCTGAACTATTATTATTATTATTCTCCCACATGTATTGCTCAGCTTTGTTTAACCACAGAAGTCCTTTTTACTCAAACATTTACTATTATTTCTGAAGTGAAAGGTTCTAAACCATGAGAAATAGCTAGAGTAATAGATTTAGACAACCAAAGGAGAAAACAAACAAAAAAACCCCACACATCCATCTTTCAGGAAATCTACACTACAGATCAGTTTAGATATAAGAATTTCTAGTAGACAATAAAAAATATCCTCTTCTATCTAGTAACAGTTTAGAGTTCTTCTCACAAAAGGAGAAATATCAAGAACGGACCTGAAAAAGTTAAGATAGAAACAAACACCTTTAAAAGAATACATGCTTAGTTTTATCCTTTATCTGAGAGCAAAGGAAAAACATAACTTCAGATGGTTTTGAAAGGATTTGGAGAAAACATGAAGGCTTTACTTCACTAAAGACTATGGAAAAAACTTGTATCAGGCAGTTTGGTTGGTTTTATGATAATATGTAGGATGAACGTTGACATTTGAATAGAAAAATTCTTCAGAAAATAGTTATCTTACGCATAGATGTCATGTTTAGCTATTTTAAGTTCAACCGAAGCAGATGTCAAGCACTTCAGCTTTAATATTTTCCAACTTCTCCAAGTCAAAAGTGAAATTCTCACACACATTTAAAATCAAGAACAATAACAAGCACGAAGCAAAACAGCTTTTGTAGTACTGAAAACCTGCTATGCACATCCTAATGCTTGGAGTCAAGCCACACCAAAAGCTGAAGCTCTTTAAAGAATACAGAACCAAGCCTTAGCATGTGCAGAATTCACAGGCTCGCAAGCTCTCAAGTCACAGGGACCTGAGGAAGTTCACTGAAGAACACCCTCTTGGGAAGAGCATTCTGTACAAATTCAGCTATTTTCGGTAGCACATTTTGGACTATTTTAATGACCAGCGATGTCCATTTGTATGATAGCTATTTAAGTGCTTTGTACACACCATGTAGACACAGGGGAGTTCAGAGCACCAAAATCTCCCTATTTAACAACCAAAATGCAAAACAAAAAGCAGTAGCTCAAGTAGAAGTGTTGTTTGAGGTCCCTCATGACTACAGGAAAACATTAGAATCTATTCAGAAATGCATTGACTGTGTGCTTAATTTTCAATGCATAGTTACATTAGCATCTAAACTACAGCACTGAAAAAATGTATTTCTTTTATACTTTCAGCTTAAGTCATTAAGACTAAGAAAGATTATTTCCTACCATTGAAAAGTGGGTAACAATTTAAAGGTAAGTAGTTACGTCACACTCAAGCTAAAGGGACAGAAAAAAGGTTCACTAGTGATACATTGGACAGAGGCACGCTTAAGCTACAAGCATCCTTGGGAAAGACCAACTAGTAAGAAAAGGGCAGTTGGAAGGTAGGGTCCTCTATTTAAGGTATGTCAATGTAGCACAATTCACATTGCACATTTTTCTAAACAAATAGCACAGAAGCACCTCAGTAGCTTCACATGCTGCTCGCCTCCTCCCCCCAGGTCTGTACATCTTGGAAAGCTGGACAGCATCCAGCTGTACTCCAAAAACACTACCTGGTGTCTCTTCTCAATGAAGTGATGAGTATCAGAAAAGCACATCTGTATGGTATTATCCCTATGTTGTTTTCTGGCAATTGCAAGTCCAGATGTCCACATACTCATTTTATATAAGTGCTAGCCCTTCCTGCTGAAAATTGGCCATTGTATCTGATTGTTGCTTGAGAAGATAGCAAGTCCACTTTCATATTTACTGGGTTAGGATTTGTAGACAGACTAAACAACTGAGTCTTCTCTTTAATCAGCTAAAAAGAGCAGATTTGCATCTCTGCCTAGAATGGCAGGAATTTTTTTGGTAAGAGGAGCTCCACACAACAGTGTTTCAGTACATATGCACTTTAAGGTGTGAGTGGAGATAACTGAGCATCTCACCTGGCATACTCTTTGGAGTTGAATAAAATACTCTACCAACACTGTACAGAAACTTAATACTACAATACCAGCAACTATAATTCTGGCATACAACTCTTCTTCCAAGGTGCAGAACAATCGAATTTGTGGCATATACACCAAATTACACAGCCAAATAATTGACCTCCACATTCCCCACAGCTTGTGCTGCCTCCTGGTGGCTGGCATGGCAGGGACATGGCTCTATAAGATGCATGTTGTACAAGCTTGTTATCAAGCTTTCCACTGGTAGCAGTTAGCTACTCTTCTCTATACACAGCAAAGAGCATATACGACAGACAACACCCAGACTAGTAAGTCATCTCACTTGCTCATATCCCATATTCTGAATTGCCCCATATCCAATTCAAGGCTAATAGGCTTATAATACAGGCACTGGCTACTTGCATATGCACATGAAATGTCATATTTTAGGAGGGTTTCTTGTTTCACTTGAGATATTGGCGACATTATCCAAAGCATACATTCAACTAAACATACAGTTTTACTACGTGTAGCTGAAAGTGACTTCAGTTGGACAGCTCTTATGTGACTTCCTGCTTTCTACCGAGAGCCATACAAGAGACCCTTTAAAGATCCTGAACAGACATAAGCATGTTAATGCATCCAGAGCCAAATTCTATCTACAGAAGAGCCAGACCAAATTAAAGAACCAACCCAGTTTGTGTTCTCTTTGTTACTGCCAGGAATTCCTGCCACAGTCAGAAATTTTAAAGGGAATATCTTCTTCCAGTTCAAAAAGCTCCTGTTTCTCACAGTAGTAAGTTTCATATTAGATCTGTTTAAAAAAAAAAATACAGGATTCAAAAGAACTAAAACAAGCTGAAAATATTCAGAGATGCATCCCCCAAATATATTTATATGTATACATGTCTCTGTAATATGACTTAACTACCCAAAAACATTTGCTAATGGAAATTTCAATAGCCATATACTGATCCATATTATAACCCTAACGCCTGATAAGCAGAGTAAGAGTTATAGGCCAGAGGGGGGGGGGGGGGGGGAAAAAAAAAAAAAAAAAGAACAAACAAACAAACAAAAAAAACCAACAAAAAACACCACAGGGGTATCTCTTTCAGAGTCCTTGTATAAAAGCTCTACCTTGGTTTACATTAGTGAGTTCTAGCATGGATGGTCTAGCGGAACTCATTGCCACCAACTACAAATAATTCTTCTGTAGCACAAGATGCTTATAGCAGATGGCGCCTTTCTTTTCTAAATGGTGCCTCCAGAAAACGAGTTACAAAATTTGTAGTAATTTGCACTGTTTAGAGTTGGATTCTTTGAACTCATGCCCATCCAGCAGGGTAAGAGGGGCTCTCAAGAACATAAGCAATGTGTATAGATTAGCTTAAGAGATATTCAAAGCAAAAGTTTTCGCAAACACTATTAAGCTAGCCAGATGTGTTTGGTCTTACATAAATTTAGACAAAATATAATGAAAACACACTTTTTCTAATAAGAATATTAAAATGTTGCAAAATAAAAAGTATTATAGGTATAATATACACAATCATCACCCCTACTTTTTTCCTAGCTTGCATACCGTTCATATTAGAGCCCAAAACATAACTAGCATTTCACTTACTCGAGCAAGACAAAAACATTTTTATACATTAAAAGCAAAATCTTTGCCAAGAAGTATTTATTGTTAATTTCAAACAGGAGTAGCCATTAGAAGATATTTTAGTACTAACCATGGATTTAAAGAGGGCACAGAGGAGGCAACATAAAGTAACTTGCTTCCATTGACTTGGATGTCTAGGTTCATCTAGAATTACTCAACACAAGAGAGTATTTACACTTATCAAATCCAAATTGATACATATTAAGTTTGCCAGCTGAAAGAACATCAGCACACTTCTACAAGAATACATAGCTTTGAGAATCATTTCAGAGAGTTAACTAAACAGAGACACTAAGCAGTTTGGAAAGACACAAATTAAGTCTGTTAAGCTTTGCTACTTCAGATGTGTTATTCTTGGGATAGGTGTTCGCAAAAGCGACTTCAAAGCATGATTCCATTGTTTACACTAAATAAAACACTCCCATACAATCCCAAAGACCTCCTCTCCACGGAGGGGGGAAAATGAGACCCAGCAATATTACTTTGGCATTTTTTTCTTCATAAATTATATTTGCAAATCAGCATTCAAAAAAGATTCTTTTTTTTTTTTTTTTTTGACTTACACACTATGCCACATTTTTCATCTCAAGAAGGATGACCAATTTACTGGCAGCATTTTCAGTTGGTTACAGAATATATCAACCACCAGCTCAAGTTTAAGAAAACATAAAAAAAAAAAAAGTTAAGACGGAGCTGAAAGCAACACTGGACATCTTATTTTCTGCATCAGTTTCCACAAAAGCCTATTGTATATTAAAATACTTCTGTTCTAACAAGAGTAAACTGAGAATTAACTGTGAATTAGAAAAAAACATGTAGCTCCTAAAGAAATCCAAAGCCCACACCACCTTCCTGTTCCATAAACTATCACACGGCCACACTAGCGTTCAGTAAATACGTAGTCTCATTATCAGTAAGCACCATTTCCTTTAAAAGCTCAATCAAGGATAAGCAACATCTGTATTTGAACATTTCAAGTGTAAAAGATACATATATCTTTTACATATAATATACAATACATATATATTCCAGAGGTACAGAAAAAATAGTATCCTAGTATTACACCATCACCAATGTTTCTTGAACATCAAATCCTTTGCTCTTGACGAGCATGGCTAACTTTTAAACTGCATTCGTTTCCAAGAACTTCCTGTGTAAAATGAGGGTAATACAGCTCTAGGTCTCATTTTATTTCTATACAGCCTGCTTACCATATAGAAAGCTGACTTAAAAGCTGCTTCCTTCCCTGTTTCTCAAACTATGACAGCTCTAGTATCTTCATTATGAATAAGCAATATGGCAAATGTAGTAAGGAAGAAGTAAAGAAAGTTCCTGAAAAGAGCCAAGGAAGCTTAAGAGTCAATAGATGGAGCAAGGCTGCAAGCTGATCTTTGAGAAGCAAAGAAAAGACTCAGCAAAGATTTTCTCTAAAAATGTATGTTCCTCACTCATACAAAACTTTGTTTCTCAGGTGTGTGTGTGTGGTGGGGGGAGGAGGGGTGGCTTTTGAAACCTCCTTGAAGTTTCAGCCACACTTGCAGGCAAGAACTGGTCTGCTCAAGACAAATGCCATTCCAACACACAAAGCTGTAGGAGCACCCACCCTCTAAACCTCCAGTTTTCATTTCAGAAGTACCATTAGCATGATGAGTCCTAAACAAAAGCCTCCCCAGAGCCAAACAACCATATTTTATTAAGTACATTATGGAGGGCCAAGCTGAAGTACTTCAAACATCAGCAGCTGATAGCAGAAGCAGTTGAGCAAGTTTAAGTCTTGTAAGTGAGAGCAATTACTGTAGTTACACTCCTCTTGGCCAAGCAGGATGATAGTCACAAAATCTGGAACTCTGCTGTTATTTGAGGGGAACTGTTCATGGATTATCCCACCTGGCAGACTTTAGGAAGTCTGTAATACCTTTGGCAGGGATAGAGGGAGGAAGAAAGGAGACTACTTTTTGCCATGGCAAACAGCTAGCCTGATATCTTTACCTATAGGAGCTCCAACACCTCATTCCGCTTTTTCCCCATACTAAGCAAGCAAAGTCAAGACCAGAGGGATGAGGCATGCAGAGGGTGGTGGCAAACAAGATGTCTGGTCTTAAGTTTCACTTCAGTAGACTAAGGGACTATTTAATGCAACAGGTGAACATAAGTTACAGTCTTGGAGTTAATACACGGAATTTAGCCTCTAGCTAGACACTTTCAGTTACAAAAATAAAATACCCTCCTAAGGGTTCTAACTGGTAGGATTCTTCTACCCATTACCTCCAACAACCAGACTGTGAGCTGCACTCATGTCAAAGACAAAAATGATTTCAAGGAGGCACTCAGAAGGGTGACATAACATCTATTCGGCAGTGCCCATGGCTCTGTGAAACAGAAGCATGTAGCATACTTCTCTCAAAGATGATCTATTTAACCATGACCTGTTACCAGATGAAACATCAGGAGGGTGGTGTCTCCGATTTTGCTGGAGATGGTGAATGAAGCAGAACGCAACAGAATCTCTCAAGAATGTGGTCTCGTATCATGAGGCAGCAAAGTTTTTAGCTTCAGAGTTCTACAAGTCATGTATTAGCTTCACCTGTGGCCTCTAGAAAAAGTGATCCATTTTTAGCTAGCTCACAAGAGGCCAAAACATCACACCTAGAGTTCCCAGGAGGATAACTTAAATGCAGTCAACTCCAGATCACACACATAGCGAAAAAGCTCTCTGTAAATGAATCTGCATGCAAGGAACTAAATCAGAAAAAAAAAAAAAATTCACATGCTTCTGATAACTTATATGCAAACTCAAAGCACATCTCATAATTAGACTTGTCACCTGTCACCAGGTTAAAAGCTACATTATTTTTTGATAATACCTGAATACTGGCCCTGAGCTGTGACAGCATCATTTGCATGAAGGCTGCTGCAGACAGAGCAGCATCCTTCTCCAGCAAATAGAAAGCATGTGCCTTGCCAGCAGCTTTTCCAGTTCTGGAAGGTAACCACTAGCTCCCTGTTTAGGAAAAAACATCAAGAGACATGTTCACAGGACTTAGCTGAAGGAAAAAAACGAGTGGTCGCTCTTTAGTTCACAAGGCACTCCAAAGATTGAGAGAGGAGACAGTCCTTATTTTAGAGCAGTGCCTTTCACTGTTACAGGCATAGCAGTAATGCTACTCTTGTGGAATAGAACCAATTCTTGCCTCTGCTTTTTATAGCCATCTGCTATTTCCTACACATGTGGTATTTATCCCCACCCTGTTCCATTCCCCTTCTCTCTGATTCCACCATATGCACATCTCCATATTTGAGGAGACTAAGTTCAACCTCTGAAGTTCAAGCTATCAGCCATGAACACTTAAGTTTGAATATCCATAGGAATGGCTTCCATGGCAAGAATTTTCCTCACTTTTACAGAACCATGCCAAAAAAAAAAAAAAAAAAAAAAAAAAAAAAAACCACCACCCACACACACACATCAGTGTATAATTAGTTACTCAGGTATGATGGGCCCTGTGGTAACTTGTCTCTGCAGAGGTTTTGCAGCAAGGAATGAGAGAAGATATTTACCTTAATACTAGTATAAGTTGTCATGTTACCACATTTATCTATTTCATTGAAACATTTCAATTTTACTACAGATTAAGGCAAATACCTTCCACCCATGACATCTTTATGTACCTCCTGTGTACCACAATTGACAACAAAGGCATTTGCAAAACCCCAACTAATCCATCAACAGTGACATGGAAGAAAATCTTATTTTGCTAACTGGCTGAGCAAGTATGATACTCACTAAAAACATACATAATAACATTAGGGGAATTATCAGTTTAACTATGATGCCATTTTACTGACTTTCTGGGTAACCTTAAAAACAGCTCTCAGACCAGACTATCCCACAGTTTAGCTTCCTCACGATTTCTTTCCACAATAGCTTTAGAAAAGCATATACTCTAAACCAAGCATCAAAATTAGTATTTTGAACTTGTCATTCAAGCTCCCAGCCTTGCTGAACATAAACTTCCCCAGAGTCTTATACAATCCCAGGGTAATCACATTTGTGATTTGTTCTTCCTTCTGAGCAAACTTAATGACACTTATCAATACATACATGTCTTGACTTGCCAATTCCACAAACAGCTGTTCACTCAATGCACCAAAGCCAACTTGTTTTCAGGTAAATGAGTTGTGTTCGCAAGTTAAACACAAATTCATTGATTACATAGCAAGATATCTGCTTCCCACTCTTATCCAAGGCATAAATGTTTAATACTCAGGAAGTAATTAGGAAATTGCACTTTGGCTAGAAGGAAAGACTAAGAGAACAAAACATGAGACATTTAACATTATGCCATTAGATGATTCTATAACTGAAGGTGCAGGAAAACACTGTGCAGTTCCCCCTCACCTCCAAAAGAAAGTCTATTACAGGTCTAAAAAATGACAAAAAAGTAACAAGAAGGAACACAGAACAGAAAAGGTTCTTCATATAAGGAATGAAATAGTAGGTCAGAACATCTGAGCCCGGAAGAGGGAAAACAAGAATGACATAGGTCTACAAAGTCATCACCAGTCCTGGGAATGATTAATAGCAGACCGTCCATTTTCCAGTATTTAACAACTACATGCCAAATTAAACAAATAGAAACCAATGCTTAAAATACAAACAAGAAGTAATGTCATACAAAGCATAGCAAGATGCTACATAGGCTAAGGATGATACAACTGTACAACTTTATGGGCTCAAGGGGAGACTAGTACAAATATTTCAAAGACACCAGGTACCCCTAATTCAGGAAATTCCCATTTTGAAAACTGAGCCTAAAAGAACTATCCTGCCTTAATTTTCCATACGTGTTCCTTCTGGATTTTATCAATACCAGTGTTCTTAAGGTATTTCATTATTTTTTGATGACTTACATTAAAACAGACTACTAAATATAAATGTGCAGAATCCTGCAAGCTTGCACATCAGTATATATCCTGTTGTGATCAAAGTTACAACCAAGAAATTATTGAGGAAAAAAAATGAGGAAAAACAGGAGAAGCAGTTTGGAATTAATTTGTAACTTCTACCACAACACTCCTCTTTGAAAGCTGTGACATCTGAAAAAAAAGGCATAAAGAATAAAAACTAAGCAAGTGTACTCACTTCTGAAATATTAAGGTGTCACATGAAATAATAATAAAAAATGACAAAGTCACTAAAACATGCATGCAACATACAACTGTACTAAAATCTATCTACATCATTTACTGCAATTTGGAAAAGGCCACACACACAAAATTGTTACTTGGGAGATTTTACTGCTTGGAAAAATATTTTTTTTCTGAAAAAGAAAGTTATCTTGAAAAAAGTTGAAAAGTACTTCTGAGAGTTTTTCTGGTGGAAAAGGACTTAAGAGCGATTAAAGCCTAGCCTTAGGGATACAAACCAGAATATACCACGATCCAAGGGAAGACAGAAGAAATACAAATATAGAGCACACAATTTATTAAGACTGAGAAGCATCAGATGAAATATTATGCCACTGACTTTACAGCAACTTTTAACACAAAAACTGCCAGCACATCTGTCATTAAAATACTATTTTAACAGTAAAAACAGCATTTGTCACAAGGAAGACTAATCTGAGATTAGTATGGAAAGGTAACTGCAATAGTTGCTAATTCATCTTCATACTTCAGCTATTCAACTCAGAGTGGTGGAGAAAAATCCTTATTGGCCTCTGCTGAGCAAAGATGAAGGTTAATGCCATTTCTAAACAGTTAACCACTAAGACAGTGATTCTACTCTGTCTATACATTTTGCTCAGCTAAATATCACATGTACATGAAAAGTATCCAATGCCTTCAGAGCAAGTCAGCTGATATTACCTAGATTTCCAACAGATCATCAGTACTAACAGAAGACCCTGCCCTTCTGCAAACAAAACATGAAAATAAAACTCAGTATCATTGAGCAGTGCAGGAGCAGCAGCTTCTGCTCCACAGAAAGGAGCCTACCCCACCATGACCATTCCCATCTGCAGCTGAAAGCATTTGAGAGATTTTGCCTATATCTTGAAGGTGATTCCTAGGTGAAGACGACAGGGCTAGCGTGCCACAAGCAGCCCTAGGCATGAAGACAAGCGTCATGTAAAAGACCACTTCCCTCAACTGCCATCTCTTCCACAGATGCCAGAGCAGTGCAATGCTCTGTTCATATTTAACAGCTGTGGAAGAACAATGCTTTTATAAACAAAGGCCATAAATACACAAACTTAAATCCATCCTAAAATTGAGTCTTAGCAAGCCATCATGCTGTTGTCCGGCTGTGTTACAATAGCTGATAAGAACCTGATGAGCACAGAATAAAGAGGAGCTAATGCAACTGATAGGTATCTGTGTTCCAATGAAACATCAGCCACCCTTACCGCTGCCACAGCCGGTTAATTTAGCTAATACTATTTGTCATTTACATTAGACCATTAATGGTCTAATTAAAAGTCAATTAGCTTTTAATATTCCTTGATATGAATGTTGACTTATCTGTTCCAGTATGGCTTGCTGGGAAGAAAATTGGATATAAAAGAGAATCAGCAAGTTTCCTACTTCAGTTTAGAAGAAATTACATGGAGGAAACATCAGCAAGTCACTCAAATAAGTTTAGTATGCTGTACTATAATCATACCAAAAAAAAGTGACATCCTAATTATTTACTTTAGAGTAGTCATACAAGGGTACAATTTGCATTGCACCTGATTCTCACAAATAGGAAAATGTAGTGAAACCCCCCTGGATTTCATTTTGCTGTGACAGAGAAAGGGAAAGAGAAAAGGAAACTGATCCCATGTGTATCAACATTCTTAAAAATGCCAATGCCTTTAGTAATACCTTTCCCTTTCATCTTATTAGGTAAGGGTGCTGGGTGCAGATTTTAAATTGAGATTAGAAATTGAGATCAATTTCTGATATAAGAAAGAAAGAGTAGGAAGCACCGCAGGTATTACTCTGCTAGAAACTGGTTACTTTAGTGGACAAGTGAGAAGCTATTAAGCTCTCAAAAAATGCTGGTTTAAAAAAAAGTCACAGGAGTAACCTACAATGTAGACATTTTGCCTGGCTGTCATGTCACTGTCATTCCATGGTTTCACAGTTATTAAGACTTAGTCCTCTCCACCGCAGCTGAAACAGGCACTGAGAGTTTCCAAAACTCTCAAATCGAATCTAATCCAATACCAAAAAACAGACTGAGACACTGATGAAATTAAAGAAAGGAGAAAAGCCTTTTAGGAAAAGGCATGTCCAAAACCAATACATTGGAGACGACCGGATACCACGTTTACGTCATTTTATTAGATTTAAGCTGGAGCTTTCAGCCATGCTACCAGCCTTGAATTGTTTCAGACAAATTTGATATTAACCAAGTATCCAAGTCCTACTGCTTTCCTGAAGTTCTGGAAGAAGTCCAAGATAAATTAAGCCCATTATATGTACTCTTTCTTGTTGCATTAATGAAAATGTAGCTAGATTATGTCTTTTGAAGTGCACGTAACAATCACGAAGGCCCATTAATGGTTAGTCCAAGGCTTGTTTTATGCTAATATTTAGAATTCAAAGATGAACTAGTAATTAATACTGTTCCTCCCCTCCGCCTAAGCTCCGTGTGGCATAGATATTAGTGTCCTCTGGGCACTTCAAGCCATGCATCATTATAATTTCAACTTGAAGTCAAGAGGGAGTTAAACCAACCATGTAATAACATACTTTAATTATTGTTCTAAACAAAGAACACCTGCATGCACTCTCCTTTGTATTGGAAATATGCATACTAAGAAGGCATGCAAATATAGAAAAAAATAGACAGGCCCTCAAGTTCTATATATGCAGAGTTCCAAGGAATGAAGAATACTATTTTACTCTGAGTGCTTTTAAATATTACCAGTTATTGGTAGCACTGTATTCTAAAGGGGTGGCAGGGAAGGTAAACACCCACATCAATTCCAATTTGGTTCCTTGAGTTGAAGACAACACTTGGGTCAATTTGAACTTAGAACTTGCATGAGACCAGCAGAGATGAACTTTCTCACAGCGAGCAACGAAAATGTCATGAAACCAGAATGAGGGACCTATGGTGTCCTTCACTTAAGCCCCAAATGGAACAGCTCCAATTTGACCTCTTTGCTTACTGAAGTGGCTGACAGAATAAATAAATAAATGAAAAGGCCTTACTTCAGCTACAGAGGTAGCTTTCCTTTGCAAGTTCCCCAGTGATGTGAAGCAGGACACAAAAGAAAATTAGAGCTATATCCACCCCCTACTCTTCTCCATTAACTTACATAAATAAGTTGAGGTGAAAAAACAGGAGGAACACAAGGAACCTGGAAAAAAGTACAGAACCAGTCCTTCCACACAAACATGCACTCTTCCCACCTACTGTTTTCCAAAACAAAACTCTTGCATCTTCACATACATTTAACAAAGTTTGTAAACATGTAGCTGAAACAAAGGCTTGGTTCGTATTCTAGAACTAAATTTTCTCAACAGTACTCAGTGACTACAGTAAGTTTTTGTCACTTTTTTTTTTTTTTGGCACCCAACACTAACACATTTTATTAGCAATAAAATTTAAGCTCCAATATATAGAGCTTATCACAATATAGAAAGTATGCAGGCAAAGATACCTACCTAAGTACAGGGCAACAAATATGAACCAATCAGTCCTACTGTAATAACTAAGGCAGCATCTATAAATGAACTTGATATCAAATCGTATCTTTTAAAGTAAGCTGGAAGGTGTTTGGTACAGTTTTATGACTCTAAGTCAGACAAAAAACCCTAGAATTGATATGACTTCGGAAGAAAAGCTTTCCAATAAGCACAGCAAAGTGTATCTTGAAGAAACTATGAAAGTTGGACACTTGTGCTGGAAGTTTACTTTAAGCAAGAAAATTGAGTACTTCTCTACTTTTCGTTACCCTATTCATGTTAAACTTAATTTACAGCAGGAATAAATTATCACAGCAAATCATCCAATTCATGTTAATGTTGACCTTGGTTACTTTTCAAGTGTGCCAATGTTACTGGACAGTACACTTCTTTTGATTGTTACTATTTAAGTTGTCACTGACTCTTTAGCTGTCCAATCTTCCTCAGGTTCCTTTTGAAAGCCAAAGTGCAGACTACACTACAAATCTTTTGAAGATACAACCTAAGGGCTTAGGGACAAACAAGTTATCGCCGGTAGCAAGCTGTCACAAGTCAGATGATCTTTTCCTTTTCCTGTCAGATAAAACTAACTTCATTTATCCAGTGTTTGCTGTGATCTAGGAGTAGATGTAAACTCCTAGAGCAGATGAGCTGATGTGCAAGAGTTCGTTCTCTGAAGCCCTACAACTATGCTCTGATGCAAAAAAATGAGTCTGAATGGTGGAAGCGAGTCCCTTGAGAACTGCCACTAATGACTTTTTTTTACAGTAAAGGATAAAAGCTAAAGTGACAGATAAAGGGACATTTTGCCTAAAATGCCAAACCACATAACCTTGAAGTTACCAAAGTTTAACAGCAAACACCAAAAGGCACTACAGGAGCACAGAGTATTTGACAACTAATATATTAAATGTGCACACAAATCCAAAGCATTTAAGTTTCTCTGCCTCCTTCCTCTCCCCATCTTATAAGACAAAGAAAGTACTGGTGTATGTAGATCAACCAGGGGAATTATATACAGTTCTACAAAGTCCTCTAGTAACCATATACAGCATTACCACACTTTGGGCCTAAATATAAATAGTGGTTTAAACCTTGTCTTGATATGAAAAAAATCATGCTATTGTAACATAAACACAGATAGGACTATCAAGCACAGCAATAAACCTTTCTGCACATTGTGCAGGCTGAAGGAACTATCACTAAAGTCTATTAAGCAGCAAGAAAGGTCAGCAGACAAGAAGTATTAAAATTTTCATCAACCAACAGAAAAACTAGCATACAGCGCCTAAAATTGCACGCCTTGCCAAAATTATATTCCATCTTTATTAGACTGGATCAATCATTGAACTATTTTTGTATTTCTGAACTCACTGCTTAACACAAGTCAGTTGAACCTTGGAGCATGAAGCTCCCTTATTAGATATTAAGTTCTCCAGCTGGAATCCTGAAACTTTTCCTACTATTAAGAAAAAAATGAGTCTGTTTATAACACTACAAAGTGTAAACTTCTACCTTAAAACAAAATTATACATGTTAAGACTAAAAAAAAAATACCATTTGACATTTTAGGCAACAGCTCATATGATATTTCACTACAATTTGTCTGTAGAGATTTGTTTTAGAAGAAAGGAAAGCTAGTTCTACAAGAAAATGGCATTTTCTACCAATTGTATAACTCCGTACCAATACTGCCCACCCACTGAAAATATGGAAATGTAAAATTTATCCAAGCCAAATGCTAGATAGTTGAAGTTATTTCAGCAGGCATGGCCAGAGTCCTAAAATGCCAAGAAGAAACTAAAGCACTAGCAGACTATCTGGAGGTAGAAGACATATTGCAAGAAAAAAAAAAAATAAGCATAATATTAATGAAATGGTAATATACTGAATAAAATACACCAGAATGCATCCTACTGGGAACAAGATGTATATATAATCAGGACTTTCAAGCTTGAAGCAGAATGTAAACAGATTGCAGTTTATGTACTAATGCGGCAGTCTTATCTCAGATTTAAAAGAAAAAAAAAAAAAAACTTCAGAGAATGAAGACCTGTGCATCTGTCCAAGGGGCATATAATTGGTTACTCAAGGACTATTAGGCTGTTTCTTAGCAACCTCTGCAAGCTCTAATCAAGTAAGACTAAGATTGTCATTTAGCCTTGAAACGCCATGCCCCTTCCATTTAATACAGCATTCTAACTACTAAGGAACAAACAGCAATTTTAAGCACAGATAAAATCCATGCGTACTGTGTTTCAACTTAGAGTTCCTCCTAATGCTTAGCTATCAGAGCAAATCTTCATGAAAAATATGCTTTTTAAACTTCGTTTAGTCAGGGTCTGAAACAATGAGCAAAGATATATAATATTTATTTTCCTTCCTTCTGTACAAAAAAGAAAAAAAAGAAAGCAAACTACAATGCTAAAGAGCTGAGCTCAGAAATCAAGATGACTAAATGTTCAAAAGCTACAGCCCAACTTCTAAAAAATCACCAATGCAATGTCTCCATACCAAAAGTAACAGTAAACACATTTCATGTAAACAGCAAGTGTTTATCTTACAATTCTAGATGGGCTTTAAGTCTTGGGAGATGCTGAGATGTATCTACTAGTGTCCATCACAGTTGATTTCTCTTGCTGAAGGACTTGTAGCAAAACTACCGCATCCAAATTAAAAAAAAAAAAAATGTGGAAAGAATTTGGGTAACTAAAAGGAAACAACTTTCAGTTCTAGTATGGCCTCACTGCTCTTCCATAACATCAATGGATGCACAACAGTCTCTATGACTGTCAGAAAACCAAGTTTTATATACAGCATTTTTCCTCACAGGGTAAGCAGGGATAGGCACTCCCTTGCACAGGGCTACGGGATGGTCCCCACACAGGGCTAGAAGATGGCACGAGTCAAACCACAGCTGCTCCCAGTCACCCACACTGCTTCAGCCCAGCCTGGGGGGCTGGGGCCAGGGGGCTTGTGTGACATCCTGGTCTCCACTCTACTTGCATGACATGACAGTCCCAGCATGAAAGCTGAACCCGCACTTCAAAAGCCACCACCTGGATATGGCAGGCAGCACTGCCACTGGTCACAGCCCGCCAACCATCAACCAAATTTAGATACCCACTAACTAGGAGCCAGAGCACTTGCTGGCAAGAGGCCTGACAAAGGCATATCAGAAGAGGAAGGCAGGATTCCTGCCAAGAAACAATAGCAATCATCTTGTGGATAAGTATGTGGGTAAGCACAGAGGAGCTAGAAGCAATGTCCATATATCCTTATTCTTCACTCCTTGAAGTTGCTTTACCTCTCAAACCACCGTGCATTCTTCCAGATCAGGGAATTATTAGCAATCACAAGCAGAGTAGACCAAAGGAAAGTAAAATAATGTACTAGCAGGAAAGTGACCCTCCCTTTTCAGTCTCCTCAACTGAGAAGCACTGAACTAAAGCAAGCAACGCAAATAGGACCCACACAGAGTTGACACAAAACATTGGCTTTGTTTTCAGAAAAGAAGGGAGGGAAGCTTTTGAGCACACAGTAATCTAGAGCTGCTGCACATGGCTGGGTATATGATGCGATCAAGGTTGCTTTATAGACATAAGAATGCAGTAGTTTCTCAAGTATGTTGCTAATATACATTTCAGAGTCCAAACCCACACAAAACACCATGTGCAGCGTGAATTCTAACAGCAACTCAAAGTGAGATGGACCAGCACAAGGAATACAAGTGGTGGGATGAAACCCAGAAGACAGCTTTTCTAACATAATGCTTTTCAATACCTAAACAGGATATATTTCATTTTGGTTTTGATATCCTTGATCTTCACAGAATCTCTCAGAGAAGTCTATAATACAACAGAAACATATCTCAACGAACTGGACCAGCTATCCCAAGTCTGATACAAACACAACCAGTTAAGGTTTTAGTCCAAACAAGTTAAAGATAAATCTGAGATTAAAGTCACTTGTGCCTAGAAGAGATATTTTATATGCAGGCTAATTTCTTGGAAAAAGCATTATTTGGAATGCTTTCAAACAGCCCTAAGACAAGGCTACAGAGCTTCCATGGTATCAGAGTAAATAGGAACTTACCCTATTTCTTCCTCACCCTCTTCTCTTAACTCATAGCCTTGCATACCAAGGTAAGCTTGACTAATTTAAATATCTGTTCCATTTTCAATCAAATATTTAATGCCTAATTTTAATGTGACTAATATATCACTTCACTGAGAGGCTCCCTGGAAAAAATGAGAAAGCTGACAAAAGGTATATAGCCATACCCTTCCTGGTGTCTGAAAGGGAGGGATATTTGTCTGCAGGCTTCAGTTCAGCCTCACTATTTCTAATAAAAACACAAGAGTTTATTTAAGGAAGCTTTCAAGGAGTAAAAATAGAAGGGTTTTTATTATCCGATTATATATAGTTATATATGACATTCAAAAATCCATTGAGCTTGAAGATATTAAAGTTTAAATAGGTAGCAGGACATTGCCCTCTGAAGCATATTTATTTCAAAAAGATATAAGAAGTTCCAGATTCAGTGACATCAATGTATGAAATATTAAGAGGACAAAGAACATTTCTGCTTAAAATTAGAAGACTTTTTTTTTTTTATACAGTTACATGAAACTTAAGTCTTTAGGCCTTCTATTCTGGGCAAGCTGCAAATAGTTGTTGGCACACACAGTATGCCAATAATAAATCCCTTTTTCAAAGAGTGGTTCTGAAGTGATCATCATTAAGGTCCTGATTCTTTTTAGAGGTCACACCTGCGGCTGCTATTGAATTCAACCAGGGTTGTCACTATCTACCATTGCTGAAATCAGCCCCTAAAACTTCACCTGTTTTTCTTTACTTAAGGAAAGGAGCAAAACAAAACCTGCATGCTTATCTTTGCATCTGTGTAACCTAAAACTAAGGAGAATTATGTTTATATAACATTCCCTGAACATCAAACGCTCATTTCTAATCATGAAATGAGTTTGAAGACAAATACAATATAAAAAGGTGAAAGAATATGGTTCTCTAAACTTCTTCTCCAAAATTGAAGAAAGAGTCATGTTTCCTGATCCACAGTCCCTGAATCGTAACAGGCAAGGGAAAGCTTTATTGCAGGATCACTGCAGGTGTTTTGTTAAAATAAGAAGCAATTTGCTGTGACAGTTACCACGGCCGTCCTAGACATTCTGACAAACCAATCTGGCAGAGTCAGTAAGCAAGAAGCAAGATCAGCATGGGGGGAGTTAAGTACTAAAAAGGAAGCTTTGCACTAGCGCCACAGACCTCCATTTGGGAAGAGTTAATCCGCTGTCAAACTAGATATTAAACATTTACATAGTTCATCAAAATATGGTTATCAGCTCTATTATTTTTCCATACCGACTTCACTTTCTAATGCAAGGTTATAATGCACTTAAATCACACATCACTATACCAGATGGATTTTACATTCTGTCTTCTTATTCCCTGCCTTCAGGTCTTGTTTTGGATCATGTGTTTGCATGCACTCTTAAAGGGAGTTTCAATGGAGCAAAGCATGAGTCAGAGGTAAAGCTCAGTGTTTATCACTTAAAAGATGTTTCATTTGTTTAATTCTAATCTTTCAGAAAAGAAAGGCCTACACAACGTTTATTAGATACATCTGTGGGCAAGTATTGCTTTAAGTGCTATGTGGTCTAACTTGGCTAGTTTAACTCTCATGATGGGTCATCATTCACAGTGACAGATGGCATATTTACTCGATCAGCTTGCGTGGAGGAATGTAATTCACGATGCGTTCATGACAAAGCATCAAGACCCTGATCAGAGTAGTGGGTTTTTTTTATTCTTTTTTTTTTGGTGTGTGTCAAGACTGGGAGAGATCAACTGTGGATCTTCCAGCCAAATAGAAGATGACATTTTCCACAGCTCCCTCGAGAAACCAAGGATCCCAAATAAGCTTCAGTGCTAAATGCCCTCCAGGGCCTAACTTTGCTTTAACACATACAGTTCTCTCGGTTAGAAAGACCTAAGATAGATGGGCAGTATTATACCGAAGCGGGCAACATCTAAAAATCACAAAATACCCCATCTATTACTTAAAAGGTACAAGGTCAAATATTCCTGCAAGAGGAAGGACTGTTTGCTTTCTAAGTAATTTACTGTTGCGGCCAGGTCAGCCTTTCAACTGCATTAGATAGTTCATACTACAGTTTGTATTTTAGTTCAAGATTGACTATTTCCAGGGATGAGAACTCACATGTGGATAGCACATGAATGAAATGCACACAGAGTCTGGATATAAAATTCATATAGATTCACACATTTAACTACCTGAAAGTCTACAGCACTTCTAAAGTTCATGTATGTGCTATGCTCTCAACTCCAAGAGGGGAAAAACTTGAGATCAGTGGTTACAAAACAAGTTGCATGCTAGTGGGGATGAGATCTTCTACAGCAGCAAGTTGTGAGGACTGCCTGCACCCCTAATAAATAAGGTCCTAAGCAAGCACCAGATGAGCAGCAAGGAAGTGAAATCACTGTTCAACTACTTATCTCAAACCTGGTGGTGCCCTCAATTTCATCTGCAGAGTTCAGCGCATGTTGTAGTAACACACTCCACACTGCCTGTCACACTGGAGTCTCAAAAACAAATGGGAAATGGTTGAGACAATAATCCTGCCTACTTGAATACATGATTTCAACATCCACAACTAGTCAGAACAATTCCTTTATATGACTAATTAGCTGAAGTAATAGATGCCATACTAATATTTACAGTACAGGAAAAGCTGTGAATTCCCTGAGGGAGAGAACAGGGTGTAGAGAAAAAACCCACACACATGCATACACACGATAACTCCATTTCATGCCATCTTGCAAGCAAAATAGTATGAAAAATGGTTGCTCGTAATACATCCAGCAGCATGTATGTATCTTTAAAACACTGTCTTCAGAAGCAACCTTCAAAGTAATCCCTTAAAAAAAAAGCCACGTGTAAACCTAAACCAGAATCTAAATCACCTCTATTATCCTCACTGCTATTGATAAATGGTGCCATGTGAAGTATTCCTAACTTGGTCAGGAGCAGGCACTTCAAGCTTTAGTATCTGCATAAAAATCTTAGGGTTAGAGAAAGTGTTCAAGACTACAAACCTCAGTTGTATGAATGATTAGAACCCAAAGACCCCGGCATTCTTCTCCCTACTTTTGTAGTTTCAAAGTTGCACAAATCTTAATTGCAAAACTTGTTTGTTACCAGTCTCTTAAGCTGGTGCTAGGCTTTGCAATTTCTATGGCAGGAGGCAAAAGAAAAATCTGAGGTAGGTGGATGAAGAGGACAGCTGTATTGTTCTAGCTGTTCCTCAACTTCTTCCACTGCCAGATTTCTGGGGCTGATATATCCCGAGGTAGTAATTTTAAGAATATTTCCACAAAACCTCGAACTCCTCTTGCAAACTGGGAGATCAGACTGATGATATTAAAAACTAATAATTAAAAAAAAACCAGGAAATAGGAATAAGCAATATAACTGGCATTCCAGATTGAACTACAGAAGTCATTGAAATCAGGTACTACAGCTTTACAGAACAGATGCTTGTCTTCCTTTCAGACTATGTACTACATAAAATTAAAAAGACAACAAGTACAAAACTTGTTGTGTTTTTAGTAAATGTTTTAAAGCACTATTAAAAAATAAGGTAAATAAACATCTTTTGAAGTAGTGATTGCAATACAGCTATTGTTAGCTTAGGATACTACATTAACTAAAGAACATAAAAAAAGATCTTAAGCAGTTAAGGCATTACAGTAGGTTAGTCTCCAAGTGAAAGAGTCAACATTCAGATAACATTCAGGAAACAGCCCATTTATACCAGCAATGGTTTTCATTAAAGTTAGGTTTTTAGCATTGATAAATTTAAATCTAAAACTGTGGCAGCTCTTTGCTCACTGTCAGCTTTAAGTTTGTTTCTTGAGTAAAGAACACATTTTCTGACTCTCTAGTTTTGCCTCTTACAGCAAATTCAATAAACCATGTTAATCTCTCTATTCTTCCACAGGCAAAAAAGGAAGCCTTATGAAAAGTCTGTATTGTTGCTTCTTGCTTACAAATTTGGATAGAAGGATCTATTGGAGAATAACTAAAATTGCCTCAAGAAGCTGAAACCTGACACTAAAAGATAATCCACACAAAAAAGTAAACTGTAGTGCCAATTTAACACAGCTAAGTCTCTACTCGCAGAGTTTGTATGTCTTCTAAGCAGTTGTGGCATTGCTAATGCAATCCCAGTCAACAGGCAGAACATCCGTAGATCAACATGAAACTGCAACTTGCAGGAGGGACTTCTTTCCATACATTCATCTGCAGACTGCAATATACGGACTGTTTTTAAAGTCACAGCACAACTGCACCATACCTTATTTTTAGAAAAAAAGGGTGGGCAGGGATAATATCCAGTAAACCTTCCAAAAAAAAAAAAAAAAAAAATCAAGCAGCCACCCACTAAACTGCAGTTGTGCTGCTTAAACAAATTACAGGTTGCTTGCAACAGCTGCCAAAAAAAAATTAAAAAGTGAAAAGACACCAAGACTTAAACTACCCTTCAAAAGGCAGGGGGCCAGTGATACAAGGAACAGCAGCAGCCATAGTGCTAGAGACGCTGGGGTAATTTACGCGCAAAAGGTAGGTCAAACAGGTCTTTCTTAGCACTTAATGAGCATAAAACAACGATACCCGGCAGCTGCAAGGTAGGAATGTGCTTATTGCAACAGGGAAAACCAAAGGCAGCTGGGCTTAGGGACCTGCATTGTAAGAATTATCAAACTCGCCTCTTGTTTCAAGTAACAACACTAGAAACTGGCAAAGTAAAAGTGTGATTTAAGTTACCTCCACTTCCTCATGCAGATAAGGCATAGAGTTTGAGATGCTAATGTTACCGAAATCTCAAGCTTAAAAAGGGAAGTTTATGATTTCACCCAGCCTGTATTACATGGTCAACAAAGGGGAGAAAGAACCGCAGTTTTCCCTTTGATCTTTTAACTTAAGAGCTGAGCTCTAAATACCGTGTTTTTACAGTATTGACTATACCAGTTAACAGGAACCTTTGCAAGTTCAACAGGCCACAGGACAAACAAAGGCAGTCAAATATGCCCCAGCTTGGCAGTGAGGAGACATTTCTCTTTTGTACAAGTTTATTAGCCACCTAACACTAACAAAACTGCCTTCAAACTATAGGTCAGTTCTCAACACGAGACGCACGAGCATGAGGATGCAGGGGCTCTGGCAGCGCAGGAAGTTTGTTTTAGGAGAAAGGTTTCCTTTCGGCATGAAAGACAAGCTGAAAAAAATTCCCTTCCTCAGCCATGCCCAGCAGCGGTTTTCAACACAACAGCGATGCCGCGAGCTGTGTATTTTGAGACGTAGGCGAGGAGCAGCTCATTTGTTCCTCGCGAGGCGCCGAGCGCGATCCCCTGGTCGCGGCTCCCTCCTTAAGGAGGGCATTGCACCATCCTCATTCCTCGGCGCCTCCCGACTTGCCGCTTTCCACCCCGTGGCCCACTTGGAAGGGCCGTGAGGAGCAGCAGCTGCGCGGCTGCCTGCAGGCTCCTACCTGCCCGCACCAGGGCAGGAAGGTGGGCCTTGCCAGGCCTCAATGGACACCCCCAAGCAGCCCAGAGCGCCCCTACCCTCCTGAAAAGCTTAGGAAACTCTGCCTGCACCCCCTCTGCTCAGTGCAGGGACGCACAGGGATGTGCAGCCCCCAGGACGTGTTGCGAGAGGAAAGGGATGAGCGCAGCAGGAGGACCCGGGCACAGAGCAGCAGCGC